>OZ005657.1:215667057-216103057 GCA_963930645.1 Salticus scenicus | reverse complement strand
TAAGGTTTATTTATAAATTTTGTAATATATTTATTAATTATTAAAAATATAATTAAATTTGTATTTTAATTATAAATTTATTTTATCGGAGCTAGAAGATTTAAAAAAAAAAAAAAATGAAAAAAAAAAGAAAAAAAAAACTAGTATTTGATTTGCTGTAGCGGGTAATCTATTGGAAATACTTTCAAAGTTCTAATAATACTAAGGGAAAAACATAAATTTCGGGAAATTTTAATTCAAATAAAATTTAGGAAATTCGTAACACTTACGCCAGTTTCTTTTTCTCTTTGTCCTATGCTAAAATTTTCAAAGCGGCTGCTTTGCATATTAAATTCGATGCAATTTTTACACTATAGAAGTTTTTACATTATAGAAAAATAGCCTCCCCGTAAAAGAAAAGAAATTCAGTATAGTAGCGCCACCTCTCCGATGATATAGACATATATTGTCAGAGGTCGAAGTCCAAGATTTTTTTTTTTTTTTTTTTTTCATGACACTTTCTAGGTTGAAAAATTTCCGCCTGCTTGCGTCCATTTTTTTCTTACAGAAATTTTCATTATAATTTTAAAGTAATATCATTAAACAGGACAGAAATTAGTGTATAAAAATAGTGGTAGCAAAAAGGGCATAAATTTCTCGTTTCTGAATGTGTCCTGAAAATAAACTCGGAGACTACAATCCCTGACATTATTACTTACAAACTTTGAATAAACACCATAAAATGCAATAAACTCGCAACAATTGTTTTGGGTCGAAAAAACACACGACCCTTCATCAGGCGAACAAAGTAAGCACGAGTGCTGCAGTCAAAGCGTCAACGCACAAAATCGTTTAAAATGAAAAGAAAAGGTTTATAAAGTAGAAAGTAAATATAGCTACTGGTGTGAGTAGAATTGTACAAGAAAACAAGAAAATAAATAAATGAGTGAGATTAAACATATAACAATCTGAGGATAACAAAAATTAAACTAAAATCTAAGTTACGTGAGTAATTTCCAAGCATCAGAGAAGAAAGGAGTGGAAGAAATATCATTAACAAGATTTTTCGAATTTTTAAATATGTAAAATGCTTCATGAATATCCAAATGGGAGAAACAGACAGGAGATGAAATTATGTTAGTTTTGGAAAAATCAAAACGATGACCTTGAGACCAGCAGTGGGAAGCAATAGAAGATATGGTAATCTCTTCATTACGAACATTCCGACGGTGCTCATTTATTCTGTATTTCAAACGCCTCCTAGTTTGACCAATATAACCTAAGTTGCAGGACGAACACGGAATTAAATAAATTCCAGAACGGTTTTCGGTGGGAATGGTATCCTTAAGAGAAGATAATTTAATTTTATTGACGGGTTTGTAAATAACTTTGAAACCAAACGGTGAAAGAATTTTAGAGATTTTAAAAGAGAGTGAAGAATAAAAAGGTAAAACAACTGGGATGAGACTGTGATCGTTTAATTTGGGAGCAGAATGTTTAGGATTCTTAAATTTATATAGAGCTTTATCGATGATAGATGGGTTATAGCCACGAGAGAGAGCAAGAGATTTTAAATAATTAATTTCTTTTGAAAGATTAGACGGATCAGAACAAATGTGTAAAGCACGGTAAACATAAGTATAAAAAGCAGACATTTTTTGTTGAGGGGCGTGGTTAGAGAGAGCATGCGGCGGCAAAGAGTCTCTTTGTATGAACTATGAAAAACTATGTATCTTTACTTTTGGGGTGGACAAACGATTGTGCTTGATTTCGAGGCTTTAAAATATCAAAGGGATTGAGGACAGTGGGCTGGTATTTAAAAATTTTAAATTAGATCTAGAGACTACAAAAAAAAATGTTATTAGATTTTGGTGCGTGTGGCATCGATTAAGCATATTTTCGAAGCTGTAAAATTAATAGAAATTGTAGTGAGGAAGGCAACTAGTTATTTAAAAAAAAAAAAAAATCTAGGACTTTGAAAACCTTGTTACAAAATTTTGACTAATGAGGAATTGATTTGATTTAAACAAAAATTTGAAATTATAAATTACTTGCCGGCCTTAACGCTGTAAAGCGCTCTAAACAGCGTTGCAAAATTTAGGGACTCTTTTATTCAACTATCACCAAACATTTTGTGGAGTGATATTTGATATAAATTATAGATGAATAATCTTTTTTAATGATTAGGCATCCGTTCCAGTTAAAATTTAGTGGTAGATATTGAATAAAAAATCCCTAGATTTGGTAACACATACCAGAGGGGTGAAATGAAATAGGACCGGCAAAAGAATAATGGGAGAGAGAGGGAACTGGTACTTAAGAAAATTTAAACTGTGCTACGAGCTAGAAAAACCGTGTTTCTACATTTTTATAGCTGGGAATCGATTTCACTTTGTGTTGCGGTTATTAAATAAAAATGGAGATTTAAACGAAGGAGTTGCCACCGTCAGTAATGACCCAACCTTGTTTCGTGTGGAAATAGATATGATTCAAGGCGCTTCGATAAAGTGCGGCCACGACGAATTAGATGCTGCCTGAGTCAGCTGGAATCCAAACAAAAGTTTTGAACGAATTTATAATTTTTTTTTTTTTTGAATTTTTGTATTATTTTACATTGAAAGTGAATTGAGATTTTGAAAATTAATTTAAATAATTTGACCAAAGAAATGAAGAAATCCGGATAGTACTAAAATAAAGGCACAAAATATAGGTAATATCAAAATTTTTAATTATATTTTTTAAAACATATGTTTGTTGGGTTATAATGCAAATATATATATATAAATAACAATAATAAAAATAAAAATAAAGCGATTAAATACCCTATAAACAAATTTCTATAGGCTAACATTGAAACAACTGTTGTTTTCGTAGGACTGTATGTTGACCATTAGTTATAAGTGACCCTTGCCTATATGAATAGCCCAACATTTCGCAAAACGTTGGCTCATATTCAGCATTTTAAATTGCCAGTTTATGTTTACTCTTTATTATTTGTTATTTTTATAATTTTGTACAAAAAAGTAATGTCCCCGATGTTATATTAATGTATATAACAAAATATATAGTGTTGTCTTTAAATTTATGCAAACGTTAAAAGTGAGACACTATATGGCAACTTAAAACATCAATTACTATTGGATTGAAAACCTTGCGTTATTAAGCGTAAGCTAACTACACCTGACTAACAAATAAAATGTCAACGAAAGTGACAAGAAATTGTTGTTGGATCGGTAGACACCATTTCAACCAGCCAAGTTACCACCGCGCGAACCAAATATATGTTCATGGGCTAACGATACATGTTTGTGAAGTATTCACCGTTTAGAGAAAAAAGTTTTGGAATTAAACTACATTTTTTTAGTTGTAGCAATTAAATTAAAATTCGACAACTTAATAAAGTTAATTGCCAGAGTTAAAGCGGAAAACGTCATTTCAGTTGTTACCTCAGTCTATAATAATCTGTTATATTATTATTATTATTATTATTTTCAATTGAATTTTTAGACATTATATTGGCCGCAGTATATATTCAAATGTAAAATTCAAACTCAGATATATGAGTATTTGAAAATATGTAATAACTAAAACATTAAAGAAAAACTTTTACAGTTCAACAAATTTATCAAACTGTATCTAACCATTACAAGTATTCAAATTTCAACATTTCCACTTTATTTCAAATATCCACTTTACTACAAACAATAACTTAAAATGTACTTTGAGCATTTTTTAACACTTTCACGACCGCTGGCGTAGATTCACGTCATTTGAAAATCTGTAACTTCGCTAGTGGGCGTTTCTTTCGCAATTTGTATGTTATTTATTTCTCAACTATATACCCAATATTTATATTTTTACAATGAAATATGCTATGGATACAAATACATTTGTTAGAAATAATATAATTTTAATGTATATCCATTTGTAATATAAATGTGAATACAGAAAATTTTGTTCTGAAATATTGCAGCTTGGGAGAATAGCGCTTACAGGCAGACCTTACTGTCAAAAAGACAAAAGCATGTGGTCGCGAATGTGTTAATTGTGTACTACAATGTATATAAATAATTTTGTGTAGTTCTGTAAAATAATCATAAATGCTTCTCACACAGTATTTTATAGAAGACATATTCAGAGCTGCCAACCTAATCCGGCAAATTGTTAGTACCGCCCATTTTTCTACACCACTTAATTTTTAGAGTTTTTGTTTTCTTAATTCATCGTAAATATATTTGATGAGAAGTACGCTAAAAATTAAGTGGTGTAGAAAAATGGGCGGTACTAACAATTTGCTGGATTAGGTTGGCAGCTCTGCATATTTTATGTATTTTAAATTACATGTTAACTTCATTCTGTACTAAGCAACATGAAAATAATAATATTGTATTACAAATATATACCTATCTTAGACCGTAATGTATACGGATTTTTTATTTTTTTACTTTGTGTGTGTGGGACAAATTAGCATTTGTCCCAGCGCACAAAACATTTCAGTATTTATACAACGTTTGTGGGACAAATTAGCATTTGTCCCAGCGCACAAAACATTTACAGTGTTTATACAACGTGTTTTAATTATGAAGGTTGTACATATATTTTTTTTAAATTGGATATGCATATATATATATAAGGTATGTTCTCCTGTAAATTAAATGTAAATAGAACAGGCCTTATATAAAATATAAAAAAATTAAAACAGTAAATAAAATTCTCAGCACATGAAAATGCTCGCTGAGTAAAGATCCCTTAATGTATCTGATTATCTTGTGTGGCCATGTAAAGAAATTATTACTTCTAATTGAACTCGATTCTACTGTACAAAACAGGCTTTTGTGCATTTGGATAATGTATCTTTTATCATCATACTTTTTTTTTGCTGTCTAAAGATAAAATTTTGCTTTAAATAAATACCTCTTAGTGACCATAAAGTATTCCAGATATTTTGTGAGAACCTGTTCACAAAACAGTAGTGCTATTTATAACATTTGTTCCAATTATGGAAAGTTAAATCTCACAAAGACAGTGTTTATAGATTTATTGTAAAGAGAGAACAGAAAGATTAAAAAAATTAATATATGCAATCAAGCCATCTCAAAATGAACCTAATTTAAAACACGCCATATTTTTGTAATTGCAACAGCAGCAAAAAAATTAAATTACTTTGAACCTTTTACAGGGGTCGTACTCCGCCCTTTTTTCAGGACACTCTCAAGAATGATATTTTTTTAATTTATTGCTACCAGTACTTTTATGCAATAATAACTGCCCTGTATAATCACAGCACATTACTGTATATATATCCAGAAGTACTTCTGCATAAAATTATTGGTGGCAACAAAAGTGGAAATTTCTTATCTTTCAGAGTGTCCTGAAAAAAGGGAGGAGAGTACGACACCGGCTTTTAGTCGAAATATTTTTATGTAAAACCTCATAAGGAGATTTTTTTCTCATAAGAACATAAGCCCCGCACATGAGATTAGACGTTCAAAGTTCTACGTGGTATTTTGTAGAATATCGTCAACACGAAAAAGATCTCTAGAAAGACATAAATCCCACATCGTTCCTACAATTTTACTCGTGTTTTATTATATAGTCACCACTATCATCAAAAAGAAATATTTCTTGGATGTTTTTATGCTATAATATGTGTAAGCGTTAGCTAAAAGAGTATTATTTAAACAAATGGTGACACTGTAATACAACGAGCGTGAAATCTTAGGGACGCTGCGAGGCCTGATGGCGTCATTGAGGAAATTCAATTTCCCAACCTACAGCCATATTATCCATCTTGGGATACCCTATCATATGAATTTCACGTTCTTATTTGGTGTGTATTACTTTAACCCGTTAGTAGTCGCTATAGACAGCGCCACCTATTACAGATTGCGCACTTTTTATTTAACTGTCACCAATAATTTTAAGAAGTGATGTGATCGACGTTACTTCTATTTTATTCGCGTTTTATGTATATCAAATGCCACTTCTAAAAATTTTTGGTGGCTATTGAATAAAAAAATCTGACAATACGGAAGAATGGGCGGCAAATTGACCAACTAACGACTACAAACGGGTTAAATATAATGGACTATTCAATTTCTAAAAATTGACTCAAATTTTTCTCCTTTCAGCTTACAACTTTTAGTAATATTTTTAATATTAGTAGGCCTTCACACCAGCAAATGTAAGCATATCCATGTTCAGGATAGCGTTGTTTGATAATAAAAAATAGTAGGCAAATAATATACGAGGTCATTTGATTTAGCATTTTTTACACATTTTAGCAATTTTAATACTAGATATTCTAATGAGAGTGATTTCATCTTATATGTTTTATTCTGCTCTTTCCACATAAAGTCATGTCTTTGTTTCGCCTTTGTAGAAACTTTAAAAATTGAGATTTGTTAAGATTTAACCATTTTTTATTCTATCAAATATAGCATTTCAACGGTTGGAAATAGTACACAGTTTCTATGTTGATTTGTGCTCCTCAAAAATGTCCTCCTATCACCAGAGTTGCCAAAATTTTAATTTATTGCGGAGCATTTTTAATACCGACAAAATTTCATACCACTTTTCTCTTAACACTTTCGCGACCGCTGACGTAGATTCACGTCATTTGAAAATCTGTAACTCCACCAGTAGGCGTTTCTTTCGCAATTTGTATGTTATTTATTTCTTGAAAATGTGCAATATATTCATATTTGTACAGTCACCCAAAAAAAACGCCCCCCCCCCACCTAATTTTGCCGTAAATTATCGTAGAAACATGCGACTGGTACCAATCAGTTTGTAATAACGTCTAGTTTATAATGTTATAGTTAGATTTTACTTAGGGGGTCGTCTACGTATTAAAACTGACATCAACTTCATTTTATTTGAATGGTAACCCCCATTTTTTATAATTTATTTGAATTCTTTGGATCAAATCATCACGGAAAATGGTATAGTTTATATATTTCGCTCAATTTTTCATAGAGTTATAAGCTGTCAAAGTTTGGGGATGCTAATGTTAAATGAATGTGACAAACATTAAATCATATCTTCCGAAATAAGTATGATATTTAAATTCTGTTTTTTTTATTCGTTAGAATGAAGTGACCCAAACATATTCCATGCAAATTTTTGCTAAAAAAAACATTTTTTGAATTATGAAAATTATTAATAAATTCCCAAGTAGCACGGGAACGTTCCGTGAACGTCTAATAACGGTTACAGTCGTTCAAACACCGTGTTTCATGTCAAGAGAACGTTCGATTAGACGTTCAAAAATAGTATTACTTAGAACGTTCTGAAAAGGTTTGCTTTGTACCATCTGGAAAACGTACAAGTCTAGTTCTATGAAAAACGTTCAGGTATATCACCGTCGTAGCACGTTCTGTAACAGTGTGATTATAACGAATATGAGAAAATTCCTTTTTTTTTTTTTTTTTTTTTTTAGTTTTTTTTTTCCTTATTTTCAGTTTCAAATTTTGTTGACATGTAGAATAATCATTGAAATGTAATAGAGATGCGGTGAGAAAAAATTACATAATTTTAAACTTTAATTATATGTTATTATAATCATAATAATTATTTATAATTTTATTTAAGTTTTATGTTGTTCAATTCTGTCAAACACATTACTCCAGATTACTTTTGCACATATTCATCATTATTTGTTTTTTAAATTGTTAATAAATTAAGTTACGAAAAATTAATTTATTTTATTTATTTTATTTATTTTATTTATTTATTATTATTATTAATAATATTATTTTGTATATACCAAGAAAAATGTGTTGGATAATTGGGAATTTTTGATCTCCGGTTTTCCATGGGTTTATACACTCTTGAGATGTCCAGAACACAATTCTATCATTCTTTCAAAATGTCAGTCTGTCTGGATTTTTTTTTTTTTTTTTTTTTTTTTTTTTTTTTTTTGTGTGTGTGTTATCAAAGTTTTGTGGACTCTGTATCTCACAAACCAATGGACGGAATTTAACCAAACTTGATGTTTAGTTAGACATTAAACTAATTTGCTAAATATCAGGAATATTTAATTAGATATTGACCTAAATATCAGCTTTGGTGCTCATTAGCCTCTGGAATGTATCACCAGATAGGGTTCGCTTCTATTCTGTAAATTCTCCCTTTTATGGGGAGATTATATCTCAGCTTCTACGGTGCACAAATGCACCAAACTTAATATGTGAAACATATATTATGTAACAGTACGCTGATTTAATTCGGGTTCATATATTGACCAACTGAACTGGTGGCGCTGCTCTCCTGTAATTTAACCCCGTTAACGTAATGGCAATAATTCAGTTTTTGTGATATAAATAATTATAAATACACTGAACTTGGTATGTAAAATTAATATCATATAAAACTTTGCAGAATAATTTTGCGTGCATATCGGACAACTGGAGGCACTGGTATGCTGCAAATTAATTTTATTCAAGGGAACGGAACGCAATAGCACATTTTCTATGATTTATAAATGCTCTAAATTTGGTACGTGAAATAGATATTACGTAAATTTTACTGATTCACTTCGGGTACATATCAAATGACAGGTGGCACTGTTACGTTTCAACTTACGGGAAGCCTGTACCTCACCTTCTATAATACGAATACTTATCAAACCTTGTATGTGAGACATATATATAATGACAAAATGTGCTGCTTCAGTTTCCGTATATATCCACCGACGGACGGTGCTTCTATTGCTTTCTGCGATTTTTCAGATATCTGTATTTCAGCATTTTTTGGAGAAAAATGTACAAAATTTCATATATAAAAATGTTAATTATAAAAACCTGTGTTGATTAAATTTTTATGATTAAATTAATAAATTTTAAACTTCTATGGATGCTGTATCTCACGAACTAATGAACGTAATTTATTCAAACTTTGTTTACTTGGACTATGACCTAAACTGGGGGCGATTATATTTGTTAATAAATCGTTCAATAGGTAGCGCTGTCGTACCATTATTTTCAGATTTTTTAATATGTCATAATAGGTCAAAATTTCGTATAAATGTGCATGAGTCAGCATCGTTTTTAACTTTTCCCTGGAAAATTAAATATGTATATATATATATATATACATACATTTATATTAGTAATATTTAATTAAAAAAAATATGGGCAATTTGTATAGTTCATCGCTTTCGCTATTGTATTAAAATTTTCAATATTCTTGCCAGAAAAGTCGTCTGTACTTTTAAAGCGAAAGGATGAACCCTAAATCTGTGATAATTTAAAACAAAGTTATCGACTTTTCACATTTTTCAATATGTAAAATACATTTCTTAAGATACATATTTTGTATACCGTAAAATTAATTTTTTTGGATATTTAGTGTTATATTTGTTTGAGATGAAAATCGTATACATTTACCATGGAAAATAATTTTGATAGATTATTTTAGCAAATAATATTTGACATCGACCTGCGCAGGAAAATATAGAAGAAAGTTTTAGGATGGCCTCAGTATAATAATTTTTACAAAGGTTAAGTTTTGAACAGTATGAAAAATATTTATTAGAAACGGGTGTTACTGAATAAATTGCTTGATCGACAAGAAAGTTTCGCCGCACTTAAAAGCCATCTGCTCTGTTTTTGCACAGGAAGTTGGTATTTCTTGGCGTGGCTCGTTGGATCCAAAGTCCTACTGCTTGCTTACTCATCACATATTTTGTATTTACATTCAGATTTGAATTTAACTTTCGTTCGGATACACTACAACAGCAAACAGCTTCAAGATACAGACAGATAAGTTCGTTCACTTACTTTTCCTTTTTTTAAAATTTTCATACTTATGCATTGAAATCTTACAAAATTTATTAAAATTTATCAAAAAAAACATATAATATTTTAAAATTAAATTTGAAATTTTTTAATTTTTTACATCTTTCACGCTAACTCCTAAATTTATTTCGTTCGATATTTTATTATTACAGTTCAACGTTGTAGTTTAAACAAACCCATGTGAATTTTTCGAACTTTTCTTTTCTTATTTACTTTTAAAATTTGAAACTCATAAATATTATACCGAATTCCCCATCTAATTAAAATATTAATTTACCAGAAGCCAAATTATTGTTAGTACCAAATTAATATTGTGCAATTGTGAGACCAAGATCATTCAAAGAAAGGTTTCAAAATAAAATTCATGGTTGAAGTCCCAGTTTCATACTTCCGCAGGCAGTACAGTTATAGTATAGGATTTCCATGATGCCTTTTAAATTTTTGTCGCGATGTTGGTGATGACTTTTTATTTATTTTGGTGTATTTTGTTTAAAAAAAAAATAATAATAATAATTCTTATTTTGATGATATTTTTATGTTTATGATTTTTAGTCAATTTATGACAATTATTCTTATTCTGTATAATCTTTAAAGTATTTCTGTGTTTAAAATGACGCTTATAAAGATTGAAGAAGCAATTTTTAAAAATACAGTTTTCCATAAAATAATGTAAGCAGACAAATTTCGTAATTTTTTCTTATTAGTTCATTGAGTTGAGTCCGCATGCTTAAATATTGTTCATTTTTAAATATTATTTTTTATCCTCGCATATTTCAATAATTACACTACTATATCGTTTCGGCAAAAATTAATTGCAACTGATCCACGTTAAAGAAATATATAGATAGATTTGATCATGTTTGATCGTTTTACATTACACTGTAGAAATGTAAAAGCAGGGAGAAGTATTAAAAAAGAATAGCTACTAAGGTGAATCTTAATATTGCTAAATATTTTAAATTTTGAAGTTTATTTATTTAATTTTTATTTATTTATTTGTTTACAGAATAAAATTTTAATTAATTATTTATTTATTTTTCAAAATGTTTCACCATATTTTATACTGTCATATTTCACTGCATGTGTACGTAAAATTTATAAACTCAAAATCAATAATTTAAATAAATTTCGCATACGCATGATTTGAAATATGAAAATATTAAGTAAATTTCACGCAATCTATTTAAATAAAAAAAAACAAAATAATATATATATATATATATATATATATATATATATATATTTTTTAAACGTATTTAAAATACACCGCTGTTCAAAATTAAAGGAACAAACCTGCTTTTTTATTTTCTTCTTTTATGCATAGCTTTTAAACAAATAAACACATGGACATAAAATTTGGATGTCATGTTCGTTATCATATCATTAATCGAATTTTACATAACTTTAGAATAAGTGATAATTTTAAACTAATAATTATTAATTTTTCTCAAAAGTAAGCTTTGGAAAAAATGAAAAATGTCAACAATTTTAGCAAAGAAAATTTAATAAAAAATTGTGTTAATGATGCATTTTAGACAAGTGAAGACGCACAGCCCTCAAATGTTAAACAAAATCCAGGTTTTACTTTCTGTGTTCACTTTTCTTTTACTTTAATAACGGAATTAAAATAATAATAATAACAATAATATTTACTAATTTGTATAAACTGTGATCATCACCAGAATAATAAAAACGTCGATAATTAATTTAATAATGAACGCCTTATCCGATTTTCATGTTTCTATGTAAAATTTAAAAAAAAATATTCACACGCGAAAAAATGAAGAAAAAAAGAAGAAACAAAAAAGTGACTACATGAAGAAATATACGGTTTTAATCTAACGCATGCATGCGCGTACATCTTTAACCTATCTGTAATGCATCTACATGACCATTTTTCATTAAGTTTTCTTTTCTAAAATTGCTGAAATTTTTCATTTTTTCAATGTTTACTTTTGAGAAAAAATTACTGATATTTAGTTTAAAAATTATTACTTATGCTAAAGTTATATAAAATTCGATTTATGGTAGTTTAAAAAACATACTATCCAAATTTTATACTTCTGTGTTTATTTGTTTAAGAATTATGTGGAAAAAAAAAAAAAAAAAAAAAAAAAAAAAAGAAAACGAGAAAACAGTTTATTGTTTAAATTTTTGTACACTTGTGTACTTCTTTTAACTAATTTTTATTTTTGTTTTCCATTGATTGTGCATTATTATAATTTAAAAATAGAATATGTAACATATCTGGGCATTTTTGAGATTTCATTGATAATTTAAAATTTAATAAAATACTTTTGTGTTTGAATGCTAAAAGTTTGCAGTAAGTTTCAAAATTTAGACATAAATATTTTTAAATTTTTTTGCTTAAGAGCCCTCTTCACTCACCGCCGCTGGAAGCCGAAGCTAATGTTATTCAATGGGAAATTTGTCTTTACAAATAACTTATTAAGTAATACATATTTTTAAATTCTGTTTTCACATTATGAAAATTCCCAGCTGTTAAATTGACGGACCTTTTTTAAAAAATAATTTTTTTTATTTTTTATATTTTACTTCGAAGCTGCAAAATACGAATTTACAATATGTGATTTTTTTTCATTTTGCAATTTCAAAATAAAATATTAAAAATTAAAAAAATACTTTTTCAAAAAAGGTCCGTCAATTTAACAGCTGGGAATTTTCTGAATGTGAAAATAGAATTTAAAAATATGTATTAGTTAATAAGTTACTTGTAAAGAAAATTTCCCCATAGAATATTATTGGCTCGGTCTACCGGCAGGGCCTGATTAAGGGGGAAGCTCGCTCATACCGGAATATTTTTACAATTATTTTTTACTTAATGTTATAGAAATTCCAAGCTTTGACGAGGAAATATTTTTTATAAAAAATGAACGGTGTAAAACAATCCAATTTACTCACCGTTATTAGACACCAGAATTCTTTTAAAATAATTTTTAATGAAAATTTTCTGTTTATTATAGGAGGAAAGTATTTGTTAAAAAATAACGGTGTAAGTATAAATAATGTGTCAAGAGCGAGCTTTTAATCAGGCCCTGTCTACCGGCGACGGTAAGTGAAGAGGGCCGTTAACTTATTAAATTAATATCCAAATATGGTTATATTCTATTGTTAAATTATAATGATGCAAAATCTAGGGGGGGGGAATAATAATTAGTTAGCAGGGGGCATATTATCTTAAAAATTTTCAAAATATTCCAGAACTTGAATTTATTTATTTGTTTGTTTTTGAATTCAAATATTTATCTAGAATATTCAAAATACTTGATCTTTTGTTATACAATATTTCAATGCATGTATGCAAAATTTTATATTACTAAGACAATTATTTATGAAAAATAATAATAATAATAAAAAGATAAAATAAAAACTACACAAAAAATAAAAAAGAAAAGAAAAGATAAATAAAGGAAAGGAAAAAAAAAAAAAAGAAAAAAATAAGTAAATAAAATAAACAGACACTATAAAATTCAAGAACTCGAAGCAATTGTTCCGGGTCGAGAAAAGACACAACCCTTCATCAACCGAACAAAGTAGGCACGAGTGCTGCAAAAAATCTGCAACATAGCTCTTTTATTTGCAGCACTCGTGCCTATTATGTTCCTCTGACGAAGGGTCGTGTCTTCTTTCGACCCGAAACAATTGTTGCGAGTTCTTCCATTTTATTATACATTAAATACATTTTTAGCACGTTCAAAGAACGTTCAAAAATTGTTTACATAACGTTGTGAGAACGTGTGTATAGAACGTTTTCTGAACGTTTCTACACTATTTTAGAACGCTTACAGTACGTTTTCTAGAACGTTCTGAAAATGTGTATAACGTTTTGAAAACGTTCTAAAAACGTTTAGAACGTTCTGAGACCGTATACATAGAATGTTCTCTGAACGCTTCTATAACACCGATGGTGATAGCTACACGTTCATTGAACGTTCCCTGAACCGTACTATTGTACTTTTTCAAGATGGACAAATAGACGTCTATAACACGTTCAAAGGGAACGTTCTTAGAACGTGTTTGCAAAACAATATTTGAACGTTCAGAGAACGTTTCGGTGCTGCTTGGGTTCATATTTGAAAAAATTATGAATTATGACCTATGTTAATTTTTGCACGAATAGAACGGGCATCATCAAAAACATGGGTTTCCAAATTTACAGCTCGTTCCTAACATTATTTTTTGAGTTACAGTGATATTTCACTTTTTATTCCTGTTAGGGGGCCGTCACTTGTTATAATCTGTATCCACTATAAGTAAATGTTTGAATATAATTTGACGGAAAACTATTTTAATTTACCTTTATGTTATTTTTTTTTTGTTTCCTAAGCAATATTTCGATGTTTATTATACAAATTGGCATATTTTTGTAAAGTTATTAGAATGTAGGTCAGGGATTGTGAAAGAATTTCAAAAGAAAAGAAGCCCCGCCTCTGATTCGCTGAAACACTATTTTAAAAAAAGGACTAATTTGCATATTCCTATTTGACTCTATATGTGACGCTGGTATGCATAAATCACAATGGTATTTACTACATCGATTATTGAAGACAAAACTTAAATGATTTAATTACAAATATGCAAAATTATTTTGTTTTATATTATAAAGATTTAGAAAAATTGTGAAAAGGCGTGGATTACGGTACAAGAGAGGAATATATCCGATCCTAATATGTTAAATCTTTCTTCATAAGTATTAAATATCTTTTTCTAGTTTTTCGCTGCTAAAATTCCATTTTAACCCTGTTACACTTTTTTTCGCATTTCAATATTCAAGAGTACGTACACCTCTAGTTAAATATCATGCTTTAGAAAACACGGTACAACGAAACTGATTGCATGAAACAGCAATTATGCATTCGACAACCGTTTTATTATTATTATTATGAATATTTAATAATTTTAAAAAGATTTTTTACCATGAATTTTCTGTTTAAATTTTGTTGTGACATATTTGCATTTGGTTACTGTACCGTTTGTAAGCTTTGTGTTATTTAAAATTTATCCCATAATGTAACATAATAAAATATCAAATTTCTATTAAAAGTTTTTTAATACAGAATCAAATAGTGAAAAATTGCTTTATTATTTATATATATTTTTTTTTTTTTTAAGTTTATAAGATCTATTATTGGAACATAGCTCAACAGTATTTATTTTCAATTTCCTAATCACGAAATCAAAGTCACAGTTATTATGGAATAAAAATTTAAAACAAAGGAATTGTTTTATTACTTTCAAATATATAGATATTGATCTTACAGAATCCTGAAATTTCATTTAAAAGAGTTTAAACGTCTAAATTTAAAAATTCAAAATAAAATAAATTAATCTAAATGCTTTTAAAAATGAAACGGGAAGATTTCAAAATATATGAAAATTGGCATTTGTGTTTTGAACATTTTGGTGCGGCAGATATTAAAAACAATATTTTAATGATGAGCTGAACCTGAGCTTAAGAGAGGGCGGATCCAGCTATTTGGCACGAGTGATATCACCTGACTAAAACCAGAATAAACAACATTTTAATTTATTCCGGGGTATTTTTAGCCCACTGTTATTCTTTTTTTTTTTTTTTTTTTTTTTTTCAAACTTCAAGACTAGCTACAGTACGCTTACGTCCTATTTACATTAAGCTTTGATATGGAAGCTATGTTGCTGTTTTTCGATGCTGCGAAATTTACAAAATATATTTGTGTTAATATACTACACAGACAGAAGAATAATTATATAATATCAACGAAACTTCTTTAATCAATATGTTTATATACATTACTGTATGGAAATGTTTATATATGAATATTGTATTTATTTTTAATGAGACATATGAACACAAAATACTAAAAAAAGAAGAAAATGTGTTATAAATTTTTATAATTCAAGCAAAATATATATGCATACTTGCCAACCTAACCCGTAACATTGTTAGTTCCCGCCCCTGTGTGTACACAATTTAATTTTTAGAGTAATTAACTTCAAATACATTTACGATTAACTCATTGAGCGCCACGCGAATTCTTATGGAAATCCCATTCAGGCCACACACACTGCTTAGAAGCGTGTTATGTTTATCGAGTTTCAATAAACCCCATTAGGCCTTAACGATATAATCCTATAAAAATCCTATTAAAAAAAAAAAAAAAAACATGAAGTAAATTTTAAATAAAGTATCAGTAATTACTTAAAACTATGTAAGTTCTGTAGTTTTATATCATATTTTACACTGCCGGCTGACTTGGCCTAAATGGAAAGATCAGTGTCAGCCACAGATGGCTGACATGGCGCTAAAAAGACTCATGTGAAAAAAATGTACGGAAAGGGGCGGGACCAGTAATCTTCCGGGTTAGGTTGACAAGAATGTATATACATAGAGCAATGCCAGAAAATGTTCTTTATTTTTCATGAACCAGATGAATGGTACTTTTTTTCTGAATAGTCTATGTATTAAACATAATGCTGCTTTAAATACCCTTTAAATGAAAAGTTTTATTACATAAAGTAATTTTCTGGCACTCTACAGCTCCCAAATGACACACAATACAAGACTCCGCCCTTTTGCAGTGTTTAAAGGGTATTAACGTTTAATATGGTTTCTATTCGTTTTGATCTTTCCTCCTCCTCCTTATCTTCTTTTTTCCTTAAGAAAAAAGAGTTATGTAACATTTTGACCTATTCAAGTGAAGATTTAGATTAAGGGTAGTCAGCCTTTCTACACCCACCGTCCACTTCGGTATCTGTGTTAAAGAGTAGAATTTTAGAACATCCCATTAATTAATAGGATTTATTATTTTGCATATTAATTTGTTACACATTATAAAATATAAAAGCAAAACAATATCGTGGAGATTTATGTAAAAGTTTTTAATAATGTCATGAAAAAAATAATAATTAATTAAAAAAATAAATAAATAAAAATAAAAAAATCTGTTTTAATATTTTTAAAAAGTCAATTAAATTAAAGAAAATGAAAGTACTGCAGTATCAGAACAAACTCACATTGTCACTGTGAAACGGCCGTGGGAACCAGGTTGAGTGCCGCCGTTTCAGACAATTATACGGCAGCTTGAGTTAAAATAATTTTGAATTTTCAAACAAATTTAAAACCATTCACCTTTTTTTTTTTCTTTTAATAGATATTTTAATATCTATTCAAGCTATTTAATTTTCTTCGTATGAAGTGAACTACCTGATGTTTAATCAACAGAAACCAATAAAAATCTTTTAATTCATAAACTAACTCAGAAAGTTCTGTGAATTAGTAATTTTTTTTAATTTTATAATTAACATTTCTTAAATTTTTTTCCGGTGTGAAACTTAATAAATAATATATAATGGGTGGTAGATCATGATTTATATATTCTAAATGTATAGACGGACCCCTAATACATTTTCACGTGTAACTCTATTTAAAATTGATTTAAGGTATATAAATAGGTATGTTTTTCGAACCGCCTTGATCTCAGAAATCTGAATATGAAGTCAAAAATAGGGGTTGCTATTGGGAAAAAAATGAAGTTAATGCCAGTTTTAATATGTAGACGACCCCATAGGCAAAATGTAACTATACCGTTATAAACTAGATGTTATTACAAATCGATCGGTACCAGTCAAATATTTCTACGATAATTTACGGCGAAATTAGGAGGGGGGTGGCGTTTTTTTGGGGGGGGGGTGAGTGTACAGTCACCCAAAAAAAAAACGCCACCCCCCCATCCAATTTCGCCGTAAATTATCGTAGAAACATGCGGCTGGTACCTATCGATCTGTAATAACGTCTAGTTTTTAATGGTGTAGTTATATTTTGCTTAAGGGGTCATCTACATATTAAAACACGTATAAACTTCATTTTTTTCAATGACGACCCCTATTTATGATCTCATATTCAGATTTCTGAGATCAAGGCAGTTCGGAAAACTTACCTATTTATAGACTTTAAATTAATTTTAAACAGAGTTACACGTGAAAATGTGTTAGGGGACCGTCTATACATTTAGAAAAAAAAAATCGTGATCAACTACCCAATATTCATTATTTATAAAATTTCACACCGGAAAAAAAGTTCAGGAATGTTTATTATAAAATAAAAAACGATTCAAATTTGCAGAACTTTGTTTATTAGCTTATGAATTAAAAGATTTTTATTGGTTTCAATTTATTAAACATTATTATTGAAAGTTAAATACATCACTTCGTACGAAGAAAAATAATAGCTTGAATGATATGAACCCTACAATATTTAATTACAAAAATCTAAATACCAAGGTAAAAGAACAGTAGTAATAATGATAATAATATTAATAGCAGTTAAAAAAAAGGTGTTTAATATTTAAGAAAAAGAATTATCTGCATCTTAAAAGCAAAAACTGTTTTATTTAAGAGACAAAAATTTAAGTTAAAATACATTTAAAAAACAAAAAATATATATAAAAACAATTAAAATCTACTAACTAACAATTATTATCTACTTCTTGTTGGGTATATTTTTATTTTATACAGTAAGCCTCGCATGAAAGTGTTACTATAAAGTTTTACATTTAATTTTAGGCGTACAAACCAACAATAGATTATATACAAAAATATACATAACAAGATTTAAACTAAAATCTGAGAAAGGATATTTAATATTTTCGCGACTGCTGATGTAGTTTCACGTCATTTGGAAATCTGTAACTCCTCCAGTGGGCGTTTCTTTCACAATTTGTGTGTTACGATATTTCTTAAGAATATTCCTTATATTCATATTTATATAATCAAAATAGTATGAAACAAATTTTTTCACTTGAAAGAGTGTATATTCATATTATTGTGTATATTCATATGAAAATAAACATGGATATGGAAAAAACGGTTTCCTATTGCCTAGAACGAATATTCCCCGTTCTGCAATCGTCTACTGTACTTGAATTCTTAATTATAAATGTGTAAAATCTATATCTTTAAAAGTAATAAGACATATTACTTTGTTTTAAATTCTTTTTCCGTAATAAATGTGACGACAGTTTTACGCCGTGATTAGAATAATAGAAAATAAATAATTTTGCACTTTGTTTCAATAATAGATTTTAAAACTTAAAGAAAAAAAAAATACCACTTTATTATTGAGTATTAAAAAAACATTTAATAGAAGTTTTATATTTTATTATGTTACGTCATGCGATAAAATTTAAATAGCATAAACGGTAGAGTAAGCAAATGCGAAAATTTCACAAGATTAAAACAGAAAATTTGTTTTAAAAATTCTGATAAAAATTAATAAAAATCAATTATATTAATTTTAAAAAAGGAAAAAACAAAAGTATTGTTCACTGCGTATTGCTCTTTCAAATATTATTCCTCGTCTTACCGCGTTTTTTTACTGTCATGATACTTAATTGAGGTGCACGAATCATAGAATATTTAAGTTAAAAACAAAAGACAAAAGGGATAAAATAGAATTTTAGCAGTGAGAAGCTAGAAAAAGTTATGTAATATTTAAGAACAAAGACTTAACATTTCAGAATCGAGTAAACTCCCTTCTTCAACGAAAGCCACGCCTTTACAGAATTTTTCTAAAACTTTACATTATAAAACAAAATTATTTTACATACTTCCAATTAAATCATTTAAATTTTGTCTTCAACATTCAATGTAGTAAATGCCATTGACATTTATGCATACCAGCGTCACATATAGTGTCATATACGAGTATGCAAACTAGGTTTTTTAACACTGTTTCCGCAATATAGAGGCGGGGCTACATTTCTTTTGGAATTCTTTCCCAATCTCTTGCCTGCATTGCGATAATTTTATAAAAAATAAGCCAATTTGTATAATAAACATCGAAATGTTCCTTAGAAAACAATTATAATAACATAAAGGTAAATTAAAATAGTTTTTCGTCAAAATGTATAGAAATATTCACTCACAGATGATACAAATTATAACAAGTGACGCCCCCCTTACAGCAGTAAAAAATGAAATATCACTGTAACTCAAAAAATAATGTTAGGAACGAGCTGTAAATTTGGAAACCCATGTTTTTGGTGATGCCCGTTCTATTCGTGTAAAAATTAACATAGGTCATAATTCATAATTTTTTCAAATATGAATTTATTAAAAATTTTCATAATTCAAAAAATGTTTTTTTAGCAAAAATTTGCATGGAATATGTTTGGGTCACTTCATTCTAACGAATAAAAAAAACAGAATTTAAATATCATAATTATTTCGGAAGATATGATTTAATGTTTGTCACATTCATTTAACATTAGCATCCCCAAATTTTGACAGCTTATAACTCTATGAAAAATTGAGCGAAATATATAAACTATACCATTTTCCGTGATGATTTGATCCAAAGAATTCAAAAATATTATAAAAAAGGGGGGTTACCATTGAAAAAAATGAAGTTGATGTCAGTTTTAATATGTAGACGACCCCCTAAGTAAAATCTAACTATAACATTATAAACTAGACGTTATTACAAACTGATCGGTAGCAGTCGCATGTTTCTACGATAATTTACGGCGAAATTAGGTTCGGGGGTGGCGTTTTTTTTTTGGGTGACTGTACAATCAATATAGTATGGATAAAAATACTTTAATTAGAAAGAGTATAATTATAAAATATATCCATTTATATTATAAATATGAATAAAGAAATTCTTGTTCTGAAGTATTGTAACTTGGGAAAATAACGCTCAGAGGCGGGTCTTACTGTCAAAAAGTCGAAAGCATGCGGTCGCGAAAGTGTTAATAGTAATTCTTTCTTATTTTAACGAATTTATATATTAGAGGAAATTATTCTATAAATAAAATAGTGAGAAATAAAGGCGGCGCAAAAAAAGGTTCCATAATAAATTAAAATGTTGGAATCTATGCTTTTATATGTTGCAAAATCGCTGGAACACCATGTATTTATTATATACGATATGTATACATATGTGTGTATGTGACGAACAATCGTGCAATTTCTTAGAAAAAAATATAAACAAGAAAAAAAAATTATGTAGTACGCATTGATTAGTAACACTTTCCAACTGTACGTAATTGTTGTACCGAATAACTTTTAATATTCTTTGCCTGCATTATCACACAACGGACAGAAGGACTGAAAAATATACAGATAGACTAATTGATATTAAAATTACTCTTAGGAATTTTGGAAAGTGTTAAAAAGGCTTAACACAAAGGAAAATGCAGGCGTTAGATTAAAATTACAGCTTTTGATCTCCCTGAATATTTTAGTGTAGCCCTGTAAATCAGAAAGATAATCATATCATATTCTATACAAAACATTATTTTAAAATATTAACAATACATTTCAATATTTTTATGATTTTTACAGTAGAAAGATATTTAAAGATAACTTACAAAAAATTCTGTCCCAAAACGTAATGCATTGGCTTTTTTTTTTTTTTTTTTTTTTTTTTTTTCTTTTTTGTTGTTGTTGTTGTTGTCCCTGTAAACAAACTAGTTATACAGGACCTATTAATGTCCTTTTAAATGGGGAACATTCTATAGGAAAATTTTTAGAAACATAACACTCATAGAACACAATGCTTTCGAATGCTTTAGGGTGTCCCTGTACACAAACCAGAAGATATATTCACTTCATTTTCAATATGGAACATACGATAGTGAAGTGCAATAAAATATATCAGTTTCGAGAAATTCCATTGATATTTATAGAAGTTAGAACGCGGGCAGACAGACAGACAGACAGACAGATGGACAGATACACAAACTGAAATCATATTCACACTTAAAAATGTTAGAAAGTTTTAACACCGCTTAATGTAAACGAAAGTACAATTCTTGAAATTTTTTATTAATAGCTCTTAATATAAATGGATATATTTGTGTCACCCTGTAAATCTAATGCTAATCATGCTATATTCTATGGAAAGCATTTTTTTGTGCATATAAATAATATATTTCAATTTCCTAAAACTTCGTGGAAAGTAAAGTTATTCAAATTTGATTTATAGAAATATCTCTCATAGAACGCAATGCTTTGGAATATTTTTAAGTGTCCCTGTACATAAATCGTCGCTGGTATTTCCTTCATTTTATACAGGAAACATCCAATAGTGAACTTGAATAACATATTTCAATTTAATTGAGAAATGTCTACAGTAAAGATATGAAAATATGGTTTATAGAAATACCTCTCACAGAACACAATGCTTTGAAATACTTTCGGGTGTCCTTATACACAAACCAGTTGAGGTATAAACTCCATTTTCAATAGGGAACATCCGATAGTAAACTTGAATAACATATATCAGTTTCATAAAATTCCATAAATATTTACGGAAGTTGGAGCTCGGACAGACAGACAGACAGACAGCCAGACGGACAGGCAGATACAAAAAACTAAAATCATATTCACACTTAAAAAATGTTAGAAAGTGTTAAAAACGCTTAACGTAAACGAAAGTACAATTCTAGCAATTTTTTATCAATAGCTCTTAATGTAACTGGACATTTTTGTCCCACCCTGTAATTCTAGTGCTAATCAGGCTATATTCTGTACAAAGCATTCTTTTGTGCATATAAATAACATATTTCAATTTCCAAAAACTTCGTGGGAAGTAAAGTTATTAAAATTTGATTTATAGAAATATCTCTCGTAGAACGCAATGCATTGGAATACTTTTGAGTGTCCCTGTACATAAACCGATGGTGGTATTTCCTCCATTTTAAGCAGGAAACATCCAATAGTGAACTTGAATAACATATTTCAATTTCATTAAGATATGTCTACAGTAAAGGTATGAAGATATGGTTTATAGAAATACCTCTCATGGAACACAATGCTTTGAAATACTTTCGGGTGTCCCTGTACACAAACCAGTAGAGGTAAAAATTCTATTTTCAATAGGGAACGTCCGATTGTGAACTTGAATAACATATATCAGTTACAAGAAATTCCATACATATTTACGGGAGTTAGAGCGCGGACAGTCAGACAGACGGACAGACAAACCGAAGTCATAAACACTTTTCAACCCTGTTGGAAAGTGTTAAAAAATAATTGCAACATAGACTTAATATTAGCATCTTTAAATTTAAAACGTCCGTAAGTCTATAAAATTTAACTACAATATACAAACGATATACTATTTGGCATTTCCGAGACACCAGAAAATCAAATAAAAAGTCTAAAGAAAATGTTACTATAGAAAGACAAAAAAAAAAAAAAAAAAAAAAAATAGTTTAGTGCTCTTCAATATGAAATTATGATTAGAATAGAGGAGAAACACTCTTCAAGAAAAGTGGTATGCGATAAAGGGCATTACAAATTACTGTAAAAAAAATAGTGGTACCAAAAAAGGCATAAATTTCTCATTTCTTAAAATGTCCTAAAAAAATGTCGGAGACTACGAACCCTGTATTTCTTCTCCCACCGAGGCGTCCCAAACAGAGATACTTTAGTTTAAACGACCTTAAAAATGTATATATATCTATATATATATGTATATATATAATTTGAAGGTACATTACATTTTATTTGAGTATCATTTTTTAAAATTTATTTATTTATATATATATATATATATATATATATATATTTTCACGGTTATTATGAAGCTTTGTTGCGGATGATTATATACGTTTTTCAAATATATTTTTAGGATAAATGTGTTTCGTGATTATGATTTGGTCATCATTAAGTATAACTGCACAGAGGGTAAAATATTTTAAAATAAAATTTAATTGATTGATTAAGTGTACATAAAATTGATTTATAAATAACAATAATTATTTTTATAATGTAATATATATGGATTATTTATTTTATTTGGCTTATAAATATCAAAAATTAAAATAAAATAATATTTTATTTTTCACCTAATAATAGAAAAATATGTATTTCAACTTTTTCCTTTGTAATAATATGGATTTGGGTAAAATTTAGCTCCCTACAGACTGGTTTAATCCACTCCACACGTAAAAAGCTGCGTTAGCCTCTCCTATTTCTCCTGCGTGGAGGATCAAAATTGTGATGGCATTTCCGAACCATGCATAGGGGTGTGTCTGAGATCGTTGCCAGTTACCCATAGCACAGTATTTCATGTGCTAGGAGTAACTGGCACATGAAGTACTTGTTTATCTAATCTTGTTTGGTAACTGGCACATGAAGTACTTGTTTATCTAATCTTGTTTGGTAACTGGCACATGAAGTACTTGCTTACCTAGTACTTCACTTTAACCAGTGTGACGTTAAACCCAACAAATCCACCAATCCACCAATCAACATCTCCTATTTCTTATTGTTATTTCTGTTTTGTTTATTTGGCTTTTGCTCCTATTTAACATAAATTTCATTTCTTATATGTTTATATATATATATATATATATATATATATATATATATACAGTACACACTGTATATATATATATATATATATATATACAGTGTGGTTATAATTAGATTCCCCCTATAAACATCATCCTACAGCGTAAACGGGTGAACGGTATGCAACGAAATTTGTTATATAGTCTATACAGTAGATGCGCTCACGGAATTTCGAAAAAAAAAAACAGTAGTTCCAAAATGTGCACCAGAAGGCGCCTTTTCCGGAAAAACATTAAATTTAACACAATAAATGACCAAAAAAGAATACAGAAACAATATTAACAATCCAGAACAAAAATTAAGAGTAATAAACGTAAAACCGGGAAAAGGCTGTCAGTTCTAGAAAAAAAATGTCGAGATTTGCATGCTTGCGAAGAAGAGGAAGCTATATGTAAAACAGGTTAGGGTATGAAACGTTTCACACGTTGTCATGTTTTATGTCGATGTTTCCGGCTGTAATAATAACGGTATCTTTAATTGAACGTGCGTTATTGGTGAAGCTGTTTTACGAAAATAAGGGGAATGCGTCCGCTGCAGTTCGTGAATTTCTTCGTACAAAGCACCTACGGCGTGGACCAATGTCTACTAAAGGTATCCGCGCCATGATTAAGAGACTTGAAGGGACGGGAAAATTAGGAGTTCGACCTGGAAAAGGTCGTAAACCTGTCACACCGGTACTTGTTGATGCCGTCAAGACAGCTGTTACGCACGGTCACAGACATCAGAGTTTGAGGGCAGTTTCTCGACAGACAGGCTATTCTTACAGCACCGTCTGTAAAGTGCTCAGAAACATAATGCACTACTTCCCATACAAGATCCACTATACCAAAGAGTTGCTTGATAGGGACAAGCTACAACGTCTCTCCTTCGCAGTTAGTGTTCTCAACAGAATGTCTGTTGATCTGTCATGGCCATGGAATATTCTGTGGAGCGACGAGGCTCATTTCTACCTCAATAAGTCAGACAACACACAAAATTTCCACATTTGAGATAAGAAAAATCCGCGTATGCACACTGAAATTCCCCTACATTCTCCAAAGAAGACTGTCTGGTGTGGATTCACGGCGACATTCCTTGAGCCATTCTTCTTTGAGGAAATAACTGCACATGGTCCTGTCACATGTTACGTTACGGGCCGTCGGTACCATGACATGATGTACACGTTTGTTGTGTCGCAACTACAGCAAAGGCGGGTCCTTACATCAAACATTTTTATGCAGGAGGGAGCGCCCCCACATATCCATGAGCCAATGAAGGTGCAATTGCTCCAATACTTCACAGACGAAAATATTATTAGTCGCTTCTTTCGTAATCCATGGCCACCACGTTCGCCGGATCTAAATCCGTGCGTGCGATTTCTGGTTACAGGGCCACTTAAATGAGTGGTGTATCCTGGAGGTTTTGCGATGTTGAATGTCTTAAGGAGAGTCCATAACGCTTCATGTGTGAAGCATCACATCTGATCAGTTACGATCTGCTGTTGAACACATTATCCATCGACTTGAAATTTTGCCTGTGAATGAAGGTGGTCACATGAAGCACCTTTACCTACATCGACCTGGACGCGATTAACAACTGCTCCTCTTGCGCAATTTCGTCCAAGTCTGTTCTTGTTTCTGGAAACTGAACTATTTTTCCCCCCTCAAACAGCGTAGTTATTTTTTCCTTGTATTTACTTAATGTGGTTCAATGCCAAGGTGATCAGAAACTAGTCAATAAATGTTAATATTGTTTCTGTATTCCGTTTCGGTCGTTTATTGTGTTAAATTTAATGTTTTTCCGGAAAAGGCGCCCTCTGGTGGGCATTTTTAACTTTTTGTTTTCGAAATTACGTGACCGCATCTCGTGTATGGTCTATATACCAAATCTCATTGCATTCTGTTCACCCGTTTGCGCTGTAGGATGCTGTTTATAGGGGAAGTTTAATTATAACCACCCTGTATATGTACACACACACACACATATATAAACTGCTGTTTGAAAAAATGCAACACCAAGAAGGAATGAGAATATCATAATGATATTTATTGGGTTCATACATTATAGTAAGAAGAACAATTTATTAAAATTTCAGGAAATATGGAGTAATATGTACTGAGAAAACAGTACTTAAAGCAGTGACCTCTGTGAGCAATAACTCCACTTATCTGCCTAAGCATTGAATGAAACAGCAAATGGATGACATGTACGGGTAAAGCACTTCATGAAGTTTCAACACGATGCCATAATTCATCGATCGTAGTTACTGGTGAATGGTGGGGGCCAGTCGGTTTTCAACGATTAAACAGTCATTTTCATTGGTGCAAGATCAAGAGAACGCACTGGCCAAAGCAACAGTCGAACATATCCTGCATCAAGGATGATCCGGACAATATTTACAACTTGCGGTCTTGCATTGTCCTGCTTAAGTATTTCGTTTCGTAGGCCTTGAATTTAGGGCACAGAGAAGGGCCTTAACTCGTCATAAATGTAATGGCTGGTATTCAGAGTGGCGGGAATCAAAACAAAAGGTGATCGAGACGTGTATCCAATGGTACCACATACCATCACTCCAGGTGGTGACCCAGTATGCAACTACCAAAATTTTGATTACCCTCAAAACTGCATCACTGATACGGATGCCTTTAATGTGTGATTAATGACGAACCTGGACGCAGGGAGGGCGTGAAGTCGCCTTTCAGACAAATCACAATCCTGTTTACAGCATCAAGATTGCCTTATCCGTATTTAACGGCATTGTCAATAATGCACAATGCCAGCTGGGATTTGACATCGTCACACTGTCCACCACATGCAGTGATGGTATGGGGTCTCATTGGATACACGTCTCGATTACTTCTTGTTCGCAATCCCGGCACTCTGAAATGCAGTCATTAAATTTCTGGTGAGTTAACGCCCGCACCTCCTCTCTATATTCAAGGCCTCCGCAGCGCCACATTTAAGCAGGATAATGCACGTCCGCAAGTTGTCAGTATAGTCCGGACCTTCCTTAATACATAATGTGTTCAACCGTTGCTCTGGCCAGCGCATTCTCCTGATCTCGCACCAATGAAAATGACTGTTTATTCGTTGAAAAGCGACTGCCCCCCCCACTCACTAGTAACTACGATCGATGAATTGTGGCATCGTGTTGAAGCTTCAGGAAGTGCTTTACCCGTACATGTCAGCCAATCGCTGTTTGATTCAATGCCTAGACAGATAAGTGCTGTTATTGCTCACAGAGGTCGCTGCTTTATGTACTGTTTTCTCAGTACATGTTACTCCAAATTTTCTGAAATTTTAATAAATTGTTCTTCTTACTATAATGAATGTGCCCAATAAATATCATTATGATATTCTTATTCCTTCTTGGTGTTGCAGTTTTTACAAACAGTAGTATATATATATATATATATATAGGGGAGACCCGTGTACCTAGGGCCGCTTTTTTTCAATGCCCAAAAACAGAGCCCTTGACCTGTTTAAAATTATCAAACTGATATGTACATATCTTTAGGACTAATTACTTCCAATTGGGATTAATATAAATACCTAAAATAATAAATTCCGACAAATAGAAGGTTTTTAAAAAAACTTCACTCGTGGCCCTAGGTACAACACCCTCATTGTACCTGGGGCCAGGCCTTATTGTACCTAGAGCCATTCTCTCAAATTTAGATTTAACTTTGTAATGAATAAAAAATAAGCATATAAACATGTATTTTATAAAAGAAACAATATCAAGTAATATATTTATTTATCATATAATAATTATCCTGTTGTTGCCTTAATTTGAAACACGAAATTTTTCACTTTTTTTTTTCTTTTTTTCTTCCTTTGGGATATTCTAACAGAATGTTTTTTTTTCTTCAATTTCTTTTTTTATTCTGGAGTGTCTCTTGGATTTCTAGATCTCTCTGGTTTTCGGTCACATCTTTTCTTTGATGTGGGAAGTTTTGCTTTAGGTAAAGGTTTTGCTTAGGTTCGTACCTGTTAAAACATGACACACGAAAAGATGTTAAATGTTGAAGGTTTCGAAATTTCAACAGGACACGAAGCAAAGACATCCAGTTCTATCATTGTTGGTTCACTTTCTTCCTGGAAAATCTTTTTTTCTAAAAAATGTACACAATATTCATATTTGAACAATCAGTATACTATGGATGCAAATACTTTGATTAGAGAGAGTTTGATCATAATGGATATCCATTTGTAATATTAATGTGAATACGGAAAATTTTGTTTTGAAAAATTGTAACTTATGAGAAAAACGCCCACAGGCGGACCCTACTGTCAAAAAGACAAAAATATGCGGTCGCGAAAGTTGTTAAAAGGTCCAAACACACTGGCCCTAGGTACAAGGCAGCTATGTGGCCCTAGGTACAAGTTTTGGTAACTTCATTCAAAATGCTTTCCACTAAAAAATCCACATGCAGAGAGGATTAATTAAATATCTCATTTATTACTCAATATAACAAGCAAAATTATGCACTAGAAATAAAAGAAAAATATTTGGCTTTCCTTTGTAAAGTAGCAAAAGAGATGAGCTGCAAAATTTTACTTCAAACCATGTAAATTCGTTTTCTACATGTAACTTGCCGAAACTCTCTCCTCAAAAGTTCCAAAGTAGTTGCAAAAGTAGCAATTGGTGTTGTTACTCGTCCAATTGAGTATTAAAACTTAAAATTAAATATTATTCAAATAAAGTGGGGTGGCCCTAGGTACATGATGGCCCTAGGTACACGGGTCTCCCCTATATATATATATATATAGATATATATACATACATATATAATATGTATATATGAAAAGTGGAACAATGAAAGTTTTATTATGCTTCTATAAAAAGGGGTCAGAACTTCAATACTGCTATACTAATTATCCCTTTTTAAAATAACCAGTTGAGTTTTAACAAATTATGATCCGCAATATGACAATGTTAACATATTTTCTTTTCCTCAATAAATATACATTTTTTTTTTTAGGTTATTTATATTCTTACATCAAGAGACGTTTCATCTCAACCAAATTGTAAAATTAAAAAAAAAAAAAAAATGGTAGTTAAATGCTAAATTTTTTTTTATTATACATTATCATATATATTTTAAATGACAATATTATACTTATGAAACAGAATAATCATTAGACTGAATACTTTATGTAAATTTATAATTCATGAAATAAATTAGATTATGGAATGGCCATCACAGTTTATCTTTATGTACCTCATTTTCGAATTAACCGGGTATATTTTATGTACGTCCTTAGCTTTTTCTACCGCATCTCTCGGAAATGCTGACTAAGCTTTCAAGAATTTGTTACGATGCAACAACCATAAACATCGGTTTTCTTTCGACGAACGGTACTAACTCTTAATAAACATAAACTGTATGAAAACGCCTTACTTGTGTTTTACAAAGCAAATGTTAAGTTAGGAACACGAAAAATAAGCAAAGGGTTTTTAATAAAATGAAAGGAGAAATATAAAATATATCATTTGTCTCATTACATAAAATGTTTGAAAGTTTATAAATCTCCTCATTTTAATGTGTCTAATATAAAATTTATTTTTTTTATTTCTAAAAAGTATAACTTAACTTACTTATAAAAATAAATCACTTAAATATCAAAGTCAAAGTAACATTTAAAATGAGATAAAGAATACTAAAATTTAAATTTTTAAAAATACATTTTAATTAAAAAACATTAAAATACAAGACAGGCGTTTCGGCTGAACACTAGCCCTCCTCAGTGTCAAACATACAAAGCACAACATTTACAAAAAAATTCATAATACATCAGAACAAGATTATGTATTTCGGAGGAATAGCTTTAGCCTCGTTCAAGGCAGAATGTTGTAATTTAGTAAAAGCGACCTTTAAAAAATATGGGATTCATATATATTTACATTTGCAGATAAAATTTTAAAGTTGTCAAAATCAGGAATATAAATCATTATTGAGAGAATAGATTACGAGTTTTGATCTTAATCACCTGTTTTATATGAGCGTTTGAGTTTCTTTAATCTAATTTCACCTGTTCTGTCAGTTTCACCGATATATGTAGAATCACAATTTTTACAGGGACGTATGGATTATGTTTAATTTTATTACACTTAAATATTGATAGATTTAACAAACACAGTACAAAGTTGTCAGCATAAGCAAATGAAAAAACATATTGTAAAGAGAGAAAATAATAATAATTACCTAATTACTTGTTTATTGAACTTTCATTAAAAAAAGAATATAAATGATATGAATATGCTCTTTAAAAAGAGCAAGGTATTATTTTAAGGGTAACAATTATGAAAAATAATAAGAAGGAAATAACATAAACTCTTATACCATTTTATACTAAAATCCTTTAATAAAATCTTTAAATGAACCGTATACAAATTACGGAATATACATATAATGAAATAGTATCAATTTTGCTCTAATGTTTTAAAGTAAAAAATTTTATATCCTTCTAATTTTTCCTTTAAGCCAATATGGTGTTCGTCTTGATATTAGGATGAGATGTTGAGGATCCTGATCTATAGTTCGGTTAGTTAAAAATTATGGTATATATTATTTAAAAAAAAAAAAAAATTCTTATTTACATCTAGTAAAAATGACAAATTTTTTATTTTTAAGCAAGTTTTCTTATCATTTCAAATTATCAATTACCATTTCTTACCATTTCTTTTATTATTTCCAACAAAAACTTCTTATATTAATTTTCAGCGAATAAATAAACTAAAGCTTAATTTTTTTTTTTACAAAATGGTGGTCAAAAGCCTTTATAAAAATTCGGTATATTTAGCATTTATGTTTTAATATCATTAAAGATTGAATAAATATTTATCTATTCCTTATTTTAAAATATTAAAAAAAATATTTCACCATTATTTAAAAATTCTTATACGTTTGGATTTTTATAAAAAAAAAAAAAAAAAAAAAAAAAAAGAAGAAGAAGAAGAAGAAGTATAAAAAAGATATATTATCTAATATAGTATACAGGTTTCACTTTTCTAAACTGAGCACTTTTTTAATCAAGATTTCTTTACAATCAATAATATTATAATATTTTTACGACAGGTTTTAGCGAATGTGTAAGACGTGGCATAATACAAAGAAACTCGGCAGTGCATTTATCAAAACTAATTGAGTTGGAACTGTTACTAACTCGCTGTTGATAAGCCTTTTGAACACAGATAAATCAGTGTCGTTTACTCAGATTGTTTATAAAGCGAAAAAATACCCATGTTTCATTGTATAAAGAAAAAAAATCTTTCATTTTTTTCAGCAATAAAATGTTGTTTGCTATTTCTTACAGAAAATAGTTCACTTTTTTTTTTCTCAGATGTATATTTATTATTTTCGATAATATTTAGAAATGAAATCTAGTGTTTTCTTGTTTTCGATACATATAATATTGTTTGTATGTCAAAACAAAGATTATATTTTATTATTTTTAAGCGTACTTCTGAGGCGTATAAGTAGCATGAAATAATTTATTTTCATTTATTTATTTATTTATTTAGTGTGTGTGTGTTAAATTTTTTTTATAACATTTATTTTCAACAAAAAAATTGTGTCTTTTTATGATTTTAATAGATATTCATATATGAAATTTCTAAGGGTCACTTACCCATGAGCGATAACTGTTCTATTGATCTAAAGAATAGCATATAAACTTATAAAAATATGACACAAATTGAAAAAGATTCCAATTATATTACATATTCAAAACATTATGTGTTAAAATATGTTTTAACAATTATGGGATGAATAGAATTTCTATTTTGTCTAAGAAATTTCATTTCCTTGCATGTCTCCACTGCCTTTGGAAGCCGTATGATAATACTCGTCAACATTTCTAATTTTTAAATCAGGTTTCACACCAGTACTTTTTGATAAAAGCATTTCATATCAATTTTCCAAAATTAAATAAGGTAAAATTAATCGGAGACATAAATGCTATATCTACGATAATTATCTTACTGTTGGCTACGCTCCTCAGCACCTCTAACTGAACAAAAATCTAGCTTTTAAGTCTGAGGTTAGAAATAATACTTGTATACTTGTCAACATAAAAATGAATATCCCATAAAACAGTTAGTACAGTCCCTTTTTATGGAATTGTGACACATAAGACCATAGCCTCCTGAACTAGATGCCTGTCGCGTGGCTCGGAAACTTGGCAACAGTTCAAGCGGTAGACAGCGCCACCTGGTACAGATTGCGTGACTTTTTTATTAATTCAAAAGTCACCAATAATTTTAAGAAGTCATATATGATATACGTACTCGACGTTTCTTCGATTCTATTCGCCTTTTATCTATATCATATCCCAATTTTAAACATTTTTGGTGGCTATTGAATAAAAAAGTCGCGCAATCTGTACCTGGTGGCGCTATCTACCACTTCAAGTGTTACTAAGTTTTCCGATCACGCAACAGGCATATAGTTTAGGAGGCTATGATACGACTTATCCCACTAACATGGTATTTAATTTCCGGTGTATAATCCGCATGTCAGATAAACCTATTTTACCTCAGACATTTAAATTAACAAAAAAAAAAAAAAGATAAGAAAAACTATACGACGAAACGTGTACAAACATCGCATAGTTTGTTAATTAAAATTTCTTGTGTAAATCTGATTTACATGTCCTGCGGATTATGCACAGGAAATCTGATTTAATTATTCCTTGATTCCAGAGCAATATTCCACCGAGCCTCTTTTTTTCTTTTTCTTTGCATGGATGTTGATCTGGTGCAGATTTCATACCACTATTTATGATGAAAAATTTCCTTATTGAATAAACTAACAAGAGGAATTTAACAAGAAGAAGATTTACTTCGTAAATAGGTGTATGAGTTCTGTGCCAATTTCTCAGAAAATTAGAGACCATATAATAATATAGGCCGACGCATCAGTCACCATCTTTTTGCCTCGGAAGAAATTTTAATGCATGCAATGTACTGAAATTATATAAATTTGTACGGGATGTATTGAAAATTTTTCATTCTATCTTGTAAATGTATATATACTATATATTAAAAGAGGGATATTTTAAAAAGATACTATTTTAAAGATATTTAAAAGATATTTAAAAGATAATATATTAAAAGAGGGATATCTTTCATGATTTCCCATTGGATATCATTTATCTATTACATTTTTTTTAAATCTTCAATAGGTAGCGAAATAATTTCGGGTGTTGAGTTTTCACCAATTGTACACGCATAGTATTGGGTTATCCGGAAAGTTCGTGCCGCTTTTGAAGGAAAATTCAAACGCAACACATTTAAATTTGGTATACATTTAACAAAAAATTATATTGGTGTTATTCTGTTCTACAACCTTTCTCCATCTTTCAGGTTACTGAAAAATTCCGTCCTTCCAGAACCTCTCAAGTTTTCCAGCAAAAAACTTTTCTATATGATATTTTATATCGACCAAAGAGTTGAGGGTTTCTCCATTAAGGAAATTTTTTATGATCGAAATAAATGAAAATCTGAAGGCTCGAGGTCTGGTGAATATGGTGGATAAGGTAAAACATCCCAACCGAGCTCTAGCAATTTTCGTCGAGTTGTCAAAACCATGAGGCCGCGCACTGTCCTGATGGAACACGACGATTTTCTGTTTCTCGACGTTTTTGTTCAATTGCTGAATTTAATTCGTCTAATTCAGAGCAATGCATTTCTTCATTTATCACCTCGTTGTTTGGTGAAAGCTCATAATACAAGATTCCATTCCAATTGCACCAGACACAGAGCATGAACTTCTTCGGATGAAGACCGGCTTTCAAGGTGGTTAAAGGTAGTTCATTCCACTTTCCCCAAGACCTTTTTATAAAAAAGACATTATTATAAACTATCCATTTGTCATCCTCGTCACTAACTGCTTCAAAAATGGTATCACCTTGTTGCGTTTACAGAGCGAATCCCAAATGGAATGCGATCCATCAGATTTTTCTGCGTTAAATCGTGGGTCTAAATGGTTTATGCAGCGAAGCTTCACAAAATGCTCTTGGATAGTGAATTTTGATATTTGTAACATTTTTGTTAAATTATGTGTCGTATAGTGTGGGTTATTTTTGATCAGTGTTTTAATCTGATCTTCATACGTGCAGGCCTCGCAGCATTCCTAAAATTTTACACTTATTTTATTGTACTGACACCAGTATATTGAAACAATATTTTATTTACAAAACATTTTAGCATTAAAACCTTCAAAAGAATTTAACAAAAATTTCTCATTAAAGATAGTGATTACAATACAAAAAAATGTAAGTATAATTTTAGGAACACTGTGCTGGAGGGCCTACCTGTGTTGCCAGATCTGACGGATTTTTTATTCGATAATCACCGATAATTTTTAATTGTAACGTTTGCCAAATCACGTCGAAGATGGGTAGTATATTATGTATATCAAATATAGGTTTTCAAAGTTATTGGTGACTATTGAATAAAATTCAGCCAGATCTTGCAACACTGGGGCTTCCCTGGATGTTCTTGATTTTCAAGGTTGAAATCACCAGCTTTAAACTTAGCAAGCTACTTCGCACATTTCTTTTAGCTACAGTACCTTCTCCATAAACAGTGCATATTTTGTTTTTCGCTTGTGTGACATTTTTGCCTTTCCTGTAAAGCAAAATTCTGAAACACCTATAATGCACTTTGTTTACTTCCATATTCAAAGTCGTATAAAACTGACAACAATTAACGTATCGTAACCATTTATTTTCTAAATATTTTTTATGTATCGACTGCATGTAAGTCATTTATTTTCAATCCTCTTGATATATTCAGACCAGTGTTGTGCACGAACGCGTTCATTTGAACGCGTTCATGAGCGTAGCTCAAAAATTTTGAGTTTTGAGTTGAACTTCGCTCGTTTTTTAAATTATGAACTTGAGTTGAACGAAACTCGTTTTTTTCACGAACTTGAGCGTGAAAAAGCAATTCAAACTCAAACTCATATTAAATATTTCTGTCTGAAATATAAAAAGGAAAATAGAAGAAGAAAAGGACAGAAAAGAGAATAATTGTGCAAAATGGATCCCGGAAAAAAGGAGGGCACTTGGAAAAAAAGGCACTCATGAAAAGGGCACCCGGAAAAAAGGGCCCAGGAAAAAAGGGCATTTTTGCAATTTGCAAATCGCAAAAATAATAAACATCAAAGAATAAATTTAAAGAATTATTTCATAATACATTTTTAGAAATTTCAATCTATGAAATTGTTACCATTTTCACTTAGTATATACCTGGGGGAAGGGGGAGTCAAGGAGCAGATTGAAAGATAATAATTTTCTTTATATTACCTTATCTTTGATTTTAATGAAAAAATGCATCTGCATATAAATATATGCAAATTCGTGCAGTAGTTCCTGAGATATAGCGTTCCCTGAAATTGTAGAAATCGCGGTATAGCAGCGCCACCTGTTGAGTAATGATCACCAGAAGTTGATAAGGCACTAATATGGATCAAAGCGCGTCCGAATATAAATTTATATGCAATTTCGTGCAGCAGTTCCTGAGATACAACCGTCCATGAAACTGTAGAAATCGCGGCCTAGCAGCGCCACCTGTTGAGAAATTGATACTAAAATTCCGTAGGCGCTAATTTTAGTCAAGGTACATCTGCATATAAATTTACATGTAATTCTGTGCTGTAGTTCCTGAGATACAGTCCCCAAACATTTTTGACGCACACACACAGACAGACATTTTCTAAAAATCGTCCAGTCATTTTCTGGACCTTTAAAAACGTGTAAATTCATCGAAAACCGGAAGCCGAAAACTTTTACGAATCCAATACTTTCTTTTATTGAATATAGAATAAAAGAAAAAAAGAGGAGGGGGAAAGAAATGCAAAATTAGAAGCTGTAAGTACATTATAGTTTTCGACTGAAAAGTGTTTAAGAATTTTGCAAACTAAGTTTGAAATTTACCAAACGTGCCAATTTGTTTTAACATAGTGTGTGTAGAACTTGGGGGAGGGATGAGTGTTCCCTCTTACCTCCCGTTTGCAAGCGTTCATAGAAAACGATGCGTTAGCCTTTATCTGCATTTTCAAAAATTCAAAGAAATCGCCTTATAAAGTTTCGTCTACAAAATACTACATATTAAAAACAGTATTAGTCTCTCTCTCTCACTTTTTTAATAGTTTTTAAGATTTATTCAATTTCTTCAGAAATATTAGCGAGAAAAAATGTGTAGTTTTGTAAACTTCTCAACTCTTCGTGGACTATCTTGAAGTGTGTACATACGTCTCACTCATGAACTTAATCTCTGCCATTGTAAATAGCATGTACACTAAAATTTTACTATCGCTTCAAAAATATTTTAGATGATTATTTTAATTTTTTTCAAAATTATATAAAAAAAAAATTCTTAATTCAAACCATTTTTAATTTTAGAATGTATATTCAAGAAATATCAATTGAAAATGATCTGGAAGTGTTGTAACTTGAACCTCAAATTAACAGCAATTTTACAATTAATTTTGAACAATAAAAAAATACAATCAAAATTTTAGGGTTTTTTTTTTTTTTTTTTTTTTTTTTTTTTTTTGTTGTTCTTCTTCTTCAACCCAAATATTAAAATATAGGGATGTGACTGACAAGCAAACAAGCAAATAAATAAATATATGTTGAAACTTTATGTGGGGAAAAAAATAATAAATAAAATAAAATACCAGAATTTGGATGGCAAAAGTATCATTATTACAGAAATTATTTTATCTTTAAGAAATTTTATCTTTCACTTAACCAATTAAGAAAAAAAAATCACTAACTTGACCATTTACAACCTTTAATTATGTAAAGAAAATATACATAATAAAATTCAGTCTTTGATTTATAAAGCTTCATTAAATGTAGGGGAGCACGGGGCACAGTGGACCACCCCTATTTAAATCTATTAATATTCAACTCTTTTAGTTCATATGGATACTCATGTATGGCAGCATGGTACTAGTTGTATCTATGCAGCCAAAAAAACCACATAGGAAATAGTAAGGTAACCATTTTGAGCAGTTTTTTTTTTTTTTTTTTTTTTTTTTAACTGCTCAAAGTAATTTTTCCACATTGAAGAATTTTAAAATTTTATAAAGATTGAACTAGCGACTATAAATACTATATAGCTGTTAAAGAAAGGCAAGATATTGCTGTTTTTAAATTTCTAAAAATTATTAGCATATTTGTAGTCTGTATATTACTTTATTATTATTATCTGTTTTACTCTGGCACGGGACACAGTGGACCACCTTCCAATGTGCCTAAAAATATAAATTAGTTTAATACTTATATTAGTTTTAGTTAAATTTATAGATGCAAATATAATGTAAAGTATTAATATCTCAAAGTAATAAATATCTTAATGCTATGATAAAATAAATAAAAATAATTATAAATTTCTGAAAAGAATAAATATTTGAATAGTAATATAATAATTATTGACATCTAAATTTAATAAATATTTGAATTATATAGCATTAATTAAAGGAAAAATATCTAATTTAATAAATAGCAGAAAAATTTATTATTATTGTTGGTTTTAGAGATCACATGTGAAAAGCAAAAGAAAGTAGCTTCATACATTTTAGTTAAATTTATCCTACAAATATAATGTAAATTAATTATACCTCAAAATATTATAAAAAAAATATTAAATATTTGAATAGTAGTATAATATTTATTAATATCTGAATTTAAAAAAATATATCTGATTTATAAAATATTAATATAAGAATAAAAAACAATTATCTATTTCAACTTAATAAATTTTCTTAGTGGAATTTGATTTCTTATTCGTTTATTTTATTTCAGGAAAATGCTTGAATTTTTCTAGAATAGCATAAGAAATTAATTTTAGAACAAAATTAAGACATGTCAAGAAGAGCTTAGAGTTTGTTTGTTATATATATATATATATATATTAAGTACATTGCTTTTCTGTTTTTTGTGAAAAAAAAAAAAAAAATAATAATAATAATAATAATAATAAGAGTGTAAAGGTGGTTCACTGTGTCCCGGTCTCCCCTATATTACAGAACTAAAAATAAATCTTAATAAAAGCTTAAATCAGTTAAAAAATAAATAAATAAATAAATAAATAAAAACTCATCATTTTACGTAGTAATATATATTGATAAATCTGAGACATGTTTATAAAATTTCTTGGAAACATTGTGAACAAATACATTTTATTTTAAATAACAGTTCAGTGGTAAGTTTCCTTTTCAGGAAATCTGTTGACCATTTCTGAAGAGAGGGATTTCTTTCATGTTTTCGACACAATTCGAACATATGGGTTAAAAATAATTAGTAAGGGGAGCGCAGAGTACCTAGTCGGTCGTCTCCGACAAAACATGCACACGGCGACATTGTATTGGATTCAAAAGAAAAAAGCGTGAGAAGCTTTGTGCGGGTGCTATCTACTTTCTTTGGTACTACACCTCACAGCCCTGAGGCACTGTGACAAATTGTAGCCCTCTCATAAAAGTACCGGACATTTCATTTTCTGATAAAGACGATGCTAATCTAGAGAAAGGATCTGCTTTCACAGAACTAGATATCTGCGAGTCACATGTCCATATATTCTCTTTTTTTCTTTAAAAATAATGAGATACCTGTTATTTGCAAAAGTAATCCTTTAATTCATGAAAATAATCTTTATTTTATAACTTTTGCATTGAAAGATAGCATCTTTAAAAATTAAAGCATTTAGACAAGGATTACTGGTTTAACACATATTATACATAGAGTAAATAGAATAATATTAAAGTTTTTAATGTCTATTTATATTTTTAATACTAAAAATAAAAATGCATTCAGATTATTGAAATAATTTCATGTCAGAGATGTAGATTTTATATCAATGATTATTTTATTTTCAACACTTTCTGGAAAATGCAAATAATAATAATTAAAAATAAATAAATGAAATAAAAAATAAGAAAATAAAAATAAAAATAAAAATAGAATATTAATCCTCCTTATTACAACAAGCTATTTATAATCTAATTTAAATTGTCTTAATGTTTCTTTTTTTTTTTCTAAAATGAATATATACATCCACAAAAATTCAAATATAGTACGTGTACTAAGCTAAAGATTATTTTTCTTTTTTTTTTTAATGTACAGCTAGTTTTAAAATATCATTTATGATAACAGCAAACAGGATTTAATTATTGGCATTTAATATTATACTTTTAAATTTTTATATTTTTATTTATAATGAAAGGCTTTCTTAAAACATTTCTTAAATCACTCTTAGAACTTCCATAACTTTTCATAATACGAGATATTTAGCATAAATTTCTGATATTGAAATAGCATGGATTTGATTGCATGAAAACTGAAATACAAAATTGACAACAGTATAATATCGTGGAAAACTGGGGCACACACACACACACACACACACAATATATATATATATATATATACTGTAGCAAGGAAAACGGTAGCCTACTGGATAGGGCATTTAAGTCTTCAATCGTACCAGGTGACCAGCGGAATTTATATTTCTTCTTATGAAAGGATTAGCTTAGAGTCATGCGTTGTTCGAGTAAACTTGACTCGCAGCCGACCCGACCGGCAAAATGACTTTTGACCTTCAACACGAAATGAATCTGCAGCTTCTGACCCGCCATATTGTTAAAATTGTGTTAGATAATAAGATGAATAGAAGTTCTTTTACACAAACTACAAATATATTATTGAAGAAATCTTTCAGAAAATTAAATATATTAAAACAATGTGTTTATCTAATTATAAACAAACATTTAGCTGTATTAAAACTTATATTTAAAAAATCCATTATTCCAAGTATTTTGACAGTAAAATAAGGAATAAAATATTGGTTGGAAAAAAAAAAAATCTTTTCCATATAAAGCTTTAAATGTTAAGTATTAATATTTAAGTAAATGTAATTAAATTCATGTTATCAGTCATGTCTTTAAATTACTAGGAAGGAAGACAATGTCATCCAATTTCTTCATTTAAAAGTTTCGATTCATAAGTAAAGCATAAAACAATCTTCGGAGAAAACATTTTGTGAATAAAAATTAATGCAACTTTTAAATTTTAACTGCACCCGACCAGGAAAGCAGGTAATAAGCGATTAAACGACCCGATGCGTTTCTCTCTTGTGAGAAATGCGTCCTCTCTTGCGATTAAAAGGGTACAAAGCATTGCTACCAAGAATATAAAATTTTTTCCCAAAGGAATAAAATCCATATGAGTTTGAGTTACTTTTCCCGCTCAAATTTATGAGAAAACGAACTTTGCTCAGCTCAAGTTCACAATTTAAAAAACGAGCGAAATTCAGCTCAAAACTGAAAAAGTTTTAATTAAACTCATGAACGCGGTCCTGCGCAACACTGATTTAAAACAACGGAACCTCTAAATGATAGAATTTGTCTCCTATTAATAAGTTCTCATGCGCATAAACAAACGTATTGAAAATTTGAGAATAAAAAACCATGCAAGAACAGTCGGTACACTATTCAGAAGAGTTTGCTAAATAAATTTTTACTACAATTAAATTAATAAGTAATAATTAAGAATTATAAGTTAATAAGTTTAATTAAGAGTAAAATTAAAAATAATTTTCATGGTACTAATTGGTAATTGTAGAAAAAAAAAGGGAAATTACCTATGAAAGTGTTCACAGAAGATAAGATCTATTAAAAAAAAAAAAAAAAAAAAAAAAAAAAAAAAAAAAAATTACGTAAAAATGAACTTTTAGTGAGCTTCGCTCGTTTTTAAAAATGAACTTGAACTGAACGCGTTCATTTCTTTCAGACATGAGTTTGAGCGCGAACTAGCTCGTTTTTTACACGATGAACTTGAGTTTGAACTAGTTCGTTTTTTTTGTGAACTTGCACAACACTGATTCAGACCTACCCTTAAGCCACCTTACGAAAATCGGCACATACTTTCCGTACAACCCAATATATACATAACAGAGTTGTCAACTTTTATAATTTATTCCAAACCATGTTTAGCCAAACCTTCTTTTCGCGCAAGAATTTTGGTGAATATTTTTCTCCACTGTGTGACAACGTTTGAAAAAGAAAAAGAATCATTCTTCAAATTTTCTGGTGTGAATAAGAGGCGAGAATAACAATGTTCTGGAATAAATTATAAAAATTAGCAACTCTGACATAAGGTAAAGACACCAGTGCTCGTCACCCCTAAAATCTGCACCAGTAGTCGTCACCAGTAGCGGCTCGTGAGATTCCTTTACAGGGGGGCTGCATAGCTGCATGTCTATGTAAGATTTGAGAAAAAAGCGAAAATAATTTTCTAAATAATCTGTTTTAATCGGGGGCTTCGGGTTTTATATGCGCAGACTGAGCAAGAAGCAGAGCAATACAGGATACAGCATAGATTTAAAATTTTACATTATTGGACATTCATTACAAAAAAAAAAAAAAAAAAAAAAATCTGGAGATTTTATTTTGTTAACTTTATTTATTAATGATAATCAATTTTCCCCCAACAAAATATTTTTCATCTTCATGCTATTATTTTCTCCAAGATGGTACGAAGTATACATACATGATTGTAAATCAAATTCTGCTCATTAAAAAGATACACACAATGATTTATATAAAAACAATAATAAATAGTTTGATTACATACTTATGTAGATCTGTACAGTTCTTCGATAATAACTGCAAATAATTCGAATCTATAGTCCATAACGATAAAGAATTTATTTTTGTGTTTCTGTACAAAAATATATAAGTCCTGTAATCATCAAAACTATACAAATTGCGTGACGATTACCTATAACCTACCTACCAATTTTTAGTTCAATTGGATAAAACATTTAGGCGCAATCGCACTTCATAAGTTTAAGTCCATTAATCAAATTGATAAGGAATTTTTCTTTGTGTCCTTGTAACAGAACTATAAGTCTCACATCCATCAAATTCTATACAGCTCGTTTGATGGTGACCTTTCACATACCTACCAGCTTTCAGTTCAATCGGACCAAGCATTTAAATGTTATGTATTCACTCACATACATACACTTACTCACACCATACATATAACACTGTAAAAATAGCAAAAATGAGCTCAGGATACCTCAAAACATTATAGTAATGTAATGCTCGTATCTTAAAAGTGCAATTATAATGATGCGTTAATTTATTTAGAACATCCTTTGAAATATTAATTAAAAGAGTTAACATTGACGTAAAATCTTGCACATCAGACAGATTATGAAATGCTTGTCTAACATTACGAACATTTTATTGTTATTATTTTTTTTAATGCGAACTTTACACACATGGTACAGTAAACTAAAATTTCATTTAAATATGAAACCTTAGTGTAATTAAAAATGAATTTCCAAAATTTGCTGCACATCTTCTGTATTGCCGTGCATTTAAAAAAAAGAAAAAGAAATTCTACAAATGTTAAAACACTATTTTCTTTAGATATATTTAAAAAGGCTTGAATAGTATATATCGGTTTAATTTGGTTTGAAATATTATCCAAGCCAGCAGTGCATTCTGGATGTTTTGTGTGTCCTCGTAAAAGAAGTATATAGAAAAAATAGTGCGGCTAATCTAAAGAACGGATATTAAAATGCTTAATTAATGAGCATATTTCTGAAAGTTCTCACTCAAATAGAAAGAGAGATGAAACGAAGTTATAAATGCTTTCCAACTTCGTTGTATGAAAATGTCTAAAATTAAAAATTTAGTAATCTCGTGTTTTTAAGAAAGGTTCGACTGCTAATATTTCTCATAAAAATAGAAAAACATTAGTGACTAAAATACAAGTGAAAATAAATAAATAAATAATAATTATTATAATAATAACCTTATCAACAAAGCGATTAAACACTTGATAAATTTAAAATATTATGTTTACGGCAAAATTTATATAATAATTATAAGATAAAAAATTTTTTTATAAACCATGTTTTTTAATTTTCTGTTGAATCATATAAACGCTACTGAAGGCAGCCGGAACCCCAGCAATTGGATAAAAGTATTAAAAAAATTCCTTGCTATCGTCTTTTTTTGAGCTATTATAAAAGTTTCAAATGGCTATCTAGCCGGAAAGTTAGTTAAAAGTTGATTGCAAGCTTTGTACTGGAAACGCTGCCGAAGGCAGCAGGGTCCCGAAGCAATTGGATAAAAATATTTTTAAAAAGCACTTTCACCGTATTCTGAACTGTTCCGAAAGTTTCAAATGTCTAGCTACTCGGGAAGTTAGTTAAATGAATTTTCTGTTGAATCATATGAACGATGCCGAAGGCAGTAGGGACCTGAAACAGTTGACTAAAAGTATTAAAAAAATATATTGCCACCGTGTTCTGAGCTATCCTGAAAGTTTCAAATATCTAGCTAGTCGGGAAGTTAGTGAAAAATCGATTGCAAGCTTTGTACTGGTAACGCTGCTGAAGGCAGCAGGAACCCGAAACAGTTGGCTAAAGGTATTTAAAAAAATGCATTTTCACCGTGTTCTGAACTATTCTGAAAGTTTCAAATGTCTAGCTAGTCGGGAAGTTGGTTAAATAAATTTTCTGTCGAATCATATAAGCGCTGCCGTAGGCAGCGGGACTTGAAAAATTTGACTAAAATTATTAGAAAAATGTATTGTCACCGTGTTGTGAGCTGTCCTGAAAATTTCAAATGTCTAGCTAGTCGGAAAGTTAGTGAAAAATCGATTGCAAGCTTTGTACTGATAACGCTGCCGAGGGCAGCGGGAACCCGAAACAGTTGGCTAAAGGTTTTAAGAAAATGCATTTTCACCGTGTTCTGAACTATTCTGAAACTTTTAAATGTCTAGCTAGTCGGGATGTTAGTTAAATAAATTTTCTGCCGAATTATATAAGCGCTGCCGAAGGCAGCGGGACCTGAAATAGTTGACTAAAATTATTAGAAAAATGTATTGTCACCGTGTTGTGAGCTGTCCTAAAAGTTTCAAATGTCTAGCTAGTCGGAAAGTTAGTGAAAAATCGATTGCAAGCTTTGTACTGATAACGCTGCCGAAGCCAGCAGGAACCCGAAACAGTTGGCTAAAGGTTTTAAGAAAGTGCAATTTCACCGTGTTCTGAACTATTCTGAAAGTTTCAAATGTCTAGCTAGTCGGGAAGTTGGTTAAATAAATTTTATGTCGAATCATATAAGCGCTGCCGAAGGCAGCGGGACTTGAAATAGCTGACTAAAATTATTAGAAAAATGTATTGTCACCGTGTTGTGAGCTGTCCTGAAAATTTCAAATGTCTAGCTAGTCGGAAAGTTAGTGAAAAATCGATTGCAAGCTTTGTACTGATAACGCTGCCGAAGGCAGCGGGAACCCGAAACAGTTGGCTAAAGGTTTTAAGAAAATGCATTTTCACCCTGTTCTGAACTATTCTGAAAGTTTCAAATGTCTAGCTATCCGGGAAGTTAGTTAAATAAATTTTCTGTCGAATCATATAAGCGCTGCCAAAGGCAGCGGGACTTGAAATAGTTGACTAAAATTATTAGAAATATGTATTGTCACCGTGTTGTGAGCTGTCCTGAAAATTTCAAGTATCTAGCTAGTCGGGAAGTTAGTTAAAAATCGATTGCAAGATTTGTCCCTGACAAACACACAAACAAACCCACAAACAAACCCACAAACAAACACACAAGAATCGAAGTTAATAAAAACATGGTAAAAATTGAGATTATGTCTATTCAACGTTTCTGCTATTGGCAAAGCAAGAAACCGAAAAACCGTGCGAAATTTCCATGTAATATAAAATAAAAATCTGCTTGAAAATTAAATAAAAATGACTTCTATTTTCTCATATAATCGTGAATAACCTTCATGCTAAATTTTTTTACCTCTTATACATAAATAATCATCAAACACAGGCCACAGCGATTACCGCATTAAAAACTGTGAAGAAAAAACGTAGATTACAAAGGGAAATTGTTCTTTTCCAGCATTACCGAAATCCCTAATTAGATCGGAGCTGCACAGGTTGCAGCTCCAACCAAATGGTCGAAACTGGTAGGGAAAACGAGTAGGGGCGGTTGTAACTGTTCTTTCCCTAAAGAAATCCCTCTTTTCCGGAGCTGCATGAATGAGCAGTCCCTTTACGAATTTTCGAGGTGCTATTACGTTTAAAAATGGTTAACTTTTCTCAGCTTTTTAATAATTTTTCATGATAACGAAGTAATCTGCTTTTCTATATGCATAATACTATACAATATAATAATATTTATTTTCAAAATATTTTGAAAGTTGATAAAATAATTTTTTCGAATATTTCTGGGGGGGCTGCAGCTCTGCAGCTCCTGCCACGAGCCGCCACTGGTCGTCACCCTCTTAAAATAAGTGTTAAAATAACCGTTTTATAAACTGTAGGAATTTGAATCTACCCGCATAAGATTTTCCAAAGCCTTCTGCTTCTTATGACATAAAAAGTTCGATTTCAACTATTGGGGAAGAGTAGGGAGAAACAAAATAAGGGAAGTATACGTTAAATTACAATTGAATTGAGTCAACGTAAAGTAAATGATTAAGGGAATAGATATGCATTTCTTGATATATTTTGTTGTTTGCTGCATTTGACATTGCTCATAAAGCATTGTATGTAATGCTTATGAAATGCAGAATACGATTTATGTGCAACTTTTTAAAATTTGACATAATATAAAGGTTTTTAAGGTATGACGACTACTGGTGCATATTTTCACGTTTTACCAGTGCTCGTCACCCCTGACGAACACTGGTGTTTTAACATTTTTAATAACTGGGTAACTTTTTTGATGAAAAATACTATATTTTCGTTTAGAATTATGATGGTATAATTTTTACTTTAATTTGACTATCGGCGCCAGTAGTCGTCAGGGGTATTCGTAAATGTAAACAAATGTATTTTAACCTCAAGAACGTGAACTTTATTGCACTTGTAACTTTTGTATAGCTTGTTTAAATAAAGTCAGTCATGGTACCTTTAATTCACTATGACTGACTTTAAACCACCCAAAATTTTCCGTATTATTTTGCTGGAGAAATTAAACAATGGCACATAAACATATTTAGTTATAAAGAGCTTTTTTTAGTTTTCTGTTATATATTTTAGAAAAACAGACATGATTATTTCATACATCTGTCTAATGTATTTTAAATTTTTATGATCTATTTAAGATGTATTTAGGTGATGTTTAAGTATTTTATTGACCGTGATAATTTAATTTTAATTCATATATATTTCGAAAATGATAAAATACAAAGGCTTAATTTCATAGTTAGCATGACTGTGAGTCGGTTCAAAATTATGTTAAGGCTTTTTTGTTATGTTAGATGCAGGTGAATAAAAACTTATATAGAAAATATTAAACATTAAAAACATTTCTTAAGCAAGTTTTCTGTTTATACATTATATTAATTCTGTAAGATAAACAAATAGTTAAAATCTTGATCAAAATTACCCTGTTGACTGTTGTTCTTAAATAATTAAAATTGTAAGATAATATTTGATAACATTAATTAACATTAACATTTGATAACATTAATGTCCATAATATTTGATAACATTAGCTTGATGTGTAGAATAATACTAGCAAGCTTTGCCACCTTCGCTAGTCCCTATATTTAAATAAAATAGGAAAAAATTCCTATCATTTTCAAAAAAAAAAAAAAAAAAAAAAAAAAACATTGAAATCAGTCGAAACCGCAGTTAATGTTCCCGCTGGCTTCTGTAATAGCTTTCCGTACCGCAATATGATGATTGGCTTCTACTGCCTTCGGCATAGGCTTAACCGCTTTTTATTCCCCTCCCCCTCTCGCACGGGTAAATTTAGAATTTTAACGAAATATTATCAAATTACTTATTGCGTACTTTTAACCAATACCCACACATCAGAACTCGCCTTTCTGAGTTACTTTGGAGTAGAGCTAAGGTTAAAAACGTATTTTTTGTCCGCCCGGCCGATGGAAGAGGGGAAGGGTAATTTTGCAAAATCGCCTTATAATGCGTGTAAGGTACACTCACACAACCAACCAACGCCTAAAAAAAATCCCCTCTCGAAAATAATTTGCAGCAGAGTTGAGCTTGAAAACATATATATATATATATATATATATATATATATATATATATTTTTTTTTGCCACCCTCACATAGACGAAAGATCTTCGCAAAATCTCTCTATACTAGGTGTTGGATTCATATGACCAGCTCACACATCAGAAATCGCCTTTGTAAGATTATTTAGAGCAGAGTTATGCGTAGAAATACGTTTTTGCTACCCTTTCTCAAAATTTCGTCGGAAAGAATTACGCAAAATACCTTTACAGTATTTTTGGGTACGCATAACCAATCAACGCATCAAAAAATTGCTTTCCTGATATACTTTGGAGAATAATTACTCTTGAAAACGTGTTTTTGCATCCACCCCACACTTAATGAGGAAGGAGAGGTAAAGGATTTCTCAAAATTCCTTTATAGTATGTGTTAGGTACGCATAATCAACCCATACGTTTAAAAAAAATAATTGCAATACAAAAAAAAATTTTTATATACCGAGTTTTAAAATTTTCTGTTGAATCATATAAATGCTATTGAAGGCAGCGAGAACCCGAAACAATTGGCTAAAAATATTTAAAAAATCCATTGTTACCGTCTTCTGAGCTTTTCTGAAAGTTTCAAATGTCTAGCTAGTCGAGAAGTCAGTTAAAAATCGATTGCAAGATTTGTACTGACAACGCTGCCGAAGACTTCAGGGACCCGGAGCAGTTGGCTAAAAGTATTTATAAAATGCATTTTCATCGTGTTCTGAACTATTCTGAAAGTTTCAAATGTCTGGGTAGTCGGGATGTTAGTTAAAAACCAATTGTAAGAATGCACGTTAATCAATTGTAAGAATGCACATCAATTGTAAGAATGCACAAGAATGCACGTTAATAAAAAGCATGGGAAAATCAATCTTACTGCGATAATTTGGAACAAAGTCACTCTTAAAAACGAGATTATTACCCCCTCCCCTGCTTCTTACCCTCTGTTTTAAGTAAAGATATTTTTGAGAACGAATAAAATTTTGAAAACTTTTCTTAAAAGCAAAGAATTTTCAAATTATTTCACATATGAATTTGTTTTATTCGCAATATTTTGAATTTTACCATTTAATGTTTTGTGTTTTAAACCCTAAGAATGGATTTGGGTTCTAAATATGTTCCAAAGATATTCTGTTTCATTTAATTTTGCAAAAACACAATTAAAATCAAACTATTGAGCAAATTGTTGCTTTTTATTTACATGACGACCACTGGTGCAAACACCCGACGACTGCTGGTGAAACGCAGTTTTCAAGTGACGAGCACTGGTGCATTTTTATAGGTTTATTTTTTATTTTCTTAAAAAAATTGGTTTAAAGTATTGAAAAATTGAAAGTGTCTAACAACAACTAGAAGAATCAGTGTAGAAAATAGACCTAACTATAATATTGATACATAAATTCCACATGAATGCCACGCGAAAAAAACAAACATTTTAAAAATAAGGCTATAACCCCTTAACGCGCGTTGTCCTCGCTGCGAGGACGCAAAATTTAAGATCCAGCTGCAAAAATTCATCCCGGAAATTTTTTAGCAAAAATTCACGTTTATAACATATCAGAAAAGGCCGGTTTTTTAAACCTTAAAATTTAAAATATCTTTTTGTTTAATTTAGTTCATGAATTCCGGTGGCACTATAATTTAAATGTTTTAAATTCTCTTGCGCCGCAAAGGGTTAAGAGTGACGAGCACTGGTGTCGTTACCTTACGTATGTATAATAAATTTTATGAAAATTTACAGGGAAATTCGCTTATGGATCATTCCATAGCAAATCGAACGGGCCATGACACTACAGATTTGGATAAAATTTGCCATACTTATAGAACATTTCGTGCTCATTTTAGAAATGGCGAATACTTTAACATTAATCTAGAAGTTTTCAAGTTATGTTCTGTCAAGTCATGTCATCTGTTTTATTCCAAAATGGTCCATACCTGCCAATTTACTAATTAATGTTCCGGAAAATTTTTAGAACCCGCCCCTTTTTCCATACCCCTTTATTTTTCGAGAAATTTTCTTCAACTATAATTACAATTAAATATTAAGAAAACTACTCTAAAAAGAAGTTGGTGTAAATAAAAGGGCGGGTACTGACAATCTTCACGATATTAATTAGTACGTTGGCAGGTATGAAATGGCTATTTGGCACCATTTTGAATGTTGCACATAAAGATTTTAATGTCTGTATCTTTTTTAATTTTTATCATAGAACCATGAAACTTTTATTAGTTTGTTTTAAAGTTAAAAAAAAAAAAAAAGAAGCTCTTATTTATTGAAAATTTTTATTGGTAAAATAGTACAAATATTTATGACAATGAATTTTATGACATTTTTTAAATTTTCAAATTAAATAACTACAACTGATAATTTATTGCATTGTCCTCTCTTTCAATTTTCCCGAAACTTGTAAACAAACAACCCAAGGTATATTTTTATGTTTGGTTAAAAAAAAAAAAAAAATCAAAAGTTCACAAGCATTTTAGTTATATAAGAATCTATGTATTAGTAGGCAAACCGAAATTTGTCGTACGCTTTTAACATATTAATTATGCAAATACAGGTTAGTGAGTGGTATCATTCGAAAGGTAAGATTTGCCAGATTTGTAGAATACAAAAATTATTTTTTTACGATGTCAAGAAGGTAATTTAAATTACTTTTATTTTTCATGCACTTCTTCATTTTATACACTTATTTTTTTCTATTAAAAAATTCCTAAAGAAGAATGTTGTTAAATCTAGCAATTACTTAAAATTCAATTAAAACCATGGACACAGTAATTTGTATAGACGTAGCATTATTAAAATCTCTCGACTACAGATTTTTCATTCTAAGAAGCAACGGACACTAGAGTGCTAAAAATGATTATGAATGAATGTGTGGTAGATCAAAGTTTTATATTATTGAACATATACGCAAATTAAAAATGGAATTGATTTATGAAATTTCTATTTTTTTTTTTTTTTTTTCTAATATATGTATATGATTTTCTTTTCTTTTTTTTTTTTTTGTAATTTACTTCAGCTCTAATTTGAAGACACATTTCTTAGCGAAAACATAATGCATTTCAACTAACTGAAGTGCACTACTTATTTTTAAATATGTGGATTTATTATTATATTTTCTGCATATCTATGAAAAAAGTACAAGATTTAAAAACATTTTTAATTTCCGGTTTTCGATGAATTTACATGTTTTGAAATTTCTTGAACACGTTTGAATATTCATTAAATTGATTAAATTTTGTTCATGTTAATCGGTACGTGGCGCTGTCTTATAAAATGATGAAGAAAGAATTGTATTCTTGAATATTTTTGACTTCCGGTTTTCGATTAATTTACACGTTCTGAAATGCCTCAAACATTATTCTTTTATTTTTAGAAAAAATAAGTCTGCTGCCTGCGTGCGCATGATTTGTTACGGGAATTTTGTAGTATCTCATGAATCAATGGGCGGAATTTAAGTATGATTGATAATTGGATAAACCTTGATTTCAAATGGTGCTCATAAGCTGTTGGAAAAAACACTGTAAAATATATGTCCTATTTACTGCCAGAAATTCTCTGTAATTTGAGAAAATACGTTCTGACAACGTAATTTTTTCTTAAATTGCGCGTATTTTCTCAAATTACAGACATTTTCTGGCAGCAAATAGGACATATTTTTTACAGTGTATGAAATAAAAATTTGAAAACTTTCACAAATATGTGAAATAAGTTGAATATTTATTTAATTTAAAAAAATTACAAAAAAGAGTTCCTAAAAAAAATAAATTCTGATTATGTCAGAACAGTTGTCAATTCACAAAAAATCATTTAAACAATTTTAACTTTTTAATCTTACCAAAATAAACACATCATAAGTTGATTCTGTATTTCACTTGTAATGTTAAGAAATACGGGATGTTTCATATTGAATAGGACAAAAAGAATAGCATAGTACAAATTCGGTACTTGATGTATGTTGTCAAAATTAACTAATTTTGAGCTACAATTATGCACGTTTTAACAGGCAACGGCGAAAAGCCTTCCAGTCACAAAATCGCGGAGAGAGGCAGTGTTAACCAAAATTACTTAAGCAGTTGCACAGAAATGAATGAATTTCACATGCTGGATCAAACGATATTACATTATTTTTTTGGCCACTGAGAATCCCGATCTTACCCCCTTGTTATTTTCCCTATCGTTTGTGATAAAGACAAACTGTTCGTGTTTTCATTTCTCCAAGACTTACAGCAATTGATGCGGGGAATAACTGTAGTGCTTGAATCATTATGAAAGGATATTCTATCATGAGTGTAGCCGGAACTGGAATGTCGAATATATATTTGTCATGTCACAGGTATGTGACACTTAGACAGATCACACTTAGGTATGTCACACTTAGCCAAACATAGAAGAGTTCTGTTTTTTGTAAAACCAGTATTTCCATATATAAATTTGTAACATTTTTCTTATATTATTTTTGTGATTTTATAAAGTGGAATTTTTTATTGGAAATTGGTGGCAAAAAAAAAAAAATGAAACTCTTTCATCCTTGCATAGACCATCTATAAAATCTTGGATAATAAAATATAGTTTCACTGCAAATTTGATATATCAAAATAACATAGAGTTCATATTTATGTTTGTTTTTGTTCCATTCAACGTGAAACACCCTGTATAAATTTCATGCTTTTGCATGTTTGAGAATTTTCTTTTTTATAGTAGTATATTTATCTTTAAGCGTATACATCAATATATCAAATTCTGAAACTTTCATTTGGTTTTCGTATCTTAATTAAAATTATCACGAATAAAAATATTTTCATTCTTCTCTACATATAAAACCTACAGCAGACATTTTTCGCAATGCAATTTTAATTTGCCTCAGATTTAGCTTTTACCAGGCACTTTTCTGCATTGAGCAACTGCATTTAGCTTAAATGGAAATATTCCAACAGAAGTTAAACTTTCATTATTTTTTCCTCAGCTACATATTGTGCAGTACCTTACAAAATGTTTTCTGCAGATGAATCACCGTATTCGGTGAAACGTTGTGCATCTAACTTTCTGAAAATTCTGTTCCTTTTTTAATACAGATTGAACAGAGCTTCTTACAAGGAATGGCATGAGTTTGTAATTTACTTTTTAGAGTTTAGCTTGACTTAAACTTATGACACACAATGATATTTCTTTTTGTCTGACTGAGGTGTTAATCGAATAAAATACGGATTTGTTTTGGTGTGTTTGGATGGGCAATTTCGTTCTTGTAGAGGAAGTATTCCTTGTATATCTAACATGCTGTTGAAATTTTTACAGCTTGTAGGTTGCAACTTAACCCAACAAGTTCTCTACTTACAGTAGAAAATTTAGATTTACTAGAACACTAGTTAAACTGTAATTTGGACCATGAAAATTTACACCAATACTACACATCACTTGCTTTTCCATAATAAAATAATCAGCTCAATACAACAATACTTAATAATACATTCAAGAAAATACAACCTCTCATTTCATACTTGGAAAATACGAAGAAAATACTTTTACACTAAATGATTGAAAAATACATCGCATCTCAAATAAGTTAATTTAATTAGCTAAAACCCAGTACAGTGTTCTTAGAAGAAAACCAATTCCACTGGCTAAAAAAACAATCTTCTAGCAATGAAACCTTTTCTGATTGGCTTAATTCTGAACTAATGGCAATTGTTCTGAATGAATGAAAGTTTATTTTCTTGAATTTTTTTCTAGTAATTGATTAAATTGAATAAACATTCAATTTATTTTATAAGATACTTGAAAGTTGTCAAATTTGTACTTCATACAAAGTTGCAATATAAATTTGTTTTATAAATAAGTTAAAATGTCAAAAAAGCAATACTACATTTGAACAAACATAAAAACATACCTTTGATTGTCTGTATACATAATTTGGTGAAAACTGAAAGAGGCATGAAATTATCAGTTAAAATTGTTCAATTTGTAAATGTCATTGTCATAAAAATTTGTACTACTTTAACAAAACAAAATTTTCAATAAATGAAAACTTACTTTATTCTGAAAAAACTGAAAGCAGTTTAGTGGTTCTCTTATAAAAACAATTAAAAAAAAAAGTTACAGATATTTATATCTTTATGTGTAACTTGGTGGCACATCGACCATTTCGACAAATATTAAAAACTTCATAACTTGAAAACTTCTAGAGTAGTCATTTTTTAGAATCAGCATGAAAAGTTACATAAGTGTAGCAAGTTTCAATTTAAATCTGTAAAGGTGGGTTTCATTTTCTACATCTCCTTGTCGGTTTGGCATGGGATGACCCTTAAGCATAACAAATAACCTAAAATGAATAAATAGCATATTAGGAATTAATAAAAATACAAAAAATGTACAGAAACAAAATATTTTCCCAGAACAATATATATATATTACCGCAATGGATTGAAGCTTTTCCCCTGTATCGTTTGTCCTGTTGCTTTGAAAGTAATGCTACAGTCAAAGTGAAAAAAAAAAAAAAAAAAAAAAAAAGGCAGTTCAATCACTTTCAGTAAAGTCAGTCATGGCGACAAACTTGGCGATTTGATGACAAAATTTGATAAAAATAGTAGTTTAGTGTCTTCAAAATTTCGAAGCTCTACTGTACACGGGACCGAGATCTAGATATTCCTATGGAATTCCCGATAGAAATCAAAATCCATTACCAAAACGTATAAATAGAAGAGAGTGAAATCACTTCGAGTCAGTGTTTTTCAGAGTCAAGCGATTAACTCCAAAGCGATTACATTTTGGACACTGCGCTCTAAGCGATTTAACGTTATTCATGAGCTAGTGAAAGTTCCTGCTATGGAGTATTTGACGTTGTTTGCTTTACTTTTGTGGAACAAGTGACTGTTTTCTTGGACTATCCCAGAACTATCGTCGAGTAGTGACTTTTACAGTATGAGTGACACTTTAATTGGACTGTTTCCAAAATATTCACTGCATTAACACTACTATTGTGCTGTTTCGAGACTATTTGTTACAATCACAGTTTTTCTTTAATACTGATTCTATAAACTGCACTGAATAAATTGCATTCATTGACTAGAACCTGCCAGTTTCTTTACGAACTACTTTTTCACACAAGGAAGTCGACAAATTTTTCGTAACATTTTGCACTCCACGAAAAGTTTGTTGACATTTTTGGATGAGAAAGTAATTCTTAACAATATATATTTTTCCAAATTGATTTAACAGATTTTAAGTGAAAAAAAAAAAAAACACTATTTTTTTTTTCTCAATATCGTGGGAGGAATTTTTAATAAAATAAAAACTATATATTATATATATTACTTGTACTGAAGTCCTGAAGAGCTCGTTGTATAATCGTTTGACATAAAAAGTCAACTTTGTCAAATTTTCATTTAATGAAATTATCATACAATATTTAATTGAAATTTAATAGGTAAGTGCTTTTTAGCGTAAGCAAATGGATTATATTCACATTGATTTTAAGCTCATGTGTGTGTGTGTGTGTCAGCTCTCCCTTGATGTAATTAATTACCTTTGCCTAGAAAACCGATTATGAAGGATTACCGAAATGCGTATAAAATCACAAACTTCTTGAGATTTAAATCAATTAAATATATCAGAATGTACAAATAAATAAGAAAATAATATTCCCAATGACATGATGACAGTACCATAAAATGAGAGTAACATTTTAGAAATGCTGCGAGGTCTGTATGTTATATTCGTACAATGCATATAGTTGCCAGCATTTAATGCATTTTGAGTACCGTGATTTTATCTTCTTCAGGAGCGGTAGGATATATTTTATTTCACCTAATTTTAATTCCTAACTGCTAAAATTAAAATAATAATAACTAGTATGTTGTGGCCACCACGAGACTTTCCTCTGTATTTTCCTATACAAATTCACTGAGTAACAATAATTAAAAAAAAAAAAAAAAAAAAAAGTGGGACTTTGACAAAATTTTGGGCAAAATGTGAAAATTATTCTAAGTTTGTCAAAACACGGAAACCGTGGGAGTTTGATAGAAATAAGGGGAGAGAGAGAGAAAAAAAAAGTGGGACTTTGACAAAATTTTGGGTAAAATGTGAAAAATTGTTAAAGTTTGTCAAAATACGGAAACCGTGGGACTTTGACAAAATTAGGGGAAAAGAGCAAAAATTAGTTTAAGTTTGTCAGAACACGGAAACCGTGGGAGTTTGATAAAATTAAGGGAAGAGAGAAAAAAAAAAAAAAAAGATTTTTTTTCTAAGTTTTTTTTCGTAAAAAGTAAAAAAAAATCGATAACTTTGTTTTAAATTATCACAGATTTATAGTTCAACCATTCGTTTTAAAGGTACTGACGAGACCTTTCGAAAGATACCCATCCTGAAAATTTTTGCCCTATATCACCATGTTAAAATTTAGAAAAAGCGGGAGGGCAACGCAACCTGTAAGACGATTTTTACCAAAAGTTGATAGGCACTAATTTATGTAAAGGTGCAACTACATATTAATTTGTATGAAATTCTCTGCAGTAGTTCCAGAGATACAGTTGCCACAAAATTTTGTCACACACACACACACACAGACAGACAGACATTTTCTAAAAATGGTAAAATCGTGTTCTACAGCTCTCAAAACGTGTAAATCCATCAAAAACCCGAAATCGAAAATTTTTACGAATCCAATACTTTCTTCTATTGAAGATAAAAGAAAATAATAATAATTTAGAAGAAAGAATTTATTTTCTTCTAATGTTGTTCTCAAGTTCTGATGTCTCTAGATTTAAAATGAGCAGTGTAATTTTATTGCCCCTGAAAGTTGAAAACTGTAAAAACAATATACAGTTATTTAGATAAAATGTATATAGACTTTTTCCTTAAATATTAAAAAAAGATTTATCGCAACATTAATAAAAACATCATTAAATATGGAATAAAAGTATTTTAAACTCTTCTCTCAAGCAGGATGTAAACAGTATATTTGTGAAATAGTACAATTAGAGTATGCCAAAAACACATATTTTATTTCCAATAAATTATAATACGCTGAGTGTCCCATAAGTTTGTAAACATTTTAAAAATTCATTAAATTTGAAGGAATTGTTAGAATTGAAAGCGGTTTGCGAAAAATTTATTTTCGTGAAGGGGGATATTTTTGGTAAAGAAAAAATAATGATAGTTAAAATTTTCGTTCTGCGACCTCTATCAATGAAGAATTTAACTTTTTTTTTTTCTTAAAAAAAAAAAAAAAAAAAAAAAACACCCTACAAGTGATTAACATTTTTGCAAACCATTTTTAATTCTACCAAATTATTCGGTTTTTATGAGTTTTTAAAATGTCTACAGACTTATTGGCCACTCGGTATAACGTAGTAAGGGTTTGTAGGGACACGTTTCATTTATTGGAGTCTACCACCAGTATTTTGTAACGATATATATATATATATATATACTATAAGCTTCTATTATAACGAAAAGTGCAATATAAAATTAGTGTTTGAAAAGATTAAAAAAGTTGTAGAAGCGTACGAAACTTAGTGTATTTTTTTATTATTATTGTTTTTTTAATGAATAATACTTTCATAGCCTGATTGTAGTCGGGACCATTATCACTACTACATTTCTAATATATATATATTTATATAATATATATTTTAAATATGTTTGGCAGAAATTAATCATAAAAATAATACCAGATAATTCATGGTACTGTTACTGTTAGTATCAGTGTTTCCAGATCTGATGGATGTTTTATTCAATAATTACTACAAATTTTTAATTGCAACGGTTGTGTAATCACTTCGAAGATCAATAGTATGTTTTGTATATCAAACATCACTTTTTAAATTATCGGTGATAATTCAATAAAAAAATCCGCCAGATCTGGCAACACTGGTTAGCATAAGCCGAAGGATCGTACTCTCCGCCCTCTTTCAGGACACTCTCAGAGATATGACATTTCTACCTTTTTTACCACCACTGATTTTATGTAGAATGAGAAATTTACGTCTTTATTGCTACCACTATTTGTATACAATAATAGTCTCCTAAACTAGATGCATGTTGCGTAGCTCGAAAACTTGGCAACAGTTCAAACGGTAGACAGCGCCACCTGGTACAGAATGCGCGAAGTTTTTATTCAACTTTCACCAGGGATCGTACTCTCCGCCCTTTTATCAGGACACTCTCATGGATGAGAAATTTTCAAATTTATTGCTACCACTATTTTTATAAAATGATTTCTACCTTGAAAATCATGGCACAATACTATAGATATGTTACATGTATTTTTGCATGAAATAAGTGGTGGCAAAACTGGCCGAAATTTATGATCTCTGAGACTATCCTGAAACAAGGGCGGAGAGTACGACCCCTGACTTTCACCAATAATTTTAAGAAGTGATATATGATATATATAATTCACATTTCTTCGATTCTATACGCCTTTTATGTATATCAAACCCTACTTTTAAAAATTTTTGGTGGCTATTGAATAAAAAAGTGGCGATATCTGTACAAGGTGGCGCTGTCTATCGCTCGAGCTGTTGCCAAGCTTCCAAGACACGTGACAGACATCTAATTTAGGAGGCTATGATACAATCATTGCCTCCTAAACTAGATGCCTGTTGCGTTGCTCGCAAACTTGGCAACAGCGCCAAGTTTTACCAATGATTTTAAGAAGTGATATGTGATATATATAATCGACTTTCCTTCGACTCTGTTTGGCTTTTATGTATATCATATCGCAATTTAAAAAATTTTTGGTGGCTGTTGAATAAAAAAGTCGCGCAATCTGCACCAGGTGGTACTGTCTACCGCTTCAACTGTTGCCAAGTTTTCGAGCAACGCGACAGGCATCTAGTTTAGGAGGCAATTATGCAATAATCTCAAACTTATTTAATCACTGCAAATCATTATAAAAATACAACACATATTTCTACATGAAATTAGTGGTGGTAAAAAAGGTAGAAATTTCATATCTCTGAGAGTGTCCTGAAAAAGGGCGGAGAGTACGACCCCTGAGAAGCATAAAAAAGAAAACACGTTTTTTGAAAAGTGTATTTCTTCTTATTTAATCGTATAGAAAATTACTCTTATTTTAAAGCGGTGTGAAAAAGAGACGGTTATTAAAGATGCTTTGTTAATAAATTAGATTTGTTGACAGCTTCGAAATAAGATGATAAATTTTCAAATAATGATTTATGTTTGGTTCTGCACAAATTTAATATCAATGCACTATTATATTCTAAAAATAATTACTTTTTAATTAGAACGCAGATTTTTATCTCATGTACATCAATAAGTTAAAATATTAATAATAATAATTGTTAAAAATTCCTGGTATTAGTATATCCGGTGTTTATTCAGTCAAAGATTAATTTGATTATAGGCTGATACTGCAAATATTTATTCTTAAAATATTAAATAGGAAATCTTGATGTCATTCGGACACAAATAAAATTAAGGCATTAATGTAATAATATTTTAATTTTCATAATTTTTACCACTGTCATGTCTGATAAATTGTACATATTACATACCTATTGTTTCTCCTGTAAACACTATTTTGTGTTCGGGAAAAAGTTTGGTTTCGATTAAGTTAATAAAAAGTAAAACAGACTCACAAAAAAAATTTCTAAGTAAAATTTTACTTTATTTTATTTACATAACTATTTTTAAATAATTTAAAAGAATGTAAATACTTCCCAAGCAAAATGATGAATTATAAATTATTATATTTAAAGATAAAAATAATTATACTCTTCAATTTATACTGAAAAATGTCTTTTATCTAAAACATCGAAAAAAGTTAATATTTTTTTTACAAATTTAAAAATAAATTGTTTGTTAACGAATTTTAAAAAATGATTTTCCGAATGCAAGATTGAAGTAAATTGACATTGTTTTTCTTAAAAATGTTCAACAAAACATTCTGAGTCCGTAATAAATAATTCACATTCTCGTATTTGCACCAATGTAAACAATTTCAATATTTAAAATTTTAATCATCATTTATTATCTTTTACATAGGCAACATAAAAAAAAAAAAAAAAAAATCGAAACAATGATCTAAAATTTATATATAAATGTTGATTTTTTTTTTTTTTTTTTTTTTTTTTTTTTATGAAAAAAAAATAATACATCATTTATTCTCAAATGTTTTCATTTGGTCATGTAGAAGTAAAACGGTATTTATTATTTAAATGTATATATATATATATATATATATATATATATATATATATATATATATATGTAAATAACATATTTTCAATGCAAAATATTTTTATTTTTGCAAATAAAAATTATTAGAAATCATAAAAATTACACGAGCTATTGTAAAATGTGCAAAGATATCAAATGAAAATAACGATTTTTTATATGTATTATGGTTTATTTACTTACTCTTCTAAAGTTTACGTAATGACTCAGTAATAAAGTTTAATTTACACATGATTAAAACTTAAGAAATATATAAATGTTTTAATATTTAAATGCTTCCTTATAAAATAATTTACTATTCGAGCACAATTCAGAGTATATAATTTATATTTATATTTAAACAAAAATATATTAACATTCTGATGCCTAAGGGAAGTCCTGTGATGCCCACAAAACAAGTTTCTGTTGGATATTTAATCAAAACTAATGTGTTGTGGCCACCACAAGACTTTCCTCTGTATAATTTTACACTAATTCATGCAGTACATATTATTTATTAAATTATAAAACTATTTTTCATAATAAATGCAGTCAATTTTTATCTGACAGAATTACAATAGATGCCGAAAGAAAGTCAATTTGAGCCAATATAAGAAGAAATGCGATTCTTGTTTTCCCTATTTTTTTTTTTTTTAATCATATAAATTTATATGATTTTTTAAGCACAAAATTTTTTTCATTGTATTTTTTAATTATAATTTTTTTAATGAAATTATAGCTGTCACGTGCCGGACATAATTGTCCTGTTTTCCGTGGAATCACTCCATTGATTAAAAAAGTTACTATACAAATACGACAAAGATTTCTTTACGGGAATGATGATAGCAAAAATAAATAAAAGAAAAAATAAAGAAAGGCGGAACACTTCATCTCTCTTTTAAAGCTAAAACTCTCATTTCAGTAACTAAAATGTAACGTGCATTTTTATTCTCAAATATTTAGCTTTAATTATCTCTATTTATTACAAATACATTTTTTATATGCATAACATTAACGCATTATTGAACACATTTGTGATTACTTGCTATAAAGTTAACATTTAGCGCAAAAAATCTGAGTGTAATATCATTTTGAAATTTTTCTTGTTATTTTAGTTATTTTCATAGTGATTATAAAAGGGAAAAAAAGCATTTTAAAAGGAAATTTATATTGTTTCACCACCTAGATTTTAAGAAAGACATAACTCTTTTAAAATTAACTTATTTAGGGCCTGTTTAAGACTGCGGCGTACAACAATCATATTTTTCTTATTATATATCTATATATACATATCTATCTATCTATCCATATATATATATAGATAGATAGATAGATACGGGTTTATAGTTAAATATATATATGCATATAATATTTAACTATAAAACCGTTGGCGCTCATTGTCCTCATTTAGGACAGTTAATAAAATTGCACGTATATTTTCTGTGGTTTCTTGGAATGATTTCTGCTTTTTAGTGACAGTTTATAGCGTCAATCTAAATGATCCATGAAAGTTTTAATAATAGGAAATTAATCTGTTATCTCAAAGTTTTTCTATCTCGAAGTTTCCTCGCTGGAACACTAAACGTCAATAAATGAGTATAGGCTTTAAATTTAAAATTATCAGAAGAATTGTTTAAGTTAATATATCTCGCTGTCAGTTGTCTATATTCATTTAGAAGTGAAATAATCAGCTAATAATATTTTGCAAAATTAATTAGAGCGCAGGGATGGAACACGGGCGCAGAATTCATACCACTATCAATGTAAGAAAATTTTCTACTTCTTAAATCAACGATATTATAGTTAGAGAAATTTCTTAAACAGATTCCGGTATGAATTCTGCGCCCGTGTTCCAACCCTGAGAGCGTTAACTAGTTAATGAATTCATGAATTCATGTTAACAATAAGTTTAAAAAAATATTGAAAAATATTGGTGACGGTTGTCCCGGACTTAACCATTTGAATGTCTGTGAATATTGTAATTGATACAGTAAAGTCTCATACAAAGTTTGCCTCATGAATATCACAATTTTGTTTTTTAACACCACTAATTTTATATCAAAGCAGCTGCTTTATACAAAAATTAAATCTAGTGTATGAACCAATACACTCCTTCCCATACTTATAAGGGCACTTTATGTTTTGAAATAACAAATGTCAAAATAATTGTGAACAAGATCATACTAAGTGCACTTAATATATCTAGTATTCTAAAAACCAAAACTGCTATAATTTTTTTTTAATATGAAACAAAATTGATAAAAATTAATGCAAAATATTTTTTTCTCCACGTTTTTAGATGTTCATAATTATGGGGACAATCATGATTTTTTCGTTTTATTTAACTTACTAGCGGATAAATTACAGTTGACATGCGAATTTGTTAACTTCTGGGCTAGATTAATTCATATATAAGCCTTCAATTTTTCTTGGACCTGACATTACTGGTAATTCCTCGAAAAAAAGAACGTTCATGTAGTGAAGTATGATAAATGTGTTTTTTAAGTGGAAGGATTATTTCAATCCACCGAATTTCTAATGAAATTTGAAAATCTAAAATTGCTGAAGAAAATGTGATCAAACGTTGAACTGCTGGCTCAATAGGAGAGAGATCTGATGCAAAATCAGAGTTGTTTTACAGAGATCGAAGACTCATAATTCCTCGCACTGCCCTACTCATAATGACTGCTGCTGAATTTGCTCGTAATTTTTAACGACGGTTGGAATCCACATTTATACATGTTTAAAATAATTAATAATATGTTAAAATGAATTAAAAACCTGTAATAATCAATAAGCATTTAATGGGGAAAAGAACGTCTGTGTTAAAGTTGAATAAAGACAATGGTAAAATATTGCATTTTCGGATGAAAAACATTTTATTCTTGATTAACCAAATGGTTTTAACAGTTACTGGCACGATCTGAAGATAGCGAAAGACAGAGCAGTTTTTTAAAGGCAGATATGAATCGGGCATTTTAAAGGTGCGTCGATGGTGCTCTGGGGAGCTGTTTCTACTAAAGGCAGAATGAATTTAGTAATTTTTTCTATTATTATGGACATTAAGAGAATATTCGCAAATTTTAAACGTGGAATTCTCGGAATTTTGTTAGATATTGGGGGGCGGGGGGGGGGGAATAATAATTTTTTCAACAAGACTTACATTTTTGCTCTACTTCAAGAGCAATAGTAAATAGTTGGAAGAAAAAAAATTCTGTATTATTGCCTTTCCCGTGGACTAAAAGTTGAAAACACCTTAACTTATCATATTAAAAAAGTGCATGCAAGTGGAAAGCAATTTTAAATAGTTTAAATGTATTCAGAATATCATCTATGCTGTATGAAATGGTATTGAAACTGAATATTAAAAAAAATGTATTTATATATATACCAGAGAGAATGTCTGACTGTTTCAACCTAAAAAGACACACCATAAAATATTAATTTAAAGAATAATAGAAAAAAAAGTTACTAAGATTCGAGCTGTCCTTATAATTGTAAACACCTGAAAAATCATCTTTTTCACCGTATTTAAAGTGTTTTAAGATAGAAAAACAATAAAACTTTTTAAATATAGTCTATTAATGAAATTCATATTAATAAAAAATATATTCGTTTAAATAATAGTGTTCAGTGTTTAGTTAACGTAGAAAAACGGGGGTCCTTATAATTATGAGAACCAGTGTAGATTGGTACTCTAAAAATTTAGTGGTGTTAAAAATAAAACTGTTTTATTTATATTTCATCTCTGCCACCGCGTTGTACGAGACTTTACTCTATTCCGTATAACTTTTGGTACCTGCTTTCTTTCACACCAGTCTTTTTTTAGAGAATCTTTTCTTGTTTAATCGTTATTAAAATTGGATAAATTACTCTAAACATTAAATGGTGCGGGAAAAAAGTGGATACTGATAGTTTTCCGGTATGTTATTTAGAATGTTGGCAGGTATGCATTTGCAGATGGCAGTTTTCATATTTTGATCAGTAAGTCACGAATTTTTTGAGTTCTTCTAAAAAAGTATTTTATTTTTCTCTGTTTGAAGGTAGTGTCCGTCACAGAGACGGATAGGATTCCCTACCACTATTAACCGTTTGTTCTCGAACGTCGCGACATTTTGTTCATTACTTCAACTCGACGTCGCTCGACAGGCACCATGACTAATTAAGTTACTATAGATCTTATATTCACCAATGATGTTCTACAACTAAAAGTGCTATAATAGGTGCAATTCTTCGTTAAAAAAGAGACTCCACCTACATTTATTATTAAGTGTCTTTGCGCGTTGCTTGCTTTGAACCAATGGTCTTGGCTAGGATATTGCAAACATAAAAAAATTTCGTACGAATGAATTTTTTACGTATTATTTATATTTATAACTAATCAGAGTAACGGTTACCCATTATTTCTATCGAATTATGTAGCTATTTGAAACTAATAGTTTTTCAACCACTAGTGTTGTCATTAGTTGGATTTCATTGGATGCGTCCCATCTATCTTAGTATATAATCTGTGAGTATTTCTAGCAAAATAGTTGCAAAAGTTTTTTGTTGCTTTGGAAGGCGAGAGTTTTGAATTAAACAAAAATAATTTGTTTGTAGTACATATTTTTGAAATAATTTTGTGGTATTAACCCTTTCACTCGCAGTGTTCCCGCTGATGGAACATCTAATTTTAATTCTCAAGTGCAAAAACTCATCCCGGAAATTTTTTAACAAAAATTTACATTTATAACACAGCAGAAAAGGCCCTCTTTTTTTTTTAACTGAAAATTATTATTATTTTTTTTATTTTGTTCGTAAATTCTGGTGGCAGTGCAATTTAAATGATCCGATTTACCCTGCGCCACAAAGGGTTAAAAGTGGTCGTAAGTAGAAGAGCGTGTGGCTGGCTGTAACAGTTTTTGGAAAATTAAGTATATTTTGAAATGTATTTACGTTTTCCTATTTATAATTCCTGTTTTCTATAGCATACACATCCATCTATCATATCAATATTAAAAAAAAAAAAAAAAAAACTTTCGTTAATTTTGATAATTTTAGCACAAAAAATAATTTTTTAAAATTATTTCCCTGTTACAATTTGCCCCGGATTTGGGGCAAGCTGTAACACGCGCGGGGCAAATTGTAATAGATACGAAGGAAAAACTAACAATAAAAACGACAATATTTCAAAATGTTTTTTATTATCAATCATTTATTAATTTAATAAAAAATGCAACTAATAACTTATATTAAATTATAACTTTCTTGGTATAGTAACAATGAATTATATCAAATGGGTTATACTAAAATAAAGAAAAAATTAAATATAAAATCAACATAGAAGTCAGACTTAGTTAGAGTTGAAATTAATTCAAACAAATGATATTTTGTTCCCACTTACACATTTAATGCGTGCTCATATTTTGCGAATTAAGCATCATACCCATTCTTCTGCCTCAGAGAGGTTTTAGCAGAGATCGAATTCTCCGCCTTTTTTTCAGGACACTGAGGGGAAATTTCTGTTTTTTTTTTTTTTTTTTTTTTTTTTTTTTTTTTTTAAACCACGATTTTTATGCAATATTTTCTAATTCGTGATTAAATCGTGATTATAATTCTTGATTAAATAATTACGGCACTATAATATAAAAACACAGAAAGTATTACTGTATAAATATAGTAGTGGCATTAAAGCCAAAAATTTTTCATTGCTGAAAGTTTCCTGAAGACGGGCGGAGACTTCGAGCTCTGGCTGTAGGCATCTTCACAAGCCACTCCTCTAATTCAGAATTTGTATCTGGAGTTAACCCCTTAACGACGCAAAATTTAAGAACCAGCTGCAAAAATTCATCCCGGAAATTTTTTTAGCAAAAATTTACGTTTATAACATATCAGAAAAGGCCGGTTTTTTAAACCTTAAAATTTAAAAGTTTTTCTAGTTTAATTTAGTTCAGGAATTCCGGTGGCAGTATAATTTAAATGATCTGAATTGTCTTGCACCGCAAAGGATTAAAGGCTTTTTATTAATAATGGTATCCTTTCGTTTATTTATTTATTTATTTATTTGTTTCTTCCTATAATCTTTTCCTTCTATTTATCTTCCTTTCTCTCTATGTTCCATTTTTTCAATATATTTTTTCAGGTGATGAATGTCTAATATTTGTACCTTTCTCGAAAATTTAAGCTGTAGCGAAATCGTATGTATCTTGATCCCTTGAAGCTCTTTCAGATTACTTTTTATAGTTCCTGAAATTTAAAAAAAACATAAAATAAAAAATTTGCTAATTAACATTTAAAGTAGAATGTCTAATTGCATGAACACAAAGGGGAAATTGTAGCATGTTACAACTTGCCCCATCGTATGATTTTAGACATTTTGTTTATTTATAAAAAAAAAATATAACGATATGCACAAAAAATTAAACACGCATTTTATAACTCAACACACAGACTAAATAAATATCTATAAACAATTCTTTAAAATACAAATAAACATAACTTTAATCAAAATTTACGAAATACATTTTTCCACTAACTAGCTGAAATGAAGCACATGTACAGAACCTCTCATTAACCGTTTCTTCAAAACACTGATTGTGCTCCCCTAATAAAGCGCGTGATAAGAATTATGTTTATCGAAATATCTAATAAAATTTTACAAAATATTTCGTAAATTGCGTGTTAATTCCTACTCCTGTTACAACTAGCCCAACGCTCCCCTACATTGTGAACTTATAATGCTGCATTGTTTCAAATTGAGTTCCTTTATGGGGCAATAAAAATGCAATAAAACAGCAAAATTTGCAGCGAGGATAAATTAGATTTGGTGATGTTTAGATCGACTGATAATACTCTGAATTAAGAAAATAACGATCAAGACCACAGCTGTGAAGTTAGTAATTAAAACCATAAGATAATAAAATTAGAATAATAAAAAAGGAAAGTGAAGATTATTCTAATCCAGATGTTAAAAAAAGGGGAAGATAGTTCTGAGTGGGACGATGCTACGAAATCTAAAGAATTACGTCAAAGAGTACAGTTCAAAAGTGGTGAAAATTCTGCAGGTCCTCAAATTGGTGCAAATGTCACGGAACCATTGCACTTCTTTAAATTATTTTTTAACGATCAGCTAGTTGATACAATTGTAAATGAAACAAATAAATATGTCCATAATAAATTGAAAGTTAAAAAAATTATCGAGAAACTCTATATTGAAGAACCGGAAAGTAGTAACAACACAGGAATTCCTGGCATTCACTGCGGTCATCCTAAATATGGGAACCATGCCACTTGCAAACATCTAACAATATTGATTGATGGATGGTAATAGTCCAAGTCCTTATTTTTCCAATGTATTTTCACGAGACAAGTTTAACCAAATTTTTTGGATGCTACATTTGAAGACAATTACATCCGGACCTACAGATGTAAAAACACGCTTATAGCGAGTTAATAACTACTTGGAAAAAATGAACAAGAAATTTTTGGAAAATTTCGTTCCTGGCAAAAATATATGTATTGATGAATCCGTTCTGCAATTTCAAGGGAATTTTCTTTTACACTCACAATCCTGTGAAACCAACGAAGTGAATAATTAGTATTTATGTACTCTGCGATTCAGAAACTGGATATATTTGTGGGATTCTTCCCTATTATGGAAGTGTAACAGCAGAACACTTGACAAAACCTGACCTACCGGTGACTACTGGAATTCCATTGCACTTGCATCAAATGATATTAAATTCTGTTCCAGGTACATAAGTATACCATATGTTCATACCATATATCACATTATATCACCATAGATAGTATACGAGTACTGTGCTAGCCGAAAGTTTAACTAAAATGATGTGTCGCCTGACCGGCACAATACAAACAAACCGGAAAGCATTACCAATTACTGTATAGAAACTAAAATTTGGAAATAGGAAAAACAGTAGTATATCCTAAAAATAATACTTTGGTCTTGGCTTGGAAAGATAAACGAGTTGTGACCATGCTGACGAATTAGTGTGATGCAGATATGACGACTATAAAAAGGTTTTAACGAGGTGGTGTTGAAATGATAGTTTAAAAAAAAAATTTGTAAAAAAAAAAAAAAAAAAAAAAAAAAAAAAAAAAAAAAAACACGAAATTTATGGGAGGCGTTGATCGTGCTAAAAAGTATACGTCTACATACTACTTCTTGTGGAAATTGTTAAAGTGATGGCGCAAGTTATTTTTCTGGGGATAGGAAATGTGCGTGATCAATTCCTACATTTTATATAAAATGGCGTAAAAGCAGAGAAATGAGATTTCAGTCGGCCATTTAAAATATGTGAGGTTATTAGTAAATTAGTTAAAATGTGATTATCGACAAGACCGTGGAGCTGGCCTTGGTTCTACAACTGCAACTACCGATAACAATGTCCGATTGAATGGTAAGCTACCTGTGTTGCTAAAAGGAAAAGAACAGATTGTCGGGTGTGCTCTGTCAATACAAAGAAACACAGAAGACACGAAACGGCATATTATTGTGCTACTTTTCCAGAAAACCCGAGGCCACACCTTGGAGAATGCTTTGCAAAATATCACACAATGAAAAATTATGAATCATAATATTCATATATAATGCTTATGATATGTAAGTATACATCAAATATAGAAATAAAATATTTATATTTGAAATTCTTGTGTTTTATATTTTGTATTTTCTTATTAAGACTATTGTCGGGTAGCACATTACTCTTACTAAAAGAAGGTTTTAATGCAAAAGCATACTTGCCAACCATCTCATTAATAACCGTACAATTGTTAACGCCCCCTGAAAAAACGCCCATTTTCTCACACCACTATATTTTTAGAGTTATTCTCTGCAAATGTTATTGCGATTAAATAAGACTAAAATTACTCTAAAAAATTATCGGTGTGAAAAAAAAAAAAGGCGGATAATAAAAATTGTACGGTTCATAATGAGATGGTTGGCAAGTATGCAAAAGGTTAATATTGCATCACACTTCAGGTCCATACATTTGGAAAATATAAATTGGTCAGCGTAAAAGAGGCCCCTGATCAGTGTTGCCAGACTTCGCTACTTTTTTTATTCAACAGTCACCAATAATTTTGAGAAGTGATATTTGATATACGTAATCGCCGATTCTTCGATTCGATTCGCCTTTTATGTAAATCAAATACCACTTCTAAAAATTATTGGTTTCTGTTGAATAAAAATGTTATCCAGTCTGGCAACTCTGCCCCTGACAATATTGAAGGCGTGCCCTTCGTAAAAGAGGTATAAACTTGCAGTATGCTAACCTTTTATTACGCGGCTAGCATAACATAAGAACAGCCAAATCTTATATTACGCAGTATGCACTGTACCAGGAGTCGTAGTCCCAGGTTTTTTCAGGACACTTTTAGAGATAAGAAATTTCCGTCTCTTTAGTTACCAGTTTTTTTTTTAATGAAATCTCAATTGTATTTTTAAAGTTATATGTCGTGGTTAAACAAGGTAGAATTTATTCTATAAAATTAGTGGTAGTAATAAAGGCATAAATTTCACATTCCTGAATGAGTCCTGAAAAAAAGAGGGAGACTACGACCCCTGCTGTACTTCTATACTTTTGAATAGACTCTTACACAATCTAATTCTGCTCTCAAGCCACGCCCTTTTAGGAAACATTTTCTGGTATGAAAAATTATTCCATCAGTAAAGGAAAAATTTGGAACTTTTATATGCCGATCACCAAATATCTGTAAAATCGTTTCGAGTTTTTGTTTTACCCGTGTGAAAAAGGCTTCGAGAGCAAACGGTTAAGATGCAAAAATATTTACTGTACAATACACAGCAGGATTTTGTTATTAAATAGTATAGAAATTATTGTTAGAAAATATTCCTTGAAGAAGAAATATTTCTGTATGTTACTGCCTTTACATTTACTATGAAATTACTCTAATACATTTCGCAAAATAATTCGATTTTAAATCATTTAAGTTTTATCCTCCGAAATCGATTTAGTAAATTCCGCTTACACACACACACACACACATATATATATATCAGGGGGTGTTTGTGTCCCCGGAAATTGCTACAAGAATTTTTTAATAGTGATATTATTATCAGTTTTATAGTAAAGTTTAGCAATTAAATATAACCAAAAATACAATGCGTAACTACTGGTGGGAAATAAAATAAAAAACCCGGAATGCAAACATTCCTGTATATATATATAAGTCAGTGGCATTTAACGGATTAATTACGATTATACAAAACCATTTTTATAAATAATATATAGTTTAACGGGAATTCCTAAAACCGGATTAAAAAGAAATAATTTAAAAATAAAATTTAGGCAGTTTTTTCCGACACTCGTCCCGAAAGATTTAGCCAGACTCCGAGGTAACATTTTTATAAGCTTAAAAAAGAAAAAAGAAATTCATCTATCACATCCCATGAGAATTTATTTTACAGAGAGATGCGAGTATTCTATGTTCACTATTAAACTCTTACAAAATTTACAGATATTTTGTTTATTATTTAGCGTCGAAACGGCTAATAAAAATATGAAGCATAACAGTTTTTAGATAAGAAGTATGTTGTTCTATAAAAGAAAAAAATATGTTGACAATTATTTAACAAATGAAAAGCCAACAACAACAACAGCAACAAAAAATCCTTTTGTGTGCAATGAATGCTTTTTTTTTTTTTTTTTTTTTTTTCTAAACATTACTTTTATTTGAAACTGGGAGAACAAAATAACATTTATAGCAATTTTTTGAAGTGTATATTTCTGTCGTTATAAACCAGCTTTTATTATTGTGTCGCTTATAAAATATGATAGAAATAAAAAAGAAAGCTTATTATAACACTTATATAAATTTTTTAAATTTCCTTCTGGGAAAAAGAAACAGCCATATTACATTGGAAGCTTCCTTTTTTTCCCCCTACATTACACATATCTGGCAGAAAAGGTTATTTTTATGAGTAATACAGTCAAATAATTATTTATATATCTATTTTTCCGTGTGCGATTGATCATAATTCAATTGATACAATGTATTTTAAGCATCTACAGAAGTTTGGAATAATTACTATTTAAGAGATTACATGGGTTTCGAAAGCTAAAAAAAGTATATATATACTATATATTAAAACACAAGCCACATTTTTAAGACCAAAATGGCAGGATCTGAGCATGCGCAGAAGGCACTTTCTTTCTTGACATGTAACCGGTGGCCAATTACTCAAAACATTAAACCAGCCCGAAGGTGATTCTATTCCTTTCTTTAGCCGTAAGACGATCGTTCGTGTTTATCATCTAGCTTCTTTCGTTTTTTAAGCAAATTGTTTTCGTTCTTAGGATTTTCGAAAAGAATTTGATTGAAAGTGTTAGCTTAAAATTTCTTAATTTCCTACTTTGAACCACAGCAAGGTGTGTAAACATTCTTTTGTTTTATTTCTTACACTTTGTGGTTTACATATTTTCATGTATTGTACGGTAAGGAAAAAAAAAAGAACGAAGAATCATGCGGTACGCATTGTTTCTTAACACTTTCAAAATATACGTAATCGTTGTATCGTATAACTTTTAGTACTCTTCGCCTACGTAATCACCCAACAGACAGACAGTAGTTCTGAAAGTCATACATATAGACTAATGGAATTCCAAATCATACTTAAACATTGTTAGAAAGTGTTAAAAACGCTTAACACAAAAGCAAACATCGCCCTTTTATTCTAATTGCAGCCCTTAATTTATGTGAATATTTGAGTGAAGCCCTGTAAATCTGAAGGTTGACAAAATCCTATTCTGTATGAAATATTATTTTAGCATATTAACAATAAATGTAAATTTCTTTATGATTTTTACAATAGAATAAATTTCTTTGAATTAAATTTATAAAACTGTCTAACCTAAAATGCAGTAGGTGTTCCTGTACACAAACCAGTTGCACAGGACTTATTAATGCCATTTAAAATAGGAAATATTCCATAGTGAATTTAAATAATATATGTAATTTGTTAAATATTCCGAAAAAATTACTGACGCTGGAGGCGGGCAGACGGACGACTGGACGAATGGACGCGACAGATGGACATTCGAGAGATAGGTACACAAATTGAAATTATATATTCATAATTTAAAAATATTAAATGTGTCAATTCGCTTAATGTACTCGTAAACGAAAATGCAATTCCAGCAAATTTCCAATAAAAGCAATCAATGTTAATGAATCTTTTTATGTGTCCCTGTAAATCTAATGATAATCACACTGCATTTTGTAGAAAGCCTTCTTCTGTGCATGTAAATAATATATTTGAATTTTATTAAGATTTCTTCAAAGCAAAGTTATTAAAATTTGGTTTATAAAAATACCTCTTATAGAACGAATGCTTTGGAATACATTTGGGTGACTCTGTACACAAACCAGCGGTAACACTTACTTTATTTTCTACAGTAAAAATACGATAGTGAACTTGAATAACCTATTTAAATTTTATTAAAATTTGTGTAAAATAAAAGAATTAAATTATAGTACATAAAAATACCTCTCATAGAACACAATCCTTCGGAATATTGTTGGGTGTTCATGTACACAAACCAGTAGAGGTATTCATATTCGAAAAAATTATGAACTATGACCTATATTAATTTTTCCACGAATAGAATAGGCATCATCAAAAACATGGGTTTCCAAATATACAGCTCGTTCCTAAGATTATTTTTCAAGTTAAAGTAAATATCTGTTGATAATCTGGGAGAAAACTATTTTAATTTAATGTTATGCTATTCTTGTTGTTTTCTAAGCAACATTTGGATGTTTATAATACAAATTAGATTACTTTTTTAAAATGACCGCAATGCAGACGATAGGTTGCGAAACAATGTATCGCAGAAACAATGTTAAAAAAAAAAAAAAAAAAAAAAAAAAAAAAAAAACTATTTTGCATATTCGTATTTGACTCATTATATGGCACTGGTATACATAAACGCCAATCGCATTTACTACACCGATTGCTCAAGACAAAACTTAAATCATTTAATCGCAAATATGTAAAATTATTTTGTTTTATAATGTAAAGTTTAGAAAAATGTGTAAAGGCGTGGCTTACGTTGCAAAATAGGAACGTATCTGATCCTGATACATAGAGTCTTTAATCTTCAATATTAAATATTTTTCTTTTTTAGTTTTTCCCCGCTAAAAATCTGTTTTTAACGTAGCCTCCTAAACTGGATGCCTTCCGCGTGGCTCGGAAACTTGGCAACAGTTCAAGTGTTAGACAGCGCCACCTGGTACAGATTGCGTGACTTTTTTTCTTCAACAGCCACCAAAAATTTTTAAAAGTGAAATTTGATATATGTAGAAGAAGAACAGAATCGAAGAAACGTCGATTATATATATCATATATCACTTCTTAAAAATATTAGTGACAGTTGAATAAAAAAGTCGCACAATCTGTACCAGGTGGCACAGTCTACCGCATTAACTTTTGCAAAGTTTCCGAGCCACGCGGAATGCATACAATTTAGGAGGCTATGATTTTAACCTTGTTGTCCTTTTTTGTGTTTGAATATTATAAAGTTCGTACACCTCAAGTTTTACCCTTTATATCAAAAATTATTATTATTATTATTATTATTATTATTATTATTATTATTTTGGAAAAATAGTTTGAAATTTTTTTATTATATTTCTTTATGCATGAGAATGATCTCATATTAACATTTTCGCGACCCCATGATTTTGGATTTTTTACAGTAAGGTCCGCCTGAGGGCGTTATTCTCCCATGTTACAATATTTCAGAAAAAAAAAATTCTGTATTCACATTTATATTAGAAATGAATATGCATTATAACTATACTCCTTCTAATCAAACTATTTGTATCCATAGTCTATTTCATTCTAAAAATGTGAATGGTTGTATATTTAAGAAATAAATAGCATACAAATAGCAAAAGAAACGCCCACTGGTGGAGTTACATATTTTCAAATGAAGTGAGTCTGTGTCAGCGTTCGCGAAAGTGTTAAATTTAGCTTAAACTATATCTTAACTATACGGAAAGCTTAAACAATGATCCACAAATGAAATCCTGTAATAAATTTAGGCTATATTGAGGATTTTTTTTTTTTTTTTTTTTTTAATGGGACTTTTTTAAGTCCCGGTGGGATACAAAGGGTTAAAGTGGTGTTTTAGAAAACGTGGTATGGCGAGGATTATTGTTTCAAATAGCAATATATATTCGATAATCGTGTTTTTTTATTATTATAAATATAAAATATATATATATATATATATATATTACCGCGAATTTTCTGTTTTAATTTTGTTTTCACATTTTTGCATAAATTTAGTGTACGGTTTGTAAGCTCTATGTTATTTAAATTTTACCACATGATGTAATACAAAAAAATATTTCATTTTCATTAAATGTTTTTTAATAGAGTATCAAATGTTAGAGATTTTTTTTTCTTATGAAATCTATTATAGAAACGAAGCGTAATATTAATTATTTTTGATTAATTCTAATAAAAATTAACTTTACTATGAAACATTACTATGTAACTTTACTGCTGGCATAGTTCTTAAACGCCAGTGGAATTTATCGCATCGTTTGCTAAAGATAAAATTTAAATAATTTAATTGCGAATACGTAAAATTCTCTTCTAAACAATATAATGCATAAAAGGAATGCTAAATGGAGCGGCCCACGATTCGAAATATGTTAGTTCCTGGAAGACAATGTCACACCTGCCAACATTTTAATAATTATTCTGTAGTCTTGTTAGCATCCGCCACTTTTTCCACATGTCTTTATTTTTAGAGTGAATTTCTCCAAATGTTGTTACGATTAAACGAAAAGAAAAACGCCCTTAAAAAAACTGGTGTGAAAAAAAGGCTAATACTAACAATACCTCGGAATATTAATTAGAATGTAGGTTGGTATGCAATGTACAGAAGTCGCCTAATCTCGCCCTTTTTTCAGGACACTTTCAGTATCGCTACCAACATTTTAATGTATTTCGGAAAGTTTTTAGCCCCATTTTTATTTCGCATTACTTTATTTACAGAAATTTTTTCTCCAATACATTACTTTAAGAAACGATATATATATATATATACTTATAAAAATTAAGTGGTATGAAATAAAGGCAGGGCTAAAAATATTTGGGTATAAATTAACACTTTTGCGACCACATGCTTTCGTCTTTTTTCCAGTAAGATCTGCATATGTCCGTCATTGCTCCCAGTTACGATAATTCAGAGCAAAATTCTCCGTATTCACATTTATATTACAAATGAATATACATTATAATTATACTCTTTATAATCAAAGCATTTATATCCATAGTATAATAATAGTACAAACATGAACTTTGGGCATATTTTTAAGAAATAAATAACATAGAAATTCCAGAAGAAACGCCCACTGGTGGAGTTAGAGATTTCCAAATGACGTGAATCTACGTCAGCGGTCGCGAAAGTGTTAAAATATTGGCAAATATGCTTTCAGGAATGAAGAAGTTTTTACTTCTTTTTCACTATTAAAATTTGTGTACAATAATTTTTATCCCATTTAATCACGACACATTCCTATAAAAATACGATAAATATTTCTGTATAAAACTAATGGCAGCATAAAGAGTGAAAACTTCTCATGTCTGAAGTTCCCTGAAAAAAGAACACGGATAATGTGGACATTTTTTATTCACTAAAGTAAAAAAAATATTTTTAGAACATTTGAAACAGTTGTTTATGTACTTCTGATTCATAATTTTATGATAGTTTCTGTAAACAATATTTTTTCTTAACATTATATAATACAGTGTATTTTTATTTAAAATGTGATTGCAGAAATGAAAAAAAAAAAAAAAAAAAGAAGAAGAAGAAGAAGAAGAAAAGAAAAGAAAAAAAACGCAACAGTTATAATTAATTTGTATTGATTAATCACAGTCTAAATAAACGTAATTTAATGTACAGTTAAAATTACGCAAATTTTATTAGAATCGGAGAACGATTAAAACCGAAACATACTACCACCGCACCATTTTTTTTTTTTTTTTTTTTTTAACAATTACGTAAACTAATAATGAACCGAAATATTTATCTTAAATAAAGAGATTTAATTATTTTTTGAAAATAATGGTGTCTCTTAAACTCTGCAAAACTTATATTTTGAATATTAATATTTTTTCAACAATAATAATTTTCTAATTAAAGCACAGAGATTCTATCACTAACCCTTTTAGAGGCAGGAAAATTTTCTACATTTAAAATCAACAGCCACCAGAAATACAAGAAATAAATGAAGTTATTCGTCTAAGCATAGCCTCTTAACCCCTTCAGTCGCAGTATTTCCGGTGATGGAACACCTAATTTTAATTCTCAAGTGCAAAAACTCATCCCGGAAATTTTTTAGCTAAAATTTACATTTATAACATAGCAGAAAAGACCCTTTTTTAAACGTGAAAATTTAAAATTTCTTCTATTTTAGTTATGTTCGTAAATTCCGGTGGTAGTGTAATTTAAATAATCCGAATTACCTTGCGCCGCAAAGGGTTAAAATACACCGGAATAAATTGAAATTTTGGGATCTATGCAAATTTTACAAGTTTTTGTTGTCGATAATGTTTACTTTTTAAGTGATTTATTTATTAAATTAAATATTATTTGAATTTAATAAGGTTTACTTACAGATGTTTTAAACCGAAAATTTCTCGAAAAGGAACATTGCTATTTTGTTTATTTTTTTAATATTTATGATCAGCAATGTGTCTAAAAGCCATTTTTAAAATTAGTTTAGTAATTTTTTAAATAAATTAAGTGGTGAACGTTAAAGGGTTAAACTAGATGCCTTCCGCGTGGCCCGAAAACTTGGCAACAGTTCAAACGGTAGAGAGCGCCAACTGGTAAAGTTTGCAAGACTTTTTTATTCAACTGTCACCAGTAATTTTAAGAAGTGATATATATAATCGACGTTTCTTCAATTCTATTCGCATTTTAAGTATAACAAATCCCACTTTAAAAATATTTTGGTGGCTGTTGAATAAAAAAGTAGCGTAGTCTGTACCAAGTTGCGCTGTCTACCGCTTTATCTATTGCCAAGTTTCCGAGTCACGCGGAAGTCATCTAGTTAAGGAGGTTATGGTCTATGTTATACAAGAAAAATTCTATAAAAAATTCCGGGGACAGCTTTTGCGATTTTGAATTAAAATTTGTTGTTGCACTATCCACCCACCACACCTGAAAGGGTCAATAAATTATTATTGTTAAAATTAAGAAGTTACGGTGTTTCCCAGTCTTAAGATTAATAACAGAGAAATTTTAAATATTGTCGAGAGAAAGAACAATTCTTTTGTAATGGCATACCTGCCGACATCTTCTTTAATATTCTGTAGTGCCGTTTGTCCCGCCCCTTTTTCCACACCAGTAAATTTTTAGAGTAATTTTTTCCAAATTCATTTATGATTTAATAAGAAAGAAATTAATGTAAAAAAGTATTGGTGTAAAAAAAAAAAAAAAAAAAAAAAAAAAAAGGCGGGGCTAACAATACTATGGAATGTTAATTATTGTTGTCAACAGGATGTTGGCAAGTATGGTAATGGCAATGCAGCAATAAGAAGTAAGAAGATTGCTTTACATTGTAGCAAAATCTCACAGCGAAACAACATTCACAATTTATTTACATTGATTTTCTCTCAAAAATTGTACTCATAAAATAGATTTTCCTAATTACATTTTTTTTTTTTTTTGTATCTTAATCAGGACTGCCAACATCTCATTAATAAGCGTAGACTTGTTAACGCCCCTTGAAAATACGCCCCTTTTCCCACACCTCTTTATATTTAGAGCAATTCTCTCCAAATAGTGTTACGATTAAATAAGAATGAAATTACTCTAAAAAATTACTGGTGTACAAAAAAAGGCGGTGACTAAAAGTACTACGCTTCATAATGAGATGGTTGGCAAGCATGATCTTAATACTTTTTTTACCTGCCATATGTTACTCGTTTCAATAAAAATTCTAGTGACTCCTTTAGTCGTTCCTCAAAAATAATTCTCACTTAAAAAAAAAAAAAATGCTGATTTGCGTTTAACACCTTGCCGTTCCTGTTTAATTTCACTTCTTGGTCAGTGTAGAAACTTCTTATTCGAAATCCACAACCAAATTTAAATTATAACGATCTTCTAATCACTTTGAAGGGTATTCGTCCATTATGCACACCAAATATCACTCCTTAAAATTATTGGTGATATTTGAATAACAGAGTCGCTAAATTTGGCAACGATGTTTGGATCGTTAGGGCCGGCAAAGGGTTAATTTATTAAATGCTACACATGTACATATTCTTAAGAGATTATTGCCACATCAATTGCTGAGGATGAAATTTAAGTTCTTTAAATACGAATACTAAAATTCTTCTTTGTTAAATAATGTTATGTTACATAGAAACGTGGAAGGGCTTGGCGTATAAATAAAAATAGAAAAATGTGCGGTCACCATTGTTTGAAATTAGCATTTTAAAAATAAATTTGTTTGATTTTTTATTGGTGTACATTTTATACCGTTTCGTTTCATTTATATTAGGCAAAATTTTTTTAGGCAAAAATTTTGAATTCACATACCTAATTCTTATATTTAACTTCATATCTACGGAGTCTACAATCCTGAGATACATCTTTAAAAGTAAGGATTACCTTTTAAATATACTTGTTAAAATATGCAAACACAGATTCTCAAACTTTTAAGAACATCTTAGTTACATAGTCATAAATATTTATTGAGCAATTTCTGCTTAAAAATTTCTTCGTCTTTTATTATGCTTTTAATGGGTGCGTTCGTCACCTAAATATACACGTGAGGACAAAATTTTGAATACTTTTCTGAAACTGAAGTTTTAGAGATTGACAGATGAAAAATACACTTTATTTTTAAATTTTAATGCAGATTTATTAATTAATTGAAAGATAAATAATCCATTAAGTTTCTGAACGGTTTTTGTAGGTGCTAAGACAAAAGTAGAAAGGCATAGATAAAAAAATTTCTAAAACAATTCACATCGTGTATGTTATAATGTTTTTGTAATATGCACTGTCAAGTTTTTGTTTTAATGTCCTTTAATGTGTTCAATCAGCATTTGTTATGTTGTAACTATTATTAATTGGAATTTCTCTTAATAATTGCTTTTGCCATCATGCTTACTGCTCAATTAATAACTTTGTTATTATTTCTTTTGGACAAAAAATTAGGAGTGCAAGTTCCTGCAGTTGAATGAATTTATTAATTACGCAATTAATAGCATTACTAGTTATTAAAACAAATTATGCTACACTTTTGACAGTTTTCTTAAAAATCGTTAAAATAAAATGGTATGTTACTTCATGCTGTTACATTACATAAAACTTAAAGTATTACAACGCACATTTATCATAATCAGCTTAAAATCAGATGACATAATATCGGAGACTATAAGTGTGACACTTAACAGCAGTTATGCTATCAGCAATAGCATCAATATACTATGCAGAAGCACCTTTAAACTTTTTATACCTCATAAGTATAGTTTAGTTTAATACTACGTAATGTCACACACTTGCCTATCAGTAAATTACATTAAAAAAAAAATCGCTGCATTTTCCATTCTATAATCTGCAGGTCATGTAAATCAGATTCATACCTTAAAACTTAATTTACAAACAACTCTATATTTGTAAGTGCAAAAGTGCGTTTAGGAATAACTTTCCAATATGAAACTGATTTTACAGACTTGCGAATTATAACTAAAAGTATATGAGCATTTTCATTAATAGGAGAATTTTTTCGCATAAAGTGAAATATAAGCGTTTCGTAAATGCTTCATACTTAAAATCCTGCGATTTTTTTTTTTTTTTTTTTTTACAAATTGAAACTAAAAGCTCGAAAAATTGTGGGAACAAAATAACTTGCTCGCAACTCGGGAAAGAGAATTTAAGAAAGTTAAAAATTCAAGTCAAATAATTACAGTTTAACCGATTGACTGCATAGCAGCGCGATAGCGCTGCAATGGACAGTCTCGAAAATTGCGAAGCAGCGCTATCGCGCTGCGAGAGGTACAATTCAGATACCACCGGAATTTTAATTTAATTTTTTTTTACGTAAATAAAATTAACCATTTAGAACCAAAACACAGTTCGTAAACATTATCTTTTCATTATTCTCTTTTGCAAGAAGTAAATATATATATATGTATACCGAGCTGCTACCCTAATCTGGCAAATTATTAGTACCGCCCATTTTTCTACACCACTTAAATAGAGTAATTTTCTTCTAATATATTTACGATGATTAAGAAAACAAATACTCTAAAAATTAAGTGGTATAGAAAAATGGGCGGTACTAACAATTAACCGGATTAGGTTGGCAGCTCTGTATATGTATATATATATATTTGTTTATTTATTTTATAAAGTTCTTTTATTTCATTATTTATTTGTAAAACATAAAAAGAATTAATAAATTAACTGACAGTTGTATGAGTGATTATGTTTTATATATTTATTTATTTATTTTAATGCTCAAAAAATATTAGCAGAAAACAACGTCAATAGTTTAATCACTGAAATCAATTAAATGTATTTCTTTCGAAAGAGAACTATCTAACAAGATTTTTGAAGCATACAATATTACGACGCTCGTTTCATCATTTTTAAAATATATATAATTATATTTGTGAAATAAGTTGGAAAAAATAAGAATGGGCGGAGTTTCGATAAAATTTTATCAAAATACGCCCTTCACTACGCTGAATTGCATATTTCGAAAACAAAATTGGATTTTTTCGCTGATCCTAAATTTTCGTAAAACATTGTGTGTGAACAATTATTAATGGTAAAACAAGTTTTTTGTTTTTATTCATCCTTTAATGATACTTAAATTGGCCTTTTACAAACGCTACAGTAAGGCGTGGTTTTCATTAATTAGGTGTGTTTTTGTATATCATCAGAAAATTTCATATTTTATTTCTGTAGAAAGAGCTATCAAGGGTGAATAATTTAAGCATAAAAATACACATTTATACATTTCCTTTCGCTTTCTGCTTACTTGGATTTTTTTTTTTTTTTTTTTTTTTTTTTTTTTTACTGCAAGGCGTGGTTTTCCAGTTGGCATGATCGGGTTTCGAATTATTTACAAAACTAAAATTAAATATTCACACCGGAAAAAATTTTATTGAGGCCTGAAATAGCCATAGCATTTTAAGGATGTACTGTCGGGGAAAAAAAAAAAACGCAACACCCGCTGTAATTTCGTTATTAATTGACGCAGGAACATCTAATAGACATAATTCAGCAAGAAATTAAATGCACTTTTTGAAAATGACGTCAAATGTTGAATTAGGGGTCATCTACATATTGAAATGAGAGCCAACTTTGATTTTTTTCAATAGCAACATCCAATTTTGACTTCATATTCGAATTTCTGAGAGTCTGGCAGTGCGGAAAAGTATACTATTTGTATACTTTATCTTTAGTATTTATAGAGTTATAATTAAAAATGTGTTAGGGGGTTATCTGTAAATATAGAAAAATAAAATTAAGATCCTATAAGAAATAGAGAAAATTTTAATGTTTCACAGCGGAAATCTTTCAGGAAAGCAAGAATTATAAAAATTAATAAAATTATTTATACTTTCCAGTTTTTTCATTATCCAGAATTCAGTTTTTTAGATTTTTATATACTTCAGTACTTATTTAGATAATTTTAGGTTTATTTAAATACATTACACTTGCGATTGGTCCAGACAGTACTCTCTGAAAAAAGTGCAATATTTTTCAAGTAAAAGTGTCTATTATGGCTGTACTGATCACCAATAAAGCTTAACCCGTTAGTAATCGCTAGTTGGTCGATTTGCCGCCCATCTTTTAGTGTTGTGAGATTTTTTTATTCAATAGCCACCAAAACTTTTTAGAAGTAGCATTTGATATACATAAAACGGGAATAAAATCGAAGAAACGTCGGTCACATCACTTCTTAAAATTATTGGTGACAGTTAAATAAAAAAGTGTGCAATTTTTAATAGGTGGCGCTGTGTATAGCGACTACTAACGGGTTAAACTTTCTTTTGTAGGTGTAACATAATATACGAATTGAAATTATATAGATACAACGCATAAACTAAATCTTTTCGTATAAATTATTGTAAGGGTTCATGAAGTAAATATTAAACAATTTTAATCGCACTTACCAGTTTGGGTCAGTTGAACTCTTTGGAACTGAACGATTCGTTTTATAATTTCTATGAAAATATATTTTCTTAATTAACCCTTTCGCGACTGTTGACGTAGATTCACGTCATTTGAAAATCCGTAACTCTCTCAGTGGGCGTTTCTTTCGTAATTTGTATATTATGTATTTCTTAGATGTTTACTCAGTGTTCATATTTTTGCAATAAAATATACTATGGATAGAAATATATTGATTTGAAAGAATACAGTTATAATGTATATCCATTTGTAATATAATTGTGAATACAGAAAAGTTGTTCTGAAATATTTTATTTTGAGAGAATAACGCCTGTAGGCGGATTTTACAGTCAAAAAGACAAAATCTTGCGGTCGCAAAAACGGTTAAATTATATTTATAAAAGTTAAAGTATATTTTTAAAAATATATAAAGTTAAAATATATTAATAAAATTTTAAAGAATAAAGTAGCTTTAAAATAATAATCCTCCCACCTACGAAATAAATAAATAAAAATAAAGCAATATATGAAGCTATATATGAAGTGTTTAACTATAACGGTAGTTAAGAAACGATTTTACAAGTCTATGTTGCATTCCAATTCCATTCGTTTTTTTCTGATAGACAATTTTTACATTAAACCTATTTTTCTATTTAAAACAGTAAACCCCGCCTATTTAGTTAATTTTTTCTTCTAGTGTTCTTTTAAATGATTAAAAATTCGTCACCAGTAATCTATTAAGCAAAAATACCACTTGTGCATATTTTTGTCAACATAAAATAAGGGGTTTAACACGAACTCACCACTCAATGTCACATTTACTTTTCTTTCCTGTATTGTTTTGTTTTGAAGAACGATGAAGGCGGGGCTTGTCTTCTTTAGAAAACAGGAATTCTTGATGCTAACACTAATGTCTAAAAATGATCATTTTTGTTTCATTTATTTGTGTTTGACGTTGTTGTTATATAATTTGACTCGTAAATAAAAAAATAAAAATATTTTGTTTAATTTTCTTTGTTATTTTTTAAGATTTGATTCGTTATCTCATGCAAAACTTTATAAGAGACGGCCCCCTAAACCACTCCAAAAGAAATTTTTATTTATATCTCGTAAACTAATAACTGGAATGAGCTGCAAATTTGCAAACCCATATTTTTCAGCATTAGGATTCATTTTATGTAAAAATTAATATACCGTAATTTTCTGCGTATAATCCGCAGGTCAAGCAAGTCAGTTCTGCACCAGAAATTATAATTAGCCCACGGGGTTCTATTTGTACGAGCTGTTTCTTCAAAGTAATACAGATTTTGTGTTAAACAAAATTTCTGGTGGAGGAATGACATATCTTATCTGCGGATTATACGCAGAAAATTACGGTAGGTCATAATTCATAATTTTTATGAATATGAATTTATTAATATTTTTCAGAATTAAAAATATTTTTTAGAATCATAAGTAATGATGGATTATGTTTGGGTTTATTCACTATATTTCGTAAAAAAAAATTATATCGATCAAGTTATTTTTTGTGAAGATATTAATAAAAGTTCGAAATATGAATTTAACATTAGCACCTTCAAACTTTGAACGCTTATAACTTTGTGAAAAAATAACTAAAATATACAACCAATATACTTTTTCGCGTTCTCGCAATCCCAGGAATTCAAATATAAAAGAAAAATGGGGCATTACCATTGAAAAAATCAAAGTTGGTGCGCGTTTTAATATGTAGACGACCCCCGATTCAAAATTTCAGTTCATTTTCTGAAACTACTCACACTTCCCCGTCGAATGATACCGATTACATTTTTCTACATCGATTAGCAACGAAGTTACGTTGAGTGTTACGTTTTTTTTTTCCCCCGACTGTACTTCAGAAAAAGCTTCAGAATTCAAACGGTTAGATTTAAGTTAAAACTGCCTAACAAATTATGAATTATTTTTCTCTTTGCTGACGGATTTTTGTTTTACTCGCAAACGTAAAATTCTTTAAATTCAAAAAACAAATAATATTTTTAATGTAATACATAATTTTAAACTTTTATGTTCCAAATTTCGTAGATGTAAAAGGAATTTTTTTTTCTACTTTTTTAACCCTATTTAATACCAGGTAATTATGCTGAATGAACTGCCCCCAGAAATTACTATTAAATTTAGAAAAAAAAAAAAAAAGAATTAAACGGTTATTTACCGTTCAGTTTAAAAACAAAATTTTGAAAAAAATTCCGGTATGAATTTTAGGAAAAGTAAATGGAATATAATAAGTATCCCTATATTTCGAAATGTTAAAGCGATTTTAAAAAATTTTCTTTATTTACTCAAATTATTTGCATTGCAATATGTAGTTACTACTGCATTAATCAACTTTTACACACAAAAATATTGAAATAATGTTGGGATATATTGCAATAATTTTATACTTTGGGAAAGATCATGTTATATTTCCAAGTTTAAATTTTGACTCAAATATAGATTTTATGCAAACGATTATTTCATATGCCTATTCAATATCTTTGCGAATTCATAATTTCTTTTCATTTCGTTTCATATTTCAAATGCATATTTATACAATTTGTTTATTAATATTTTAATGTTTCCGTTAAAATGCCATAATTGCTACTTACATGCATGATTCAAGAAATAATTATTTATTAGGAGTAAAATTTGAATACATTGTATACATGTACTCTTACTTTTCAAATGGTATATATATTTAAATAAACAAAAACTTTCTTGTCGCATTTTAAAAGATTAAAAAAATCCATATAAATACGAAGAGTTATCATAAACACTACTATCTCTGTTCTTTCTTTTATTTTTATCATAGTCACGTAAGTCTTAATTTAATAAGATGAACTTTCTTTCTTGTGACAAATGTTTCTGTGTAACATGTAACCGAGCATGAAATTTATTTTCTCTCATTTCTTTGAACTAAGATAATAAGAAAGAAAATTTTAGGGTCAGAAAGAAATTCTGTTTTTAAAAAAGTTATCTATGACTTTACACTAAATTAGACCAGTTTGATTTCTATGTTTTTCTGTTATTTCTATTACAATATCATGCAAATAACAATAAAATTTTTCTTCGCATTATGAGATTCTATAAAAAGTATATCGTTTAATATACGTTAATGATAATTCAAGAAGTCTTATTATTAATATATCTATAAATTTAAATTTAATAAATAACTTTTTCAGAAATATAACCATATCGGACCTATAAAAAATCCCTGTATATGATTTAAATAATAAATCTGCAGATGTTCTGCAGATTATCTTTATGTAAATTATTAAACACAATATATTTTCAATTTACTTTCTTAAACAGCTAACAGATCACATACAGGAATATTATATAATAATGATAAATGTGATCCCAAAAGAAAAGGTCGCATGTAAAAAGACTTTACATATACGACCTTCTCTTTCTTTAACCCTCTGACAGGCAAAAAAGTATTTTCATTTAAAATCAAAAGAGGCAAGAATTCACCAATAATATTAGAAACGAAGAAATATTAGAATATGTCAGAAGATTTACACTAACATAAATAAATGATACACAGTCCTCTAAGTTATAAAAGCAAAATTGTATTTAAAAAAAAAAAAAAAAAAAAAAAGAAGAAGAAGGAAATCCGGGGCAATTTTGCAGCTGGGAATTAAAATTGGCATTTACACTATGCAAACGGCGCAGATGAAAGAGTTAATATATATCTAGACATATAATGCGCAGTTGACAGTTTAACAGTATTTTCCAATAGAATCAACCTTATTTAATTACCAGATAATGATTATTAAAAAAGTCTATAAAAAAATAATTGTAATGCACTTTTTCGATGAACCAAAAAACTTGGCAACAATTATAAGAAAATTCTATGATACGATTATTCCTCAATCTCCTTGATGGCTATAAGAAATTTATCCCTATTTTAAGACTTCAATTATATGTTCATCATATATACATTTATGCATATTTTTTAATATACTTATATATATATCCAACAACCGTGCTGCAGGGTTGCCAAATTTGGCCTTATTTTTATTCCATAGTCACCAATAATTTTTATTTGTAACGTTTGGCTAATCATTTCGAAGATTGATAGTGTATTATGTATATCAAATGTCACTTCTCAAAACTATTGGTGACTCTTGAATAAAAAAGAAGGCCAAATTTGGCAACCCTGCCGTGCGGTCCCAAACTTTTACCACTAAATTTTAAACTAACAGCATAAAAATAGACTATAAATAAAACGGAAATTTTTTTATCAGTGGCAAATGGCGATAGAAAGTGTACTAAAAAAACAACTGATTACACGACACATATATACGAAAACCTTTTCAATCATAAACCATGTAAAAAGTGGTGAAACAAAGTGCAACAGGAAGTCAAAACAAGTGTAAATATGGCGTTATAAGAAATAGTGACTTTGAATTTAAATAAAAAATATCTTTCAATGAAATCCTTAATTTTCAGTATGAAAAAAAAAAAAAAAAAAAAAAAAAATGGTAGCAAATTATAAAATATCAATGCGTAGATGGCCTTAAATTTAATTAAACATAATTTTTCTTTTCTAGTTTTTAACCGAATATAAAATATTTTTTTCTTAAAATCTGAATTAAAAATAACTATATATAGCTAGTTTTTAATTTTTGGCAATATTGGTTCAAAATTCAAAATTCTTTATAGAAGCTTCTATTATTTTATAAAAGAATAAAAGTACATGGTTATCATCTAACATGAATTAGGAGCTTAAAGATTTTCAGTTCGCTAATTGTAAAATATCAATAAAAATTATGCTGAAAAAAAAAAAAAAAAACATATTTTAATTATTACATTTTAATTACACTAAAAACCGAGACAATTATAATATACCATTAAGATATACAATTAAAATATTAAAATAAACGTAACATAAATTTCTACGTTTCGAACCTTATTTTAGGCTCCTCATCATAAAAAAAATCATAAAATTAAACGTTGAGATGAACGGATAGATTTCTTCTTCTCTCTTTTCTTTCTCGATTTTCAGTATAATTAAAATTTAATAGAATTTTACGAGATGTGATGATTTTTAAATATTTTAATTAATTTTTCAAAAATATGCCGAATGAATTTTCATGAATTATAGCTAAAAAATTAGATTGAGATCGATTTATTTTTAAGAACAAAAAATTATATTAAATTATATGAAGAAGATGTATTCAAATTGCGTTTAAAGACAATAAACACATTAACAACACAATTCATTATTACATAGATTTATTTATGCAGCAGATGACCGCTATGAAATAAACAGGGCACGTCACATACCTTCCTTCACACTTTATACGGCAATATCACACTCCTCTTTCAAAAAGTGCCATCCAAACTGCGGAAGATCTCATAAAAGACCTCTTATTTCGAATCGTCTGATAATCTTCCGTATCCGGACAAAAAGTGAGGATTTTTTTTTTTTTTTCCTTTCGTTTTTATTCTTTTGCTGCGATAAAATTTCACAATGCGGCAGTTGGTGATTCATCTATCTTGTAAAGGTGATTAATTAAATCCTCTCCTTTTGGTAATGAGAGAATGCCACCAGCATAAATCGTCTTCATTTATGCATACTAGCGTCTATCTATCAGTTATATATTAACTACACCATTTTTCATGCTATCCGCAATTTTTTATCATCTTAATTTTATTTTTTATTTTATTTTTATTTTTATTTTTTTAAGAAATTTTAAGTTTCACGAACTTATTGCGCACCTATGCCTGCCACCCTCTCATTAATAATTGGATAATTTTTAGCACCCGCCTTTTTATTCACACCAGACTTTTTTAGAGTAATTTTATACTTATTTAATAGTAACTACATTTAGAGAACCTCTATTTAGTGATTATCTCTGAGATAATCACTCTAAAATAAAGTGGTGTGGAAAAAGTGGAGTGTACTAAAATCTACCGATTCATAGGTAGGACAGGTGTGTGCACCGATATCTATATGTGGATTATAAAACTGTTCGATCCGCATTTTGCAGTGATAAAAAAGACTTGAAGTAACTTCATAGAAAACAATTTTCTGATAAAAAAACATCTTTCACCTTCAATAACGTGTTTCCAATGAGACACAGCCTCATATATGTCTCGATTGTATTACAATTGCGTGCGTGACATCATCACGGTTTAGGAATATTTTATCACGACATATACCGTAATTTTCTGCGTATAATCCGCAGATAAGATATGTCATTCCTCCACCAGAAATTTTGTTTAACACAAAATCTGTATTACTTTGAAGAAACAGCTCGTACAAATAGAACCCCGTGGGCTAATTATAATTTCTGGTGCAGAACTGACTTGCTTGACCTGCGGATTATACGCAGAAAATTACGGTACGTTCAGTCGGGGAAAGAAAAATAAGCGCAACACTCGGTGTAATTTCTTTATTGATTGACGCAGATAAATCTAATAGATCATTCAACAAGAAATTAAGTGAACATTTTGAAAATGATATCAAATTTTGAATTAGGGGCCATCTACATATTGAAATGAGCGCCAACTTTAATTTTTTCAATAGCAACACCCAATTTTGACTTTATAATTGAATTCCGGAGAGTCTCGCAGTGCGAAAAAGTATACGGTTTGTGTATTTTACTTTAGTATTAATAGAGTTATAACCAGAGCCTGATTAAGGGGAAAGCACACATTATCTCCGCTCTCACCGGAATATTTTTGCAATTATGTTTTACTTCATGTCATAGAAATTCCACGCTTTGACGAGGAAATATTTTTTTATAAAAAATGAACGGTGTAAAACAATCCAATTTACTCACCGTTATTAGACACCAGAATTCTTTTAAAATAATTTTTAATGAGAATTTTCTGTTTATTGTAGGAGGAAAGTATTTGTTAAAAAATAACGGTGTAAGTATAAATAATGTGTGCTTCCCCCTTAATCAGGCTCTGGTTATAACCAAAAATTTGTTAGGAGTTTATCTGCAAACTAGAAAAATAAAATTTAGATCGTAAAATATTTAGACAAAACTATATAGTTTCATACAGGAATTTTTTTAAGAAAAAAAAGTATTATAAAATATAACAATAATAAATTCTATTACTTCCGTTGTTTGTTGTGATTACCCAGGAGTCGTACTCTCCGCCCTTTTTACAGAACGCTGTCATGAATGAGGTATTTTCAAACTTATTGCAACTGCTATTTTTATAAGATGATTTCTACCCTGTATAATCATGGCGCATTTCTAGGAATATACCAGAGGTATTTCTGCATGAAATTTGTGGTGGCAAAACAGGCGGGAATTTCTCACCTCTGAGAGTGTCCTGAAAAGTTCTTTAAAAAATGTGCGATATTTTTCAATTCAAAAGTGTCATCGTGGCTATGCTTATCACCAATAAAACTTTAATTTTTCTTCACATTACTTTGTAGGTGTGACAAAATATACGAACTGAAATAATTTACATACATATATATATTCACGTAACAATGCATGAAATAAATCTTTTCGGATAAATTATTGTAAGATATTATGAAGTAAACATTAAATAATTTTAATCGTACTTACAAGTTTTGGTCAGTTTAATTCTTTGAAACTGTACAATATGTTTTATAATTTCTTTGAAAATATAGTTTCTTAATTAAACTATATTTATAAAAGTAATTTTTAAAGACTAAAATATCTTTAAAATGATAATCCCCTTCCTCCCCCCTCCCACGCACAAAAAAAATTAAAAATAAATAAATAAATATAAAAAATAAAGCAATATATTAACTAAATGATTAACGTTTTGACCACGACGGTAATGAAAAAGCGATTAACAAGTCTACATAGCATTCCAGTACCATTCTTTTTTTTTTAATTAACAATGTTTACGTTTAATCTATTTCTCTATTTTAAACAGTAAACCCCATCTATTTAGTTGATTTTTTTCTTCTAGTGTTCGTTTAAATATTTCAAAATTTATCGCTAGTAATATCAATAGGCAAGTACCACCCGCGTATTTTCTTTCCAGCGTAAAATAAGACATTTAATACGAATACGCATAGCTACTTTTCTTTTTCTTTTCTATATTCTTTTTTTTTTTTTTTTTAGAAGTAGATGAAAGAAGGAGCTTGTTATCTTTAGAAAACAAGAATTCGTTTGCTGAAATTAATGTCTAAAATTAATCTTTTTTGTTTCATTTCTTTGCGTTCGACGTTGTTGTTATACAGTTTGACCCGTAAACAAAAATTTAAAATATTTTCTTTAATTTTCACTCTTACTTTTTTACGATTTTCATCGTTATATCATGTAAAACTTCATAAGAGATGGCCCTTAAGCAGCTCCAAAAGAAAGATTTATTTATATCTCGAAATCTAATAACTGCAATGAGCTGCAAATTTGCACAGCCATATTTTTCATTAGGATTCATTTTATGTAAAAAATAATATAGATCATAACTCATAATTTTTTTTTAATATGAATTCATTACCAGAATCAGAAATATTTTTTTTCGGGTTCTTTATAAACCCATTACTCCTCATTTGTTAATAGAGGGTCAAAGAATGGTGCATTCTAATGGCATGGCAGCAATGAAGAGCAAATGAAATTTGTTTTCGCTTCAAAACATGAAGAAACAACATACTCTTCTTTAAAGTATTTTCAAGTTTCTCCAAATTCAATCGAATGGTTTCTTCAGACACTCTATATCTTTTTGCCATTTTCTTGCACATTTGATGTGGATCAAACACATTCTGTTTCAAATGGGCTTTGCCAATTGTCGATAGACATTGATGTCGAGGCTTGTCTTGGAAGCAGGAGTCGTACTCTTCGTCCTTTTTTCAGGATACTCAAAGTGATGAGAAATTTCCACCTTTTTCGCACTACTAATTTTATGCAGAATTTGTGTGGTATTTTCATAGTCATGTGCTGTAATTAAATAGGTTTGAGATTATTGTATATAAATAATGGTAGCAATGAAGATGGAAATTTCTCAAGCCTGAGAGTGATCTGGGAAAAGGGCGGCGAGTACGACCCCTGCTTGGAGGCTCTCATCTTTCGATGAAAATAGTTTTATTTAAATTCGCTTTGTGCACACATTCATTCTTGTCTACCCATATGATGAGCATACTTTTCAGCAGCATTAGGTTGAATTCGAACTAATAAAGTAAACAAGAAACTAAAATATTTATAGAAAATGACGGGCTCATTTCAGGATTCTATCTCCTACAAAACCCTTTATAAAACATCCGGCACGCCTCACAACTCAATGATTGGGCCCTAGACTACTTCATCGATGCTGTGAGAGATCCCGAGATTCAAAAAGCACTCTGACTCTCCAAAGTCAAGGATGTGGAATCAGCTTTAGTGTATGACTTGAAGATCGAAGCAGCCCAACAAGCTTCCCGTAAAGACCGCCCGAGCAGCACAGCAGTCAAAGTGAATGACTTTCAAGATGACCTTAAAGAGATCAAGGAAAATACCGCAGATCTTAGTAGGAGACAACGCATACTTGAGAGTAAGAAAGAATAATCCAACGACTAAATGCTGGGGCTGTGGAAGAGATGGGCACGTTAAACGAAGCTCCCCAGTAAGAACACCTAGAGAAATTATTAAGACCTCTGAAATACGTCATCTGGAAAGAGTTCTACGTGAAAATCCAGATGCCTTGTCGCGAAAGCCTCCCTCTGAAGGTCTCAAGTACAGCTCTAAGGCCGAAGAGAATTACCAGAGGATCAAGCCAGCTGTTCGCCAAGCTACAGTCTCAGTATCATCGAAACAACATCTATGGAGTGACGAGGATATAAGAAAAGCCCAGGAGAGGACCAGCAACCGACCTACCTGGCAGGACATCACCACATTTAGCCCTATTACGAAGAGTTACTGGGCAGTCTGGAATTCTCTGCATGTGAGAAACGGCGTACTGTACAGAAAATGGGAATCTGACAATGGACGGAATTTCAGATGGTAGGTCTTGCTACCAAGATCCAAGATTCCAGACGCGCTACAGCAGCTACACAGTAGCTCTACAGGAGGCAACATATAAAACATATTTCGAGTAACGAAAACTCTACAGAAAGTTCGAGAACGCTTCTAGTTATGCAAGGCAAGGGAGGACGTGGAGAAATGGTATTAATCCTGTAATGCTTGTGCGGCACGGAAAGGCCCAAACAAGCGAAGTCAAGGAAGACTACGACGATATACCGTAGGAGTACCACTTAAACGGATTGCACTCGACATCTTGTGTCCTTTGCCACGGACCTCCAGTGGAAATAAGTACATCCTCGTCTTTATGGACCCTTTCACCAAGTGGCCTGAGGCATATTCCATTCCCAATCAAGAGACATGCACAGTCTCAGAGGTTCTAGTGCAGCAATGAGTACCAAGGTACGGCACGCCCCCTACAACTTCATACTGACCAAGGTACGAACTTTACCTCTGCTGCTTTTTAAAGAATTGTGTCAATTACTCGGCATAGACAAAATCCAGACAACACCCCTACATCCCCAGTCGGACGGCATGGTCGAGAGGTTTAACCGCACTATCCTGAATAACCTCTCTCTTCTAGTATAAAGGAACCAGCAAGATTGGGACTTGAAGTTGCTGTTGTTCCTGCTAGCTTATCGAAACGCTGTCTATGAAACCACCGTCTATACTCCAGCTCAGATGCTGTTTGGACGCAAACTTCGTCTCCCATGTGATCGCCTGTTTGGTTGTCCACCAAATGTGCCTTCATCGTCCTAGGAGTACATCCAAGATCTTCAGGCACGATTTAAAGACGTACACAACTTTGCTCGTTAGCAGGTTCACATGGCAACGGAAAAAATGAAGACAAGTTATGATCTAATGGCTACACCACATGATTTAAAGGAAGGAGACAAAATTTGGTTGTTGATTCCTGTTCAACGCAAAGGACTCTCTCCCAAGCTGTGTAACTGGGACGGTCCCTACACAATGTTAAATAGACTGAATAATGTAGTTTTCAGAACTGCTAAAACACCTTCATCAAAACCGAAGGTGGTCCATTATGATCGGCTAGCCACTTACCACACGTAACGGTATTGTTCAAATCTGAAATGTAAATATTTGTTAAATTTATGTAAGTGAGAAGTAAATATTTGTATATAAGTATTTGTAGTTGTTTGTAAATTTTGTAAATATTTCTCACTTGAATTTGCAATCTGTATTTTTATTTTATTGTTATATGCAACTTCGTTTTTGCATTTTAGATTGTTTAGTTTGATTTCAAGGGTTGTACTGCACGAGACGTGCAGTCCTTGGGAGGGAGACAGTGTTGTGAGTTTGTAAATAATTCTGTTTATTTTTGTAGAAATTCTTTCAAAGAGGCTTAGAAAGTTAATAAAATGTTAATTTTCTGCATTTCTAGTTTGTTTTAGCGTTAAAATAGCCTAATGTTCCGTTAAAAACGCATTAAAAAGCTCCAATAAGGCAGGTAATGGATTTGGTGCCAAATTTGGCTATATTTTTCCCTTGACGACTTTTTTGACCTTTGGCGAGAAAATCCTTATTATCAATATACCAAAGATGGAAGCTGTGAGATGATTGGTTAATGAGATACAAGCATTTTCCAGAACACTCTGGGTTCCATAGAGGGGTATAAAAGAAGGCCCATCAGGCCAAATCTCAGTCAGTCAGTCTCAGCTAGTATTAGCCAACGCTTCATTGCCTCTGAAAGAGCCCTAAGCCTCTATAAATTATAGTCAATTGCTTTATGTGTTATTGCTATACAGTTTGTACTGTGGATATGCTGATGACAGCTGTTACTCAAGCTGTGTTTACTGGTTGAATTGAAGTTCATACTTGGTTTATAGACCTGTATTCTTCTGGAATTTTCTGTAAATAAATTACTGAACTTTTGCAAGTTTCGCCTTTCATTCTCGGCCAGCTTACAAACGCCCAAGAACGCAACAATATATTATAGCTGAAAATCACTGTTTAATAACGATAAGAATTTTTCTATGGAATTAGAAAAACTTGATCTTTCATCTCTTGATTAAACTCGGCGCTCCATAGTTGTAAAGTGTCCTGATTTCGACGGAGTCTTTGAATTGGAAATTTTCTACGATAATTGTCACTTTAATTAATCGTAGAGTAATAATATAACAGATTTCTATTTAAAAAAGTGGGGTGTCAATTCATATTTCAAAATACAGAATAGACGCATAACTCAAACCACAATGTTTGCCTGCTTGTATGGTTTTTTTCTAATGCTAGATATTTTTAATAAAAACATTTTACAAATTTTTGTAGCATTTTTATATGATTAAATAACGTGAATTACTTTTTAAACCAGAAAATTTGTTGTCTAAAAACCGTGAAATTTCGCCCATTTGTACAGTAAGCAAAAATTAAATAAATGAATAAATAAAATCAAATTATTTAATTAATAATTAAAATATAATAAAGAAAAAATAAATAAAAATAAATAAGCAAAATACTACCCTTCGACTAATTTCGTCGCAGAAATATGTTGTTCGTTCCTGTTTTAGTATTTGCTATAAGATGAAGATATTCTAATTTTTCTTCTTCAGTATACCTTACAAGAATTTCTTTTCTCAGCTTTTCTAAAGATACGCGATGGACAACTTGCGACGATCTGGTACTAACAATTAAAGGTGGTCGTTAGACATTCCACTAAAATTTTGATCCTCTACGGAGGGGAACGTTCTCCGTTTCTGTAAATCCAGGTGTATTACTGTAACCAGTAAGATAAAAATTGCAATATATTACAATGAATGTAACGTGAAAATTTCATATCTACAAGGTGATTGGGGACAGAGTAGATACATTTACCCCACGTGCAAAGTGTCTGAGGTAAGTTTAAACAAACATTTAAGTAATACAAGAAAATTGAAGATCGTACAAAGTCTAGACACAAAAAATCTACATATAAAACCTAGTTTTATCAAAACTGTAGAGTTCACTTTTAAAGTATAGCTATAGCAAAATTAATCAGATTGATGTTTGTACTTTGTCGTTTTTGTTGTTGTAGGGTTTAAGACAGATTGACTACGCTAAAGTCACAGGCTTTGTACTTTGTCAAATAGCGAAAATGTAAGCAATTATACTGCCCAACTTTTAGAACTATCACTGTTTCATACTTGATTTCGTTCTGTAAGGCTAAAAACAACAGAAAGCAGAGCCTCATTAAGGGGTAAGCACACATTCTCTCTGCTCTCACTGGAATATTTTTACAATTATTTTTTACTTCATGTCATAAAAATTCCACGCTTTGACGAGGAAATATTTTTTATAGAAAATGAACTGTGTAAAACAATCCAATTTATTCACCGTTATTAGACACCAGAATTCTTTTAAAATAATTTTAAATGAGAATTTTCTCTTTATTATAAGAGGAAAGTATTTGTTGAAAAATAACGGTGTAAGTATAAATAATGTGTGCTTCCCACTTAATCAGGCTCTGGCAGAAAGAGAAAAGTTCAAATAAACGTATACAATGACAATTAGCTCAAAATTCAGAATCTCAGTTAATTTATAAGCTGAGGTTACATTTACTCAATGGTTACACTTACCCCAATAACCTTAATCCATTTCACATAATTTTCATTGGTTGGCCGCATAGGACTGTTTCTTTACACTAAGGCGAGTATTTTAAATTATTCCGAAGTATTGATAGTACTCGCCTTTTTTTTTACATTATTTTTCTTGAAAGGTACATTTCTTCTTATTGAGTCGTAATTATTTATTGGAGAAAATTTTACTCCAAATAGGTTTGTATAAATAAGTAACTATATTAATTGCTCGGAAATCATATAAAATGTTGATACGTCTGTATTTATTCATAAACGTTTTAGCCTACCGTTAATAAATTTTAAAGACACCGATTACAAGAATCAGACAAGCCAATAATTCTAATTTGTTCTAGGGCAATGTTGATATCCACTTCCTTTGTATAGCCACATTTTGTATCATGATATTTTCCAATATGTGAATATGAATTAATACGAAGGAATATACTCTTCACAGAAAGATTGGAAATAAAATCCGGGTACTAATATGGTTTCATAACAATTAGAATTGTTGGCAAACCAGTAATAATACTCCATCAGCCAGCTATGTGTGAAACACGACCCGAATATGATCCCTTTTATTGTTACGGTATACTGCATATAACAGCAACCGCTTTCACGATCATCAATAGTCACATCACTTCAAATAAAAAATTGAGACGATTAAGAAGGTATACCAATTTTTATCTAAATTAAAGATATTGGTGGATATTGAATAAACAAAATTACTTTTCAATATCAATTATTTCAAAACTATTAGCATATAGGTGGCACTTTCTACAGTCACATATTTGCCAACCGAACCCGGAAGATTGTTAGTCCCGCCCCTTTCTGCCTATTTTTTCACACCAGTCTTTTTTTAGAGTACTTTTCTTATTATTTAATCGTAAATATATTTCAAGAGCATTTCTCTAAAAATTAAGTGGTGTACAAAAGCGGGCGGAAATCTACAATCTTCCGGGTTAGCTCAACAAGTATGCAGTCAGAAAAAAAAAAAAAAAAAAAAAGCCACCCCTGACAAATTTTGTCGCATATCATCCTATAAATATTTGGCTAGTGTCAATCTATTAGTAATAACGTCTAGTTTATAAAGGCATAGTTATATTTTCTTTAAGGGCTCATCTGCTTATTAAAACAGGCATCAACTTCATTTTTTTTTAATGGCAACCCCTATTTTTGACCTCTTATTCAAATTTTCGAGATAAAGGCGGTTCGGAAAAGTAAAGCCCGCCTATACATTTATGAACAAAAAAAAGAAATTATGATCTAACATAGAATGGACATTATTCATTAAGATTCATGCCGGAAAAAAGTAGAGAAATATTAATTATTAAAAAAAAAAAAAAAAAAAAAAAATCTTAGAACGTGTTGTGTTTGCTTTTAAACTGATCGGGATAACTACAGTTGACTCTTGTTTAACAAGCTAGTACTCATGTAGCGCAATAAGCAGTCCCGTGTAACGCGTATGACAAATTTAACATTTTCACACAGTTATCCAAATTTTGTTTCCTCTGAAGCGTGGCTTTTTTTTCCCCTTAAATTCTTAAATATAGCTTATGAAATAAATTTAAAATAGTTTATTTTTAATAAAAATGAAATAAATTATTGCGTCAAATCATACGTTTAAATTTAAACGACTTGAGTCATATGAACCCTACAATATTCACTTACGAAAAAAAAAAAAATAGATAGGAAGATAAAATAGTAATAATAATAACAATAGCGGTAAAGAAAAAAAAAGTTTAATATTTAAGAAAAATGACTTATCTACTACTGTTGGGTCTATTTTTATTTTATACAGTAAGTCCCGCATGAAAGTGCTTCTATAAAGTGTTACATTTAACTTGAGGTGTACGAATCTATAATATACAATATACAAAAATATAGATAACAAGATTTAAACAAAATCTGACAAAGGATATTTAATATTCAATAAAAAGGAGATACTGTTCAAAAGCATTCCTATTTTGAGTAATAAGTCACGCCTTTATATGTTTTCTCTAACACATCAAATTATTTAACAAATTCATGATTAAATAACTGAAATTTTGTTATCAACAATCGAAACGATAAATTTAATTCGTTTATATATAGTAGAGTTCTATAAAGAGTCAAATAAAATAAAATTAAGGAATAAAGAAACATGTTCAAAAGTAAAGTATTGATTCAGAAAAAGCCAGAGGGTGGGATTTATTATTCTTTTGGAATTCCATCAAAATTTCCCGCCTACAATGTGTTTATTTTTAAAAATTAGTTAATTTGTATTGTAAACATCGAAGCCTTATTTACAATAAAATAAAAATGAAACAAAATTTTTCAGTATTGGACTAAACTTGCATAAATTGGTCTGATATTATGTCCCACATACCACCATTTCCTATTGCTCAGAACGAATATCCCGTGTTATACAGAAGTTTACTGTACTTGAATTCTGAAATTTTAAAAGTGTATGATAAGTATCTGCATCTTTAAAAGTAATAAAACGAACTACTTTGTTTAAAAATTATTTTTTCATAATAAATGTGAATTTTACGCCGTGGTTAGAATTAATCAAAAATAAATAATATTGCACTTTGTTTCAATGATATATTTTATAAACGAAAAAAAAAAAAAAAAAAAAAAAAAAAAAATCCACTATTTGATTCTCTATTAAAAAAACTTTTAATAAAAATTTAATATTTCATTTTGTTACATCATGCGATAAAATTTAAGTAACATAAATTTTACAAACTATACAGTAAACTAATTCAATAATGTCACAACAAGATTCAAACAGAAAATTCTTGGTAAATAATCTCATAAAAATTATTAAATAGTATTATTAATAATAATAAAACGATTATCGAATGCGTATTGCTGTTTTAAACAGTAAGCCTAGCTTTATCGTGTTTTCTAAAACATAACATTTAACTTGAGGTGTACGTATATAATATTTAAGAACAAAGACTTAACATTTCAGGATCGGTTATATCCCTTCTTGCAATGTAAGCCACGTCATTACACATGTTTCTGGAACTTTACATTATAAAACAAAATTATTTTACATATTTGCATTTAAATCATTTAAGTTTTGTCTTCAGCAATCGGTTTAGTATATGCTATTGAGATTTATACATACCAGTATCCACATATAGAGTCAATTACGAATATTCAAATTAGTTTTTTATATTGTTTCAGCGATATGGAGGCGGGGATTTTTCTTCTTTTGGAATTCTTTTACAATCTCTCGCCTGCATTGCGTTAATTTTACAAAAATAATTCATTTTATATAATAAAAATCGAAATGTTGCTTAGAAAACAATAAGAATAGCATAAAGGTAAATTAAGATAGTTTTTCGTCAGATTATATACAGATATTTACTTACAGAGGATACAGATTATAACAAGTGACGACCCCCTAACAGCAATGAAAAATTAAATATCACTGTATCTCAAAAAATAATGCTAGCAAGAAGCTGTAAATTTGAAAACCAATGTTTTTGATCATGCATATTCTGCTCGTGCAAAAATTGATGTAGGTCATAATTAACAATTTTTTTGAGTATGAATTTATTAATAATTTTCATAATTCAAAAAAAAAAAAATTTTTAATCAAAAATATGCATGGAATATGTTTTTATGACTTCATTCTAGCGCTTTAAAAAAATAATAATAAAAAAAAATAGTTTGAATATATTAATTTATTGGGAAGATATGAATTAATACTTATCACTTTTATTTAACATTTGCATCCCCATACTTTGAGAGCTAACTCTATGAAAAACTGAGCGAAATATATAAACTATACCATTTTCTGTGATGATTTCACCCAAATAATTCAAATAAATTAAAAAAAAAAAAAAAAAAAAAAAAAAAAAAAATAGAAGTTACCATAAAAAAAAAAAGGAAGTTAATGCCAGTTTCAATATGTAGACGACCCCTAAGCAAAATCTAACTACACTATTATAAACTAGATGTTATTAGAAATAGATCGGTACCAGAGGCATGCTTCTACGACAATTTACGGCAAAATTAATAGTGGGGGAGTGACCTTTTTTTTTCTGACTGTACAGTCAGCCAAAAAAAAAAAAAAAACGCCACCCCCCCACCTAATTTCGTCGTAAACTATCGTAGAAACATGCGGCTGGTACCTATCGATCTGTAATAACGTCTAGTTTTTAATGGTGTAGTCAGATTTTGTTTAAGGGGTCATCTACATATTAAAACACGTATAAACTTCTTTTCAAACTTTTTTTTCAATGACGACCCCTATTTTGGACCACATATTCAGATTTCTGAGATCAAGGCAGTTCGGAAAACCTACCTGTTTATATACCTTAAATCAATTCTAAACAGAGTTACACGGGAAAATGTGTTAGGGGACCGTCTATACATTTAGAAAAAATAAATCGTGATCTACCACCAAATATACATTAGTTATTAAATTTCACACCGAAAAAAAAGTTTCGAAATGTTGTTTATAAAATAAAAAACGATTGAAATTCGCAGAACTTTCTGTGTTAGCTTATAAATTAAAAGATTTTTATTGGTTTCAATTTATTAAACATTGATTAGTTAAATACAACACTTCATATAAAGAAAATTAAATAGCTTGAATCATATGAACTCTACAATGTTGAATTACAAAAATCTAGATACCAAGGTAAAAGAACAATAGTAATAATGATAATAATAATAATAAAAAAAAAGTGGTTAATATTTAAGAAAAAGAATTATCTACTTCTCAAACGCAAAAATTGTTTTATTTAAGAGACAAAAATTTAAGTTAAAATACATACATAATAAATTATATATATAAAATACATATAAAATATATATATATATACAATTAAAATCTACTAACTAACAATTATTATCTACTTCTTGTTGGGTATATTTTTGTTTTATACAGTAAGCCTCGCATGAAAGTGTTACTATAAAGATTTGCATTTAATTTTAGGCGTACAAACCAACAATAGATAATATACAAAAATATAGATAACAAGATTTAAACTGAAATCTGAGAAAGGATATTTAACATTTTCGCGACCACTGACGTAGTTTCACGTCATTTTGAAATCTGTAACTCCTTCAGAGGGCGTTTCTTTCACAATTTGTGTGTTACGATATTTTTTAAGAATATTCCTTATATTCATATATATATAAACAAAATAGTATGAATACAAATACTTTCACTAGAAAGAGTATAATTATTGTGTATATTCATATGAAAATAAATATGGATACAGAAAAAACGGCTTCCTATTGCCTGGAACGAATAATCCCCGTTCTGCAGTCGTCTACTGCACTTGAATTCTTAATTTTAAATGCGTAAAATATATATCTTTAAAGGTTATAAGAAAAAAAAAATCCACTATATTATTCGGTATTAAAAAAAAACATTTAATAAAAAGTTTCTATTTTATTATGTTACGTCATGCGATAAAATTTAAATAGCATAAACGGTAGAGTAAACGAATGCGAAAATGTTACAACAAGATTAACATAGAAAAAATGTTTTAAAAATCTGATAAAAATTAATTATATTAATTTAAAAGAAAGCAAAAACAAAAGTATTTTTCACTGCATATTGATCTTTCAAATAATAATTCTCGTCCTACCGCATTTTCTAAATCATGATATATAACTTGAGATGCACGAATCCTAGAATATTCAAGTTAAAAACAAAAGACAAAAGGGATAAAATAGAATTTTAGTGGTGAGAAACTAGAAAAAGTTATGTAATATTTAAGAACAAAGACTTAACATTTCAGAATCGAGTAAACTCCTTTTTGCAGCGAAAGCCACGCCTTTACTGAATTTTTCTAAAACTTTACATTATAAAGCAAAATTATTTTACATACTTCCAATTAAATCATTTAAATTTTGTCTTCAGCAGTAGCACAGGAACGTTCTGTGAACGTCTAATAACGGTTTCAATAGTTCAAACACCGTGTTTCGTGTCAAAAGAACGTTCTAAAACACGTTCAGAAATAGTATTATTTAGAACGTTCTGAAAATGTTTGATTTGTACCATCTATAAAACGTACAATTCTAGTTCTATATAGAACGTTCAAGTGTGACACCGTCATAACACGTTCTGTAACAGTGTAATTATAACGAATATGACAAAATGACTTTTTAGTACTATTGGTTGGGAAAATAGGTTAATCATGAAAATTTTTGACTTCAGTTTTTGATTTTTTTACACGTTTTGTGGCGTGAGGAATCCGGAAGTCAAAAGGTTGGTATGGTATCTGTTAATGTGTATCGGCACCTATTAGTGTGATAGCCCGTTAGTTCATGTACACGATATTAATATCTCAAGAACAAATGATTGCAGAGAGATCGCACCAGTTTTAAAATATCACTTTTGATATTGATAAGAATCTTATTGAGAGATTTGCAACATTCTAATTTAAAAACTTCGTAAGTTATTCGAAATTTATAATTTATAGCATGATAGAGAATAGAGCATTTTTTACATTTTCAGTTTAACGTTTTGTTAGCACGTCAGTAAAGAATGCTTCTCAATAATCAGTAGCAGTGAGGTGAAAAAAAATTACAAAATTTTAAACTCATGGAAAAATTTTGTGAATTTTGTATTTCAGGAATCAATGTATGGAATTCAACCAAACTTGTTACAATATTAGTTCTTGCCCTAAATTGCCCTAAATTTGAATTTCATTTGGGGTATATCGTCCGATAGATTGCGATGCTATGCAATGAAACCCTCCATTTATGGGACAGCTATATCTCAGCTTCTATAGTGTACAAATGCATTAAACTTGATATATTGGCTTATATCATCATAACCTCTGCTAATACAATTTGGATGTATACATTGTCCAACAGGTGGCGTTGCTAATCTGCAATTTAATCATTTTAACGGAAAGGCAATATTTTAACTCTTGTGATTTAACAATAAATTTTCTGATACACTGAAGTTATAAGTGAAATCGATTTTATGTAAAGCGTTACTGGTCCATTTTGGATGCACATCGGCTAACATGTGTCGTGGCTATTTTGCAATTTAATCTCATAACGGAAACGAAAAATCTCAACTTCTGTGATTTATAAATATTGTAAATTTGGTAAGTGAAATTAATATTACGTAAAACTCTACAGATTGCCTTTGGGTGCATATCGGACGACAGGTGGCACTGCCACGTTCCAATATTTTCCATTCACAGAAAGGCTATCTATCAGCTTCTGTAATATATATACTCACCAAACCTTCTGCGTGACATACATTTGATATATATTATTGATTCAATTTGGCTGTATAACGAGTAATAGTTAAACAGGTTTTTTTTTATTATTATTATTCATAGGACATTGTTTTTCCCCTAGGAATAAGTATACATCATCCCTGGAGGATGGGGGAGGGGTGGATAAAAATTTTCACTATGATTATCTTTCGAAAGAATTCGATATCACCTTTAAAACGAATAATTGAAACATCGTTTTCTGATGATTTAAAACAAATTTACCGTTTTTTTTTTTTTTTTTTTTTTTTTTTCATTTGTAATAATAATAATAATAAACCCTTAGAAAAATACATTTTCTAAGATCTTCTATACAGCATAAAAATGATTGTCTTCTGTCATGAAAATCTATGCATTCCCCAGACCCAGAGTTTAGATACAAAAAACTAATCACGGATGTTATTGAATACGTAATATAGTGCTTTACCCGAGTTTCAAAGAAAATCACGGGAAAACTCCGAAAACCTAAGTCGACGAGCGTGACCAGGAATCGAAACCAACACTTCTCGTCTGTAAGGTTCGAGAGTAGAACCTCGCGGTCTCTAATACTCATCGGGAAGTTACAGAAATGAGTTTTTTTTCTTCTTTTCTTTAAGCATAATTTTAAACTTTTATTATATTTTATTTATGATTCTATTTAAGTTTAAATGTTACTGATAAATTATCAATATTGATAATGTTGTTAAATCATTACTCTGTTTGATTGTTCTTATTTTATTTTATTTATTTTCACTGAATATTTTTTCAATACTAAAATATACACTAAAACAAAATATGCTTTTCCGTTTAATTCTAGATTTTAAAATGGAAAAATAAAGTGATCTCATAAATTTTTAAAATACTTTATAAAAATTTAAATAATTATTTAACTCCATTCCATTTTTCCTTAAAATATTGACTATATGTTTCCTACATCTATAAATGCTTAATAAATTTCTGTTTCATATGTTGAACTTTGAAACATGATTATTGCGGATGCAAGAAGGGAGAGCAGATGTTTAACATCGACATCTGTGGATTGCATTTATTTAATTTTCGCTGACCGTGCAACTGCAAAGTCAAACGCCAGGCGCCAGGTCTTGGGAAAGTCGTGTCGTTATGTGAGGCGGTAATTTTAAAACATGTAATCTGATTTATTCAGTTTTAGCGTTATAATGACTAGGATAAGCTTTAGAAAAGGTAAAAATGTAATATTTTTAACCTGTAATATTCTCTATGTTCTATTTATTAAAGTCTTATTTTAATATCAATTAAACAATCATTTTCATATCTGCGTAAGTTCTTAAGCTAAACTTTCGATACCAGAAAGCAGCGTTGAATCGCAGAAAAAACTGCTTCTGTTACAGAAAACCGCTTAGAAATTATGGATTCATTTTATTAATTTAGTCTTCTGAGATGGAATTTGTTAAAATAACTATTTTCGTTATTATGTTTCTGGAAAGAAGTATGAAGAAGTCATAAAAATTTTACAAGATAAGTGCTAATTTTAAGTGAATGCCCTTCCGACTGGTCATTGTGTATTTTAAAATGCTAGTTGGAAGGGTATTTTCTCGAAGAAAATTCTTATCAACAAAATTAAGAAGGTTCGTAATTCTTTTTTTCTTTTCTTTTTAAATTCTGAAGTATTTATTTAATGTTTATATGATAATATATATACAATCTAGGTTATGCAAATTGCATATTTTTAAAATAATATCCTAAGTTTCACCGACTTACAATTTTAAATATCTCTTTACTGTTATTTATTAAATAAAATATATGAAATTGTTTATCTGCATAATAAAACAAAGATTCAATTCTATTCCACATCTTTATAAAAAAAAAAAAAAAAAAAAAAAAGATATTCTGCTTAAAAAAAAAAAAAAAAAAAAAAAAAAAAAAGGACGATTTACTATATTATTTATTAATACTAATAATATTTACATTTATCAATTATTTAATATGCCATGATAGCATAATTACATCAAATGAGGTAAAAATTGCGTTGACTCAATTTAAAGAAATTTAAACATTTAAAGAATACGAATTACATTGCCATGTGGAATAAATTTAAATACCTGCAAACATCATTTTTGTAAACTGCTGCTGTAATCTGAAAATATGTATACACACATGTACTAAAATTTAAAAATATGAAGTATGTTAAATATTTTAGAAAAATATTTTGATTAAAAATATATATATATGTATTTAATTATTTGGAAATTTTTAAAATTTCCTCCTTCTAACTAATTTTTAATTTTTTGTTTCAATTTCTTATTATTATAAATTAACAATATATTCTAAACTCAATTATATATTATTTTAGCGGTGTATTGGTACATTCATTTTTGAAATTATTTTTTATGTTGAAATATTAAAACTTTCTATAAACTTCAGCATTCAAATATATTTATAAACTATCCATGGACTTACAAAGTAGTACCCAGAAATGTTTAGAATATACAGGGTGCAAAGTCGAGAGCAGGCCTTTATTTGCGCAACAATTGGTCTCAAACGTCCTCCAATAAGAAAATGTATTTAAAAAAAAAATGTAAGAATTCATTATATGACATGTTTAAATTTAAAAAATCAATTTATTAAAAATCACAAAAACTGATAATTTTTATACAATTTTCATGACACTAATAGTGAAAGTTGAGTTCCAACCTAAAAAATATAACACAAAAAGTTTCACTTTTGTGCACCCAAAATTGTCTGAGATAGTTAGTTTCAAAATTTAGGATTATTTCGCATTTTCTCGGGCTTTATTAAAAAGTCAATGAAAAATTCTTTAATAAACCCAGGGAAAATGCAAACAAAGTCCAATTAGGATTTTTAAACCGATCCCTTATTGAAGGCCGAAATATGTTAGAAAATCCAAACTTTAAATATCTTGTTCCATTTGGGGAGAATAGAAATGAAACTTTTTGTTAGGATGAGTGTCAGTTTTCTAAATATGACTATAGGGATCTGGGACTATGTAAAAAGCTAGTTTTTGCAATTTTGAAAAAATAGATATTTTAAATTTAAACATGTTATACTACAAATGCTCATATTCTTTAAAACATTTTGTAACTGAAACTATATATTTGCGACCAATAGTTGCGAAGATAAAGGTATTCTCGTCACAATGCTTTGCACCCTGTATTTAAAAAAAAAAATTAATATATATATATATATATATATATATATATATATATATATATATATATGTATAAATGAATTTTTAATCTTAGTTAAAGCCAAGCAACAGATATAAGATCCCTGAAACCACATAGGTCAATGAGAAGGAAATTACAACAAATTTAAATAACCTGGGGAGACTGATTGTGATTTATTGAAACATTTATTTTTTATTTATTTATTTTTATTTTATTTAACTTCAGTCTAATCATAAATTTATTCCTATATTGTTAGTTGCAATTTTAATAATTTTGCCGGTGCGTAAAAACCACATGAAACTTAAATCAAAAGATACAAACAAGCAACGAGTAAATAAAAAATTAAGGCAGCATTTTAAACATTTTTTTTTAGGAAAAGCTTAGAATGGTAGAAAAAAAAAAAAAAAAAAAAAAAAAAAAAAAAAACTCGTCAGGGGTGACCCTTTTCGTCGTTGAGCACCAATGTACGATTTCGTTCGTTAGCAGTTATAATAGCAAATTGCTAGCGGGCACCCTATCGTACAAGAAATTAATTGAACTTAGAAATGAAGAATAAATTGGAATAAATTATTTACTTCAAGAAATCAGAGAATGAAACAGAAAACAACCATGAAAAACAAACATTAATCATAGGATGACGCATTCGGAATCACAAGGATTAAAACAAGCAAAATAAATCAAGAGTTTAGTTGTACATAGCAGATGAAGAATAATGATACAACACAGCAACAGGGATATAAATTACTTTTTTTTTAAATTCAAATAATGTTTGAGAAATTTTAACATACTTACTATTCCTTTAATTTCAACGTATATGCATGAAAAATTCCATATTTTATGACAGTAATTCCCAAAAAGTGTCATAACGTGTCTATATATACCTTAAAAAATTCCTTAATTTTTTGCATTTTTAAAAAATTTCTTTTTTCCCCTAATCTGAAGATAATGACGTTATAGTATTAATTACGAAACTTTGAATAAACACCATAAAATGCAAGAACTCGCAACTGCTACAAACAAAGCACGGCTTCTACAAACAAAGCGGCAACGCATTCAACACACTCAACGTGCTTGTTTGCAGCTCTCATGCCTACAATGTTCGCCTGATGAAGGGTTGTGTCTTCTTTTGACCCGAAACAGTTGGTGCGAGTTCTTGCATTTTATGGTGTGTATTCAAAGTTTTGTAATTAATACTACAACTTCATTATCTTCAGATTAGGGAAAAAAAAGTAATTTTTAAAAAATGCAAAAATTTAAGAAATTTTTTAAGGTATAAAGAGACGTTATGACACTTTTTGGGGAAAACTGTCATAGAATATAGAGTTTTTGATGCATATACGTTGAAATTAAAGGAATAGTAAGTATGTTAAAATTTCTCAAACATTATTTGAATTGAAAAAAAAAAAAAAAGTAATTCATATCCCTGCTCATGTGTTGTATCATTATTCGTCATCAGCTATGTAATTTTTACTTCTAAGCGCTCGTACTGAGGTGATTTTTTATAATGACGTCATAATTTTTTTTTTTTAACTACACTATTTTAGAACGTTTACAGTACGTTTTCTGGAACGTTCTGAAAATGTGTATAACGTTTTGAAAACGTTCTAAAAACGTTTAGAACGTTCTGAGACCGTATACATAGAACGTTCTCAGAACGCTTCTATAACACCGATGGTGATAGTTACACGTTCATTGAACGTTCTCTGAACCGTACTATTGTACGTCTTCAAGATGGACAGATAGACGTCTATAACACGTTCAAAGTGAACGTTCTTAGAACGTGTTTGCAGAACAATTTTTGAACGTTCAGAGAACGTTTCGGTGCTGCTTGGGCAGCATTCAAAGTAGTAAATGTCATTGACATTTATGCATACCAGCGTCAAATATAGAGTCATATACGAGTATGCAAACTAGTTTTTTTTTTAATACTGTTTCCGCAATATATAGGCGGGGCTACATTTCTTTTGGAATTCTTTCCCCATCTCTTGCCTGCATTGCGATAATTTTATTAAAAAATAAGCCAATTTGTATAATAAACATCGAAATGTTCCTTAGAAAACAATTGTAACAACATAAAGGTAAATTAAAATAGTTTTTCGTTAAAATGTATAGAAATATTGACTCACAGAGGATACAAATTATAACAAGTGACGGCCCCCTAACAGCAGTAAAAAATGAAATATCACTGTAACTCAAAAAATAATGTTAGGAACGAGCTGTAAATTTGAAAACCCATGTTTTTGATGATGCCCGTTCTATTCGTGCAAAAATTAACATAGGTCATAATTCATAATTTTTTGAAATATGAATTTATTAATAATTTTCATAATTCAAAAAATGTTTTTTTATCAAAAATTTGCAGGGAATATGTTTGGGTCACTTCATTCTAACAAATAAAAAAACAGAATTTAAATATCATAATTATTTCGGAAGACATGATTTAATGTTTGTCATATTCATTTAACATTAGCATCCCCAAACTTTGACAGCTTATAACTCTATGAAAAATTAAGCGAAATATATAAACTATACCATTTTCCGTGATCATTTGATCCAAAGAATTCAAATAAATTATAAAAAAGGGGGGTTACCTTTGAAAAAAATGAAGTTGATGACAGTTTTAGTATGTAGACATCCCCCTAAGTAAACTCTAACTATAACATTATAAACTAGACGTTATTACAAACTCATCGGTACCAGTCGCATGTTTCTACGATAATTTACGGCGAAATTAAGTTGGGGGGGGGTGACGTTTTTTTTTTTTTTTGGCTGACTGTACATTTCTTCTTATTGAGTCGTAATTATTTATTGGAGAAAATTTTACTCCAAATAGGTTTGTATAAATAAGTGACTATTTTAATGCTCGGAAATCATATAAAATGTATATACGTCTGTATTTATTCATAAATGTTTTAGCCTACCGTTAATAAATTTTAAAGACACGGATTACAAGAATCAGACAAGCCAATAATTCTAATTTGTTCTGGGGTAGAGTTAATATCCACTTCCTATGTATAACCACATTTTGTATCATGATATTCTCCAATATGTAAATATGAATTAATACGAAGGAATATACTCTTCACAGAAAGATAGTAAATAAAATCTGGGTACTAATATGGTGTCTTAACAATTAGAATTGTTGGCAAACCAGTAATAATACTCCATCAGCGAGCTACGCGTGACGTACTCGACCCGAATATCATCACATTTGCTTACTTTTTTTTACGGTATACTGCTTATAACAGCAACCGCTTTCACGATCATCATAACTTTCATTTCGTCAGATCACAAATTGAGACGATTAAGAAGGTATACCATTTTTTATCTAAATTAAAGATATTGGTGGATTTTGAATAAACAAAATTACTTTTCAATGTCAATTATTTCAAAACTGTTAGCATACTTGCCAACATCCTAATTAATATTCCGTAGTTTTGTTAATCCCGCCCTTTTTCTCACACCGGTAAATTTGTAGAGTAATAGTCTCCAAATTCAATTACGATTGAATAAGACGAAAAATGCTCTAAAAATATACTGGTGTAAAGAACGAAGGCGCAGCTAACGATACTACGGAATATTAATTAAGATGTTCGCAAGTATGTGTTAGCATATAGGTGCCACTTTCTACAGTCACATATATGCCAACTTAACCCGGAAGATTGTTAGTCTCGCCTCTTTCTTCACACCAGTCTTTTTTTAGAGTACTTTTCTTATTATTTAATCGTAAATATATTTCAAGAGCATTTCTCTAAAAATTAAGTGGTGTACAAAAGCGGGCGGAAATCTACAATCTTCCGGGTTAGCTCAACAAGTATGCAGTCAGAAAAAAAAAAAAAAAAAAAAAAAAAAAAAAAGCCACCCCTGACAAATTTTGTCGCAAATCATCCTTTAAATATTTGGCTAGTGTCAATCTATTAGTAATAACGTCTAGTTTATAAAGGCATAGTTAGATTTTCTTTAAGGGCTCATCTGCTTATTAAAACAGGCATCAACTTCATTTTTTTTGAATGGCAACCCCTATTTTTGACCTCATATTCAAATTTTCGAGATAAAGGCGGTTCGGAAAAGTAAGGCCCGCCTATACATTTATGAACAAAAAAAAGAAATTATGATCTAACATAGAATGGACATTATTCATTAAGATTCATGCCGGAAAAAAGTAGAGAAATATTAATTATTAAAAAAAAAAAAAAAAAAAAAAAAAAATCTTAGAACGTGTTGTGTTTGCTTTTAAACTGATCGGGATAACTACAGTTGACTCTTGTTTAACAAGCTAGTACTCATGTAGCGCAATAAGCAGTCCCGTGTAATGCGTAAGACAAATTTAACGTTTTCACACACTTAACCAAATTTTGTTTCCACTGAAGCGTGGCTTTTTTTTCCCCCCTAAATTCTTAAATATAGTTTATGAAATAAATTTTAAATACCGTAATTTCGTGTATATAACCCGCGGGTAATCTATAATAAAAACCTGACTTTTTATGTCCTGCGGGCTATCATCCGGTGCGGGGTTTCTATCGCGAACAACGAGAAAACCAACACCAGTCTCATTTTTGTTTTGGAAGTCTCGATTATTAACGCATAATAACGATGAAATTCAGGACAGTGAAAAGGAACTTGATGAGGGGGATAATACGGATGATGAAGGCGAACTGTCCCAAACAATATTGCAACATTTTAATTCTGATACGGAAGAATTAGATTTCGATGGATTTGAAAGAGTTTTGTAAATGAATTTATTATTAATCTATAATTTTCTTATAAATTGAATAAAGGTGTTAATCATTAGAAGTTACTCCAGTCAATAGTAATTTATATAAAGAGAAAGACTAATACTATGTTATGATTATTTGGTTTTTCATTATATAGGTAAGTAAATTTATTTGTTTATTATTTATATTTAGTTGTATATTTGTTTATTATTTGAATCTTTTCCTATTTATTATTAAAATAATAGCAATTAGTTTTGAAATTATAAATAGCGATTGCCGACCATGTGATTTTAGAAGTGCAGGGTATCTTCTAGTGCGGGATATCGTTCCGTTATAATTATTTTTAAATGATATTTTTGCTGCGGACTACCTTAAGCCGCGGGTTATATACGGTGAATTACGGTAGTTTATTTTTAACAAAAATGAAATAAATTATTGCGTCACATCATACGTTTAAATTTAAACGACTTGAGTCATATGAACCCTACAATATTCACTTACGAAAAAAAAAAAAAAGATAGGAAGATAAAATAGTAATAATAATAACAATAGCGGTAAAGAAAAGAAAAAAAGTTTAATATTTAAGAAAAATTACTTATCTACTACTGTTGGGTCTATTTTTATTTTATACAGTAAGTCCCGCATGAAAGTGCTTCTATAAAGTGTTACATTTAACTTGAGGCGTACGAAACTATAATATACAATATACAAAAATATAGATAACAAGATTTAAACAAAATCTGACAAAGGATATTTAATGTTCAATAAAAAGGAGATACTGTTCAAAAGCATTCCTATTTTGAGTAATAAGTCACGCCTTTATATGTTTTCTCTAAAACATCAAATTATTTAACAAATTCATGATTAAATAACTGAAATTTTGTTATCAACAATCGAAACGATAAATTTAATTCGTTTATATATAGTAGAGTTCTATAAAGAGTCAAATAAAATAAAATTAAGGAATAAAGAAACATGTTCAAAAGTAAAGTATTGATTCAGAAAAAGCCAGAGGGTGGGATTTATTATTCTTTTGGAATTCCATCAAAATTTCCCGCCTACAATGCGTTTATTTTTAAAAATTAGTTAATTTGTATTGTAAACATCGAAGCCTTATTTACAATAAAATAAAATAAAATAAAAATGAAACAAAATTTTTCAGTATTGGACTAAACTTGCATAAATTGGTCTGATATTATGTCCCACATACCACCATTTCCTATTGCTCAGAACGAATATCCCGTGTTATACAGAAGTTTACTGTACTTGAATTCTTAAATTTTAAAAGTGTATGATAAGTATCTGCATCTTTAAAAGTAATAAGACGTACTACTTTGTTTAAAAATTATTTTTACATAATAAATGTGAATTTTACGCCGTGGTTAGAATTCATCAAAAATAAATAATATTGCACTTTGTTTCAATAATATATTTTATAAACGAAAAAAAAAAAAATCCACTATTTGACTGTATTAAAAAACTTTTAATAAAAATTTAATATTTCATTTTGTTACATCATGCGATAAAATTTAAGTAACATTAATTTTACAAACTATACAGTAAACTAATTCAATAATGTCACAACAAGATTAAATCAGAAAATTCTTGGTAAATAATCTCATAAAAATTATTAAATAGTATTATTAATAATAATAAAACGATTATCGAATGCGTATTGCTGTTTTAAACAGTAAGCCCAGCTTTATCGTGTTTTCTAAAACATAACATTTAACTTGAGGTGTACGTATATAATATTTAAGAACAAAGACTTAACATTTCAGGATCGGTTATATCCCTTCTTGCAATGTAAGCCACGTCATTACACATGTTTCTGGAACTTTACATTATAAAACAAAATTATTTTACATATTTGCAATTAAATCATTTAAGTTTTGTCTTCAGCAATCGGTTTAGTATTTGCTATTGAGATTTATGCATACCAGTATCCACATATAGAGTCAATTACGAATATTCAAATTAGTTTTTTATATTGTTTCAGCGATATGGAGGCGGGGATTTTTCTTCTTTTGGAATTCTTTTACAATCTCTCGCCTGCCTTGCGTAAATTTTACAAAAATAATTTATTTTATATAATAAACATCGAAATGTTGCTTAGAAAACAATAAGAATAACATAAAGGTAAATTAAGATAGTTTTTCGTCAGATTATATACAGATATTTACTTACAGAGGATACAGATTATAACAAGTGACGACCCCCTAACAGCAATGAAAAATTAAATATCACTGTAACTCAAAAAATAATGCTAGCAAGAAGCTGTAAATTTGAAAACCAATGTTTTTGATAATGCATATTCTGTTCGTGCAAAAATTGATGTAGGTCATAATTAACAATTTTTTCGAGTATAAATTTATTTAAAATTTTCATAATTCAAAAAAAAAAAAAAAAAAAATTAATCAAAAATAAGCATGGAATATGTTTGTATGACTTCATTCTAGCGCTTAAAAAAAATAATAATAAAAAAAAATAGTTTGAATATATTAATTTCTTGGGAAGATATGAATTAATACTTATCACTTTTATTTAACATTTGCATCCCCATACTTTGAGAGCTAACTCTATGAAAAACTGAGCGAAATATATAAACTATACCATTTTCTGTGATGATTTCACCCAAATAATTCAAATAAATTAAAAAAAAAAACAAAAATAGAAGTTACCATAAAAAAATGAAGTTAATGCCAGTTTTAATATGTAGACGACCCCTAAGCAAAATCTAACTACACTATTATAAACTAGACGTTATTAGAAATCGATCGGTACCAGCGGCATGCTTCTATGACAATTTACGGCAAAATTAATAGTGGGGGAGTGGCCATTTTTTTTCTGACTGTACAATTTTTTAACACGAATATTTCTTCGAAAAAAAAATCGTCATGTTTAACCACAGAAAATTACTAAAATATTATAAAAATATTTTATTAAACATTTCTGGTAGCAGAAAAACGTGCAAGTTGGCAGTTATGTTCAGCATTTTAAGATATATTATTTCAGAAATTGGAGGAAGAAAATACGATTAATCTGGATGGCAACAAAGCCGCCTCTTTTCCGCAATTCTTTCCCCAGTATATTTATATGATATTTTTTTAAATAACTAATCGTGCAAACATACTATTAAAAATACCGGAATAAAAATACTGGTGGAAGAATCAGGGAAAATATGCGGATTGTTATCATCCTGTTAGTCCATATATTTAAATATATTTGAATAAAACATGTGTAGGGTACGTCTTTAAAAAAATAAGTTTTTTTATCTACCATGTGATATTATTAAATTAAGTGTATCATAAATATTTTATAATTTATTTATTTAAGAACATAGTTACCATATTAATTGAACAATGGATATTTTTTTCTCTATAGTTTTATTTTATTTTATTTTTCCGAAACATAAAGCACACATGAGTAGACATGTTCATTGCAAAATATAATTTTTCAACATTTTTCAGGAAAAGAAAAATAAACACATTTGTAATTCAATAGAAAAATGTTTTATTTTATTTCATTTTACTGCAAATGACACAATTTTTAATTGTGAAATTACATATAATTTTCAAATAGTCGAGAATAAAAAAAATTTATACGTTTAATCGTTTAAATCTCGTTATGTAATTCGTATGAGAAATATTAAAAAATGAACACTTTAAATTAAAATTAAAATGTTTATCTTATTAAGATAAACTTGCGTCAAGAAATGTAAATTTACAGAATTGACAACATTTTAATTTATTTTGGAGCATTTTAAGACCCACTTTTATTTCATACCACATTATTTATAAAAAAAAAAAAAAAAAATGTTTGTTAAATTAGAAAATTCTTGCAAAATACTATTAGTTGATTCCATAACATATGACAATCACAGTTACTAATGAAGTTGATGCTTCGCTTTTGTTGCTACCACTATTTGAACAACATTAAATGTGAAAAAAGAAATTTCTTTAACCCTTTGCGGCGCAAGACAATTCGGATCATTTAAATTATACTGCCACCGGAATTCATGAACTAAATTAAACTAAAAGAAATTTTAAATTTTAAGGTTTAAAAAATCGGCCTTTTCTGATATGTTATAAACGTGAATTTTTGCTAAGAAATTTCCGGGATGAATTTTTGCAGCTCGATCTTAAATTTTGCGTCCTCGCAGCGAGGACAGCGCGCGTTAAGGGGTTAAGCAAAGTAAAGATTTACCAGCGAAAATATATTAACTTTATTTTTTTTTTGTAAATGGTAGTTCAAAATGAATATTAAAAAATGCAGTAGTGGCAGACCTGAAAAAGGTTTCTGACGTGATTATGGCCTGAACGTGATTATAACCTGACGTGATTATGGCCTGACTTGATTACGATTGAAAAAGTCGCCTTTGGCAGCCTTAAAAAATCAGAAAAAAATTTTTAGAGGTTTCTTCATAAACCTGCAGGTATTGTGGACTTTTTAAAGGTTTTATACAGGTATTTCGGGTAAACCTGCATAGAACCTTTAAAAAATCTTTCCTGCAGGACAGCTGCTGATTTTATTTTTGTTCAAAATACCCGCGGAAACCTTTAAAATACCCAAAAACTTTATAGGAAGCCCGAAATAAATGCAGTTTTTAAGCTGATTACTTTACCTGGGAGACATGCCATCATTTTAATTTTTTCCGATAAGTACCCGTCCTTTCTTCATACCATTTCATTAGTAATAAAATATTTTTCATCATGTAATTGCGATTTCCTAAAAAAATGCTCTTCAAGAAAAGTGGTGTGATAAAAAGACGGGTTCTAATAATGCGCCAGAATAAATTGAAATGCTGGTATGTCTGTACTTAGTTAACAGATTCGTAATTTACGCTATAGCATCATTGTCAATATCTATCTTTATTTCACATCACATTTTTTATAAAATGTCTCTAATGTATAATTAAAAGAAATTCCGCAAAAATAATTTAGTGTCAAGAAATAGTAACTGTACATTAGGCATTAGCAACATGGCTTCCAACCTCCTATATAATATTCTTTAGTATCCTACCACCCCTTTTTTCTAAAACATGTTACTTTTAGAATGTCTCTCCAAATGCGATGACGATTAAACAAGAAAGAAAAATCATGTGTACATAATAGTGCACTGCTTCAGAAATTTTTTAAAATTTTCGTTCCAACCGAAAATATATATGTCAATGAAACCGTTGTGCAATTTTAAGGGCATTTTCTTTTATCACTTACAATCCTGTAAAACCAACGAAGTGGGGAATTAGAATTTATGTACTATACATTCAGAAACTGGATATAATTGTGTGATTCTTCCATATACAACAGAACACTTGATAAAACCTGACCTACCGGTGACTACTAGAATTCCAATCCACTTGTATCAAATGATATTAAATTCTGTTCCTGGTGCACAAGGCCACCATATGTTTATACCATATATCAACACATATACTATACGAATCTTGCGTTAGCCTAAGAATTGACTAAAATGAAGTGTCGCCTGACCGGCTCAATACAAACAAACCTGAAAGGATTACCGATTGCTGTACAGAAACAACAACAACAAAAAAAGTAACATATTCTAAAAATAATACTTTGATCTTATCTTGGTAAGATAAACGGGTTGTGACTGTGCTGACGAATTAGTGTGATGCAGACATGACTACTGTAAAAAGGTTTTAATGAGGTGGTGTTGAAATTATGGATAAAAACCAAATGCTGTTAAAAATAAAATAATAATAATAATAATAATAATAACCACGAAATATATGGGAGGCGTTCATCGTGCTAATAAATAGATGAATGCATACTATTTCTTGCGAAAATCGTTAAAGTGGTGGCACAAGTTATTTTTCGGAGGATCGGAAAATGTGCAATCAATTCCTGAATTTTATATAAAATAATGAAAAAGCAGAGAAATGTGATTCCAATCAGCCATTTAAAATATGTGAAGTTATTAGTAAATTAGTTGAAAGGTGATTATCGATAAGATCTATGAGGTGGCCCAAGTTCTACATCTACAACTACCGATAACAAGGTCCGATTGAATGGTAAGGTACATGAGATGCTAAAAGGAAAAAAAAACAAAACAGATTGTCGAGCGTGCTCTGCCAATACAAAGAAACGCAGAAGGTACGAAACGGTATATTATGGTGATACTTGTCCAGAAAAACCGATGCAACAACTTGGAGAATGCTTTGCAAAATATCACACAATGTAAAATTATAAATCATAATATTCATATATAATGCTTGTAATATAGGAATATATATCAAATGTAGAAATAAAATATTTATATTTAAAATTCATATATTTTATATTTTGCATTTTTTAAATTAAAACTATTGTCAGGTAGCTCATTACTCTTACTAAAAAGGTTCGAATGCAAAAGGTTAATTTTCCATCACACTTCAGACCCACACATTTGGAAAATACAAAATGTTCAATGGAAAAGTAGCCACTGACAAAAGAAGAAGGCGCGGCTTTCGTAAAATGAGTATAAACTTGCATTATACTAGCCTATAATATTGCGGCCCATAAGGATAGCCAGATCTTATATTACACTGGATTTTACGTGGGAACATGTATCAGGGGTAGAAGTCTCCGCTTTATTTCCAGGACACTTTCACGGATAAGAAATTTCCGTCGCTTTAGCTACCACCTATCTATTTTTACTGAGATCTTGATTGTATTTTTAAGTTATATGTCGTGGTTAAACATTGTAGAAATTATTGTATAAAAATAGTAGTAGTTGAAAAAGTATAAATTTCACATTCCTGAATGTGTCCTGAAAAAAAGGCGAAGACTATGACCCCTGCTGAACTTCTATACTTTTGAATAGGTCTCTTACACAATTCCGATTCTGTTTTCAAGCCACGCTCTTTTAGAAAGTATTTCCTAGTACGAAAAATTAGGAAATTTTATATGCCTATCATCGAATGTATGGAAATCATTTCGAGTTGTTGGTTTACCCATGAGAAAAAGGCTGAGAGAGCAAACGGTTAAGTGTAACCAGATTAGGCATGTACTAAAAACACTACGGAATATTGATGTAGAAAGCGTTAGTGTAGAAAGCGAAATTTCCCTCTGTGTGACTGAAAGAACATTTACCAACGACTTACCTTATTATCAAATATGCCACATTTTCAATTTATTCCGGCGCGTTTTTACGGGTTTTTATTTTCAAAGCACATTTTTGTTTAGTAATTTACTCCAATATGTAATTACGATTAAATATGATGAACATCTCTTCAAAAATTGTGTATAAAAAAAGTCTGGTACTAATAATGCTCCGTAATAAATTAGAAATCTTGGCATGTTTATATTATCTGAAAGCAGCAGGGGTCATACACGTCGTTCTTCTTTCAGGAATCAGAAATTTCCCTTTTTTGTCTACCACTATTTTCACATGGATATCTCCATTTTTTTTTTATAATAATGTGTCATGTTTACATACTTGCCAACCTAACCCGGAAGATTGTTAGTCCCGCCACTTTCCACCTATTTTTTTTTTTTCTTGTCTTCTTTTAGAATACTTTTGTTCTTATTTAATCGTAAATATATTTGAAGTGAAATACTCTAAAAATTAAGTGGTGTGCAAAAAGGGGCGAGAACTAACAATCTTCCGGTTTACGCTGGCAAGTATGTGTTTAGGAGAGGTATTATTGCAGGAATGGAACACGGGCGCAGAGTTCACACCGGTATTCGTTTAAGAAATTTCTTTACCTATGACATCGGTGATTTAAGAAGTAGAAAATTTTGTTACATTGATAGTGGTATGAGTTCTGCGCCCGTGTTCCACCCCTGTTATTGTATAAAAATAGTGTTACCAAAAGCATTGAAAATTTTATATCCTTGAGAGTGCTCTGGAAAAAAAAGAAAAAGGCGAAATGTACAATTCCTTAACTCTTTCAGAGTTGCCGTCCGCACAATGCAAACGTAAATTTTAGTTCCTGCTTGCAAAATCTGGCACCGGGATTTTTTTTTCCATAAAATTACCGGAAAAATTGTCATTTATTTCTTTTCTTGTAATGTTGTTGCTGAATTCTGGTGGCTGTTGGTTTTAAATAAGCAAAATTTTCTTGCCCTTGAAAAAGTTAAATAATAATACCGGTACGTCAGTGTTCAAACCCTTTTATTTATCAGAAAGTTATAGAAAAATTAACCCAGTGAAAAAGGGTTGAAAAGAACAGAAAATAAACACGGATATATCATATAAAACACAGAATATATTTCTGTATAAATATCAATACAAAAAACCCTTAACGGGTTAAAAGTTTGTGACGCAGCATTGTACTTTATGGCTATAAGAATTAGAAATACGGGTCTTAAAAATAATGATATCAAATTTTCAGTGACGCTTTGATATTAATTAAATTATACATAGATTTTCTTATTTGAATTTGCTTTTTCCTTTTATTTATATTTACAGTGTAAACGTTATTTTCAACATAAAATAATATATAGCATTTACTCATTGATACCTTTCCATTCACATCTCTTATACTATGAAAGCATGTGTTTTAAAAGAAATTATATGAAATTCCAGTAACGCAGTGGTGCTACATTAAGTGATTTGTTTTTAAATTTCTCTGCAATTATTTTGTTTTGCATATTAAAGTATATGTGCACATTGAAATATTGCTTTTAATTTTCAAATACGCTGTCAAATATATCACTTTCATTAAGCTTATATTATGTACTGAAATATATTTATTTCAATGAATTATTCTATCTTTTGCGTCACGCCATCCAAAACTGTAAGTAAAATATATGGAAATGTTTACTTTGTGTCATTTCATCCAAATAAATTGAAAATGCATGCAAATAGATATCGTGATGCAAAGAAAAAAATTGTGAAATTTTTTTCAGTTTTGGATGGCGTGACGCAAAAGATAGAATAATTCATTGAAATAAATATATTTCAGTACATAATATAAGCTTAATGAAAGTGATATATTTGACAGCGTATTTGAAAATTAAAAGCAATATTTCAATGTGCACATATACTTTAATATGCAAAACAAAATAATTGCAGAGAAATTTAAAAACAAATCACTTAATGTAACACCACTGCGTTACTGGAATTTCATATAATTTCTTTTAAAACACATGCTTTCATAGTATAAGAGATGTGAATGGAAAGGTATCAATGAGTAAATGCTATATATTATTTTATGTTGAAAATAACGTTTACACTGTAAATATAAATAAAAGGAAAAAGCAAATTCAAATAAGAAAATCTATGTATAATTTAATTAATATCAAAGCGTCACTGAAAATTTGATATCATTATTTTTAAGACCCGTATTTCTAATTCTTATAGCCATAAAGTACAATGCTGCGTCACAAACTTTTAACCCGTTAAGGGTTTTTTGTATTGATATCATTACTTTTTAGGGGTTAATGATCAAAACGCAAAATTAAAGGAGCATGGTAATAAAACTGTATTAAAAGTGTTGTTTTATAGGTCACACTCGAACAAAATAACAAACTAAATAAAATTTCAAAATTTTATAAAAAGTGATAAAAAAGATGGACACATGCAACATTACAAAGGCATAATATAGTACATTTTAAAAATGACAAAAAATTCTTATTTATATTTATTTCTTATTATAATGTTTTAGGTATAGATTTGATTTAAAAGAGAAAAATAAATAATAATAGAAAAATCTTTAAAAAGTGAAAATTTTATACTGGTAAATATTTAACTAGTATAGTTTGTTATGAATTTAATTAAAAAAAAAAATCTTAATCTATTCAAAATTTTATTATAGCTTAACATTTTGTAATTTATATATTATATATATACTAGAAACTTAATGAGCAAATTAATTATTTTCAAATTTTGTTTTAAGAATTTTTTCAATCCGTAGTTTAAGTGATTTATCACCTAATTTTGAAAAAATTACAAATATTTGCATATGATTATCATATTATTTGTCATTTTTATGAAAATAAAGGAAAAATTTTTTGTTGTTGCAATCACCTTTTAAAATAGAACCAATTTTGAAAGTTAACAACGTATCAGCATGAAAACAATGTAAATACAAAGAATATTTTTGATAAACAAATGTCATATAAAATACAAGTACCTAAATAAATAACTCATTTAATATATATATTAAAAAAAGAAAAGTATTTTTTATTTTATTTTTTGTGTTTATTTTTGACGCTCCCCGATAGATGGAGCCAAAACGATTATTTGATATTCAGTATTTCAGATGGAAGAGAAGAAATTCGTCCGCGAAACTGCCGCATCACGGTATTTTCGGAGTAAAAAATAGTTCGATTTTTAAACTGAGTTATAAAAAAAACAAGAGTTTTCCTAGGGAAAAGGGAGATGTCAGGCACATCAGATAAAAGCGATTAATATCATATATCAATTAAACTAAATTCGCTCGAGCCATATTCGAGAAAAATTTGTTCCTTACATACGCCGTCCATTTACAACTTAAATGAGCCAATTCATATCTCGAAATATATTGCACGCAGAAATGTAGGGATTTCAGGGTAGGATCAGACAGAAGGTGAAAGTCTATTTTGAAAATATCAGAACATAACCTCCCATATTTCCTGAGATATTAAGTGTCGGCTTTCAGCGGTTACTTTGATCTTAAAATTCCTGTATATATAAGTGTCGCAGTTTTCGTTCGTTTTTCCGTTTCCGCTGAGTGTCGTGGCGTTCGTTTGTTTTTGCGCTTGCGTCACTAGAAAAACTGCCGTTTTTCATGATAGAAGTAGTGGCAAAAAAATCAAAAATTTTTCGTTTCTGAAAGTTTCATGAAAATGGACGGAGACTTCGAGCTCTGGCTGTAGGCATCTCCACATGTCACTCCTCTAATTCAGAATCGGAGCATTTTTAGCTCCGCCTTTATTTTGCACCATTTTTATTTTAAGAGCAGTTTTGTCTTATTTTATCGTACTTATATAATCAAGAAACGTTTTCTATAAATAAAGTGATGCGGAATAAAGGCGGGTCTAAAAATTCTCCTGAATAAATTAAAATGTTGGCAACCCTGTTTTATAATACGTTATGATATTTAACAAAAGGAATTTACATTATCTTGCCTAAATCATTCAAATTTTATCCCCGGAAATTTGCACGGTAAGTGCCATACTGGCTTTTACATATGTCGCTGGAACATTGCATGTTTAATACTAATACTCAAAATCTCTCTTTTTTTTTTTTTTTTTTTTTTTTTTTTTAAGTAAAGTATCATATTTGAGGAAAGCCTAAAGGGGGGGGGGGGGTCGTTGTCTTATTTAAAAAGGTATGTCATAGCTAGCATTATATCTATCATAGAAACTAGTTTTCGGCTAGAATTTAAAACTTATTATGAAATCAAGTCAATAAGCATATCAGAGAAGTACAGGGATGGATCAAGCAGAGCTCCCAACTTATATAGTTTATTCACGAGCATTTTTAGCCCCGCCTGTTTTTCATACCGGAAATTTTGAAATATGATTTTCTTCTTATTTAACCGTTGTCACATATTAAAGAGAAATAATCTATAAAATTTCTGGTGCGAAAAGAAGGCGGGGCTAAAAATGCTCGTGAATAAATTATAAAAGTTGGGAACTCTGGTAACACGGGCGCAGAACTCATATCGGTATTTGTTTAAGAAATTTCTGTTCATATCATATCGTCGATTTAAGAAGTAGAATTTTTTTTTTCTGTTTAGTGGTATGAGTTCTGCGCCCGTGTTCCACCCCTGGAAATAAAGCAGAAAAGAAAGGAAATATTTCAGGCTTATTTTACAGTTAAACTATAAATCTCTGAACACGACTGTACGTACGAATAAATATTTTTTATTTTAACCACATCTAAAAAATAAGAGACGTGGGATCTCGATATCGTGGACGTAGAATAGCAAGACACTTTCAGTTTATCTTCAAGTAATAAATTATGTATGAAATCATTTATATTTTTTCCGGTTGTCCATTTTACATTTAATTAATTCATAGCTGTCATTTTTTCCATATTTGCAAAGCCAATATTTTCGAAGAAAAAGTTGTGTTACAAATTCAGAAGAGTTCACAACAATGATAATGTTTATAATTTAAATTCTATACATAATTCGACATTTTACATAGTTTAAAATATTGTCATTTTTTAACACACAATGTAATGGCACACAATTTAACTACAATTCACATGGCCTTGTTTATAATTCGACTATTATAATTACAGGAGATACATTTCTAAAAGTATAATAGACATTAATTATAATAAAAATTGTACCTTGGGCTTTGCTTGCATACTTGTCAATATTTTTATTTATTCCGGGACATTTTTAGCCCCGCCTTTATTTCGTACCCCTTTATTTATAGAATAATTTTCTCAAATGTAAAACTACGATAAAATAAGAAGAAAAAAATATTCTTATAATAAAAGTGGCATGAAATAAAAGTGAGGCTAAAAATGCTCCGGAATAAATTAAAATGTTGGCAACTCTGTGCTTGGTGAATTACAAGTAAAACCTGTGTCTTCAAACTCTTATAGTTTCAAAATAAAAATATTCAAATTTAAATATAATTTAGAGGGGTTTTTATGCATCATTTGCATAGCCTATACAAAGATTTCCGTTGTCATATTATTATGATGATTGTGGTTTTTCCTTTCTTTTTATTTGTAGAAATGAATAGAAAATGCCCTTAGGTGCGGCAAAACAAATAATAATAACATCTATTATATTATTTTTTTTATGTAGTGTGTCTGAAATTGACTGCGCGAATTTTGAAGTAGTTTGACTGTATTTCCTCTCGACTAGAGGTGAACAGTTGTTTATTTAGTTGAATTCAAATCTGAAAATGCCAGTGTACACTTATATAAAAACATTTCTAATTTAATCAAGAGTTATGTTCGTACCCTAGTTTTTCAATTCTATATTTTTTGTATTCTTCTCTAATATGTAAAAACGATTACACATTCCTTGATGTTTGCATAGAAATACGTTTTCTAACCTTGTTCTGAAATAACATAGTTTAAAAAAAATATTTCCCACAGACGGAGTTCACAATCAAAAAGACAAAAATGTATGCGGCTTTGAAAGTGTTAATACAACCACCATGTTATCGCAGCATTCGGCCTTAAAAGGATTAAAATTGACAGTTGCTATATGTTGACTCGTATATTGTTGAACACACTCATGAAGCGATATCACCCATCCTAAATCTTAACACTTAACAGACAAGTTGTATTTTCTCTGTCTGTCCTGGTTTCCGGAATTTTTTTAGAATAATTAAATAAACGTGTATATGGGCGTTTTAGTTTTATTCAATAAGTACTATTTTTGAATAAAACTGTATAACGTTTTCATTTACATGTCTAGTAGTCCTTATGAATGTGATATTTTATAAATCATCCACTCTTACGAAGTGGAACTTGTATAACTGACATATCATAGTCAATAAATTTTTTCCGTATCCCCGCCCTTTAAAACAGCAAAGGTAAATTTACTTTGCTCGTCTTAGGCAGTCATAACGTAAAGACGTAGATTTACGTGGCCGTCCGTTAAGTGTTAACAAACATCGTTATAGCTCGAATTATCGCGTCAAGCGCAATGGTGCTCCAGAGTCATCTATCGAATTACCGTATGAAATTAAATGATGACAGAGTCACCTCTCGAGTGCAAAGAGTTAAGGTGCTGATTATTATTTATCATATGGTGAAATAGTAGTAGTATACGTTTAAAACAAAAACATATTACATACAAGCATCTATGCCATAATATTTCTTTATGAAAAAAATTATATTTCTATTAAGAAATTTTTACATTTTTTAAATGTTTTGTGTTTTCAAATTCAAATTAGAAGTAAAGCTCAATATTTAAAACAGAATACGTAAAAATAAATGTATTGAATAAAACAAATTTTAATTACACTTTTTTTAAGCCTTTTGTCTGGCTATTCTATTTCGGGACATCCATTGGAATTCTCATTTGCTCTGGAAGTTTACCATAGAAGTTTTGCTATTGCGTTTTTTGGTTCTGAATTGGCGCGAAATTTGGTTTCTTTAAAATGTGCTATTTCATCTCGTGGATTATTGCGCAAATTAATGAGCTTAGTTAGACCTGCAAACTATGCTAGTTTATCCGTAATGGTATTAAGCCCCGCCTTTTTTTCACACCAGAATAGTTGTAGAGCAATAGTCTTCTTATTTAATCATGAGAACATATTGCTAAATATTACTCTACAGCTATTCTGGTGTGAGAAAAATGCGGGGTCTAAAACCATTAAAGATAAACTAGCATAGTTAACAGGTCTAGCTTAGTATTATTTATCTCAAGGTTAACATATTAGTATACTTTTAGAAGAAAATGACATTAAACTGTTAAATTACTGAAGCTTTTTTCGATTTTTTGTAAGAAAAAATATTTATAACGTTGTAATATAAATTAAACATTTCTAATATTTAAATTCCTTCGTTTCTAAGATTATTTTAAGTAATTTTTAAAATATTAAAAAATGTCTTAAATTTGAAGAATATTTACAGAGAATTTTTTGAAATCATGTTAAAATAAAAATAATTAAATGTTTAATTAAACATTTACATCTTTTACATCTTTTTCTACATATGTTTTTAAATGATGCATGTTAATTAGTTTGCAAATTTTTTTACCTCGATTCTATTTTATAGCTATAATTCCTGGTTATCAAAGTTTTCAGAATTATATTGAGAAATATTTTTAACTTTTAAATATTATTTGTTCTCAAATGAAAATTAGAAAAAACCTAGTATTTGAACCAGAAGTAAAATAATTATCTCTAAAAAGGTATAGTTATTTACAACTGCTGTAATCTATTTCTCTAGATATTCCATTTAGGGGCATTCACTGCAAATCTTATTTGTTCTGTGGTTTTCTCAAAAACCTGTGTAATTACGGGCTAGGACCATTTAGAAAGACTCCGACAGAGGACACTTCTCCTAGGCCTAGGATCCCAGTGCAGTCAATTAACCTCAATCCTAGTACTAATACCAGGGATGGAACACGGGCGCAGAATTCATACCACTATCAATGTTAGAAAATTTTCTACTTCTTAAATCAACGATATTATAGGTGGAGAAATTTCTTCAACAGATTCCGGTGTGAATCCTGCGCCCGTGTTCCATCCCTGCAATACTCATTTGCTCTGGAAATTCTTAACTAAAAAGATGTAAAACTACGGTATCATTTTTCGAATCTTTTAAAAAAAAAAATAAATAAATAAATAATACGCTAAACATTATAATATACAAATTCCTTCTTCAAATACTTAAAATTTTGAAAACATATTAAAACTGAAGACTATCCATTAAAAATTTTCAAAATATATTTAAATTAAGCATTTTTAAATGCTGCATTTTAATTAGTTTTTATTTTTATTTTATTTTAATTAATTATTTATTTATTTTTAACCGATTTTATTTTATTATAGTTTATCAATCAATTCTATACAGATATGTATATTACTTTACAGTATGACTAATAGGACAGCTTAATATATATATGTATACATATATATAAATTATATTTTTAAAATTTGTAGGGTATTTCAGCATTGAAAAATAAAAACATTTATATATATATATATATATATCTACGTACAAACTAACACAGAAACGTATTTAAAATGTTTTCTAAAATTACAATAATTTTAAACAGAAGGAAAAACATATTAATTTACTTGCATAGAGATTTTTCTTTATTAAAATACATACATTTTCCAATGCCTTAAATTTAATTATTATTATCTGAAAAAATATAACATATCTAACCTTGTTTTATTTCAGTGCATATTCAAAAATACCTTAGGACACTCTGTGACCCATTAAGAATAAAACACTGAAAAATAAATCTAAGCATTTTTAAATTTTAAGTGAATTTTTTTATCTGATTCAAAAAAATTTTGTTGACTCCAGTATGAAAAGAAAGTAAGCTTTTTAAATTTTTTCTGTATAGAATAATACGAATTGGAGTTTTGGTAGCGATTTGATAGCTTCCAACTTTCTTAATTAATTCCGGAATGTTTTTTGTAAACGCCCTTTTTTTTACACTGTCATAGTTCATACATTCCTTGAATTTACTTAATTTTCTGCACCAGTATTATTATTTAGCAAATTTTGATAATAAAAAAGTCATAAAATATAAAAGGAAATATGTTGCATAAAAATACTGTTGGAAGAGTCCTTGAAAGAATTCGTGGCCGTATGAACCATGGCTGTATTATTTGTTCAGTAAATTTCTTCATACATAATCGTAATTATACTGGGTGTCCCATAAGTCTGTACACATTTTAATCATCCATAACTATTGAAAGAATTGGTAGATTTGACGCGGTTTACACAAAAGATAACCTTAGGTAAGAAAACCCAAACTTTAAACTAGAAAATGTTAAACAATTGTCAAGGAAAGATCATAGTTAACACATTCGCGACTGCATGTTTTTGCAGTTTTGACTGTAAGCTCCACCTGTGGGCGTTATTCTTTGAATTAAAATGTTTTAAATCTATGTTTTCTCTATTCATATTTATAATATAAATAAATATATATTAAAATTTCTAATCAAAGTATTTGTATTCATTGTGCATTGAAAGTACAGTCACCAAAAAAAAAAAAAAAAAAAAAAAAAAAAAGGCCACCCCCCCACCTCGATTTGTAATAACGTCTAGTTTATATTGGTATAGTTAGATTTTGCTTAAGGGGTCGTCTACACATTAAACTGGCATCAACTTCATTTTTTTCAATGGTAACCCCCATTATTTATAATTTATTTGAATTCTTTGGATCAAATCATCACGGAAAATGGTATAGTTTACATATTTAGCTCAATTTTCCATACAGTTATAAGCTGACAAAATATTAGGATGCTAATCTTAAATGAATGTAACAAACATTAATTCATATCTTCCAAAATAATTATGATATTCAAATTCTGTTTTTTTTTACGATAAAATGAAGGGACCTAAACATATTCCATGCATATTTTTAATAAAAAAACATTTTTTGAATTAAGAAAATTATTATTAATTTCATATTCGAAAAAATTATGAATTATGACCTATGTTAATTTTTGCATGAATAGAAAGGGCATCATCAAAAACATGGGTTTCTAAATTTACAGCTCGTTCCTAACATTATTTTTTGAGTGACAGTGATATTTCATTTTTTACTGCTGTTAGGGGGCTGTCACCTGTTATAATTTGTATTCTCTGTCAGTGAATAGCTGTATATATTTTGACGAAAAACAATTTTAATTCATATTTTTGTTGTTCTAATTGCTTTCTAAGCAACATTTCGACGTTTATCATAAAAAACTGGCCAATTTTTATAAAATTATCGCATTGCAGACGAGAGATTGTGAAAGAATTCCAAAAAACAATGAAGCCCCGCCACCATATTGCAGAAACAATATTAAAAAACTAATTCGCATATTCGTATTTGACTTTATTTATGACGCTGGTACGAATAAATGTCAATGGCATTTAATACATCGAATGCTGAAGACAAGATTGAAATGATTTAATTGCAAATATGTAAAAAAAAAAAAAATTGTTTTATAATGTAAAGTTTTAGAAAATTGTGTAAAGGCGTGGCTTCCGTTGCAAAAAGGAATATACCCGATCCTGAAATGTCAAGTCTTTCTTTTTAAATGTTACATAACTTTTCCTAGTTTCTCACTGCTAAAATTCTATTTTAACTCAGTTGTCCCTCTTATGTTTACTTGAATATTGTAGAGCTCGTACACCTCAAGTTAAATATAATGATTTAGGAAACGCGGTAAGGCGAGGATTATCGATTGAAAGAGGAATACGCATTTTTTTTTTTTTTTACTTTTTTTAAATTATTATAATTAACATTTAATAATTTTTATAAGAATGTTTCAAAAGAATTTTCTGTTTTAATTTTGTTGTGACATTTTCACATTTGTTTACTGTACGTTTGCAAGCTTTGTGTTATTTAAATTTTATCGCATGACGTAACATAATATTAAATTTTTATTAAATGTTTTTTTTAATACAAAATCAAACTGTGGAAGAATTTCTTTGGTCATTAAATATATTGTTGAAACAAAGCGCAATATTTTTTATTTTCGATTGTTCTAATCACGGCCTAAAATTCACATTTATTATTGGAAAACAATTTAAAACAATGCAATATGTCTTATTACTTTTAAAAATGTAGTTCTTGCACATTGAAAATTAAGAATTCGAGCACAGTAGACGACTATATAACGGCGGATATTCGTTCTGGGCAATAGGAAATCGTTTTATATGGGACATATTTTATCAGACCAATTAATGAAAATTCAGTCTAATACTGAAAACTTTAATTTAATTTTTATTATTATTATTATTATTGTTTTCTGAGTAAGGTTTCGATGTTTACTACACAAATTACTCTATTTTTTAAGATTAACGCATTCCAGGCGGGAACAGGGTTGCCAAATTTGGCCTTTTTTTTTTTATCCAATAATCACCAATAATTTTTATTTCTAACGTTTGACTAATCACTTCGAAGATTGACAGTGTATTATGTATATCAAATGTCACTTCTCAAAATTATTGGTGACTATTGAATAAAAAAAGGCCAAATTTGGCAACCCTGGGCGGGAAATTTTGATTGCATCCGAAAAGGATAATAAACCCCACCCTCTGGCATTTTCTGAAACAATACTTTACTTTAAAAAATATTTATTTTTCCTTAATTTTAGTTTGTTTTACTCTTTATAGAACTGTAGAATATATAAACGAGTGAAAATTGCCTTTTTGATTGTTGATGACAAAATTTCAGTTATTTAACACTTCCGTGACCACTGACGTAGATTCACGACATTTGAAAATCTGGAACTCCGCCAATTGGTGTTTCTTTTGAAATTTTTATGCATCATCTTAAATTTCGTAATTTACAATGAAATATAAAATGGATACAACTACTTTGATTAGAAAGAACATAATTATAATGTATATCTATTTTTAATATAAATGTGATTACAGAAAATTTTGTTCTGAAATATTGTAACTTCGAAGATTAACGCCCACAGGCGGACCTTACTATCAAAAAGACAAAAGTATGCGGTCGCGAAAGTGTTAATCATGAATTTTGTTAAATAATTTGATGTTAACGAGAAACGTATGAAGGCGTGACCTATTACCCAAAATAGGAATGATTTTGAACCCTATCTCATTTTTATTGAATTTTAAATATCTTTTCTCAGATTTTAGTTTAAATCTTGTTATCTATATTTTTGTATATTGTATGTTGTAGGTTTGTACGCCTCAAATTAAATGTAAAACTTTATAGTAACATTTTTCAGGCGAGTCTTACTTTATAAAATAAAAATATATCCAACAGAAGGAGATATTATTTTTTCTTAAATATTAAACCCTTTTTTTTTTTACTTTTTACCCCTATTATTATTATTATTATCATTATCAATATTATTCTTTTATCTTGCTATCCTGATTTTTGTAATTAAACATTGAAGGGTTCATATGACTTAAGCTATATAAATTTTTACGCTCAATAACACTGCGGCTCCACCCGCCTATTTACAACTCCACAAAAAAAAAAAAAAGCCGCGAGAGTAACTTTTTATATATATATGTCACACACACATACGCAAAATAAAATAAAATAAAATAAATAAATAAAAACAAATAAAATAATAATAATAATATACATATATATATCTCTTAAAAACATTTTTAGTTATAAAATATTTAGTGAAAAATTCGATGTTTTGTAAATTTAAAAAGTATGACCCGATAATCTATATATTTCTTTTTATTTTATACGATTGAAAAGAGAATTCAACAACCATAATTTATTAAAATATTTTGTTATTTCGTAACTTTGCATATGTGATTTTTTTTTTCAAACAAAAACAATAATTAAACAAGTAATAAACAGTACCGTGCAATTTAAGTGTATGGAAATAGCAGCATTCCTTTCCTCTCTACAAAAATTTAATAAATAAAATAAAATAACAAAAGATTATTAATAAAACGAATATAATAAAAAAGCAGTATTAGTAGTAATATTATACAAATATTTTTTTATTAATATTATCACGCATTAATTGTCTGTAAAACTAAATTAGAGAAAGATAACCCCAAAGTTTTTAAGCAGCCTTAAGCTTAAATTCATCATTAGGGTAATTTATAAGGATTACGCTTGCAAAAGTCAGATTATAAAAGTTGTAAATTAGTTAAGCAAACACCTAATTCTATATTTACATTAAAGTTACACCAGAAAACTAAACTTAACTCGCGTCTGCTTTAATTTCAACTAAATATTGGCGCGAAACTTTGACTATCATTTGTGAAGAAAAAGACGGGGGGGGGGGGATGATTTCGCAGCTGGCATGAAGTGAGTTGCAGTCGATGATTTAGACTAAATGCTATTTTATTTTTATAAACTTTAAAATATATATTTTGATAGTTAAGTTAAACATGACCGTTTGGGAAAATAAAGATGTCTGGATAACATCGTATATGAAGTAATTTGAAATAATTCTAAACTAAAATATGCAGAAAGATATTTATATTTAAAACAAGTATGTTGCGATCACCTTAACGGCCCTCTTCACTTACCGTCGCCGGAAGCCCGAATCAATGTTATTCTATGAAGAAATTTTCTTTACAAGTAACTTAACTAATATATATTTTTAAATTCTGTTTTCACATTCAGAAATTTCCCAACTGTTAAACTGACGGACCTTTTTTAAAACCGTATTTGACGTTTTTTTTTTTTTTTTTTTTTTTTGAAATTGCAAAATGAAAAAATTTCACATATTGAAAATTCGTATTTTGCAGTTTCAAAATAAAATATAAAAAATTAAAAAAAAAACTTAAAAAAAATATCCATCAATTTAACAACTGGGAATCTTCAGAATCTGAAAACAGAATTTAAATATATGTATTAGTTACTAAGTTATTTGTAAAGAAAAATGTCTTATAGAATAACATTAGCTTCGGCTTCCGGCGGCGGTGAGTGAAGCGGGCCCTTAATACATTTCCTGTCGCTTCGCTTTAATTTGTTTTATCATATTTTTATAGAACATTCTGACGAAAGGTAAGAAATTGCCTTGTGTATCCGACGTTATATATAACAAGAAAGAAAAAAAATGCAGTACGCATTGATTAGTAACACTTTCCAACTGTACGCAATTGTTGTAGCAAATAACTTTTAATATTCGTTGCCTACGTTATCACACAACAGACAGAAGGACAGAAAAATATACAGATAGACTAATTGATTTTAAAATTACTATTAGGCATTCTGGAAAGTGTTAAAAAAGCTTAAAAAAAAAAAAAAATGCAGCCGTTAGAATTATAATTACAGCTTTTATTCTCTCTGAATATTTTACTGTTAGTTTATCTGAAAGTTAATCATATCATATTCTATACAATACATTATTTTAGAATATTAATAATCCATGTCAATGTTTTTATGATTTTTTTTACAGCAGAAAGTCTTTTAAATTTAACTTTTAAAAATTCTGTCCTAAAACGTAATGCATTGCCTTTTTAATTCCCATTCATACTAGAGGTATGGGGAACTTAGGTAATCGTGAAAATTTTCGACCTCGGTTTTTTGACGTTTCTACACGTTTCCAGGTGTGAGGAATCCGAAAATGACAAAATTTGTATGGTGTCTGTCTGTAGAGTGTCTGTTAGTGTGTTAGTGTGTTAGTCCGTTAGTTTGTTAGGCTGTGTACACGATATCTCAAGAACAAATTGTTGCAGAAAGGTCTGATCAGTTTTAAAATATTACATTCGACACTGGCAAGAACCCTATTCATTTGCAACATTCGAATTTAAAAACTTCGTAAGTTATTAGAAATTTACGATTTTCTTAACATGGGAGAATAAGACAAAAATTCACTTAAACGTGCATTAAATGGAAACTTTTTACTGTAACAATGTCAGACCACTTTTAAAATATCAGTTTCGATGCCGGAGTGAGCATCAGTAACTATAAATATGCTACTCTGAAAATTTCGCAAGTTATTGGAAATTTACGAATTTCTTAACATGGCAAAATTTCACATAAACGTCAATTTTTAGAGACATTTTCATCGTAAAGATATCACACTACTTTTGAAATATTATTTAGGACACTGGCATGAATATTAATGACTAGGGATTTTCCAATATGAAAATTTCGTAAGTTATTAGAAATTTACGAATTTCTTAACATGACAGAATAGCGCAAAATTTCACATAAACGTCAATCTTGAGGGATATTTTCATCGTAAAGATGTCAGACTACTTTTGAAATATTACTTAGCACAATGGCATGAATATTAATGACTATGAATTTTCCAATAGGAAAATTTCGTAAGTTATTGGAAATTTACGAATTTCTTAACATGGCAGAATAGAGCAAAATTTCACATAAACGTGAATCTTGAGGGATGTTTTCATCGTAAAGATGTCAAACCACTTTCAAAATATTATTTGGGATACTGGCATGAATATCATAGACTATGATTTTTCCAATTTAAAAAATTCGTAAGTTATTTGGAATTTAAGATTTACTTAACATGTCAGAATAAGGCAAATTTGAGCATAAACTTCCATTTTGAGGATCATAAATACATTAGACAACTTCAAAATTACATTTATGATATTTGTTTGAACATGATTGAATACAAATATTCTGATAGGAAAATTTCGTAAATTATTCGTAATTTACGATTTTACCAACATAGCGAAATTGTAAATTTTTCATATAAATATGAATTTTGCGGATTATTGCATTGAAAATAGTAGCATGAAAACTAAACAACGGAATTGACCCTGATAAAATAAATTAATAGATTAGAATAAGATAAATATATCGAAGTGAACGGTGGATAGCCTATTAGGCGGGGATTTCATTCTGTCACTGTATGAAGCTTTGGTCATATTCATTTCTTTTAACATGATTATAATATTTCTCGCAATAGAAATTTATGAGAAAATAAATATGATGGGGAACTGAGCAGAGTCCACCTATGCCAATTAGTTTATAATTGTTGTTGTTGTTGTTGTCCCTGTATACAAACTAGTTGTACAGGACATATTATTGACATTTTAAATAGGGAACTTCCATAGGGAACTTGAGTGAATCATTTTTTAAAAATTCTCAAAATATTCACAGATGATAGGAGCCGGACACAAACAGATAGAAAGGTAAATAATCGGACAGACAGATGCACAAATTGAAATCATATTCCCACAAAAATTTTAAGAAAGTGTTAAAACGCTCATGTAAACAAAAGTGCAAATCCAGCAAATTTTTTATAATAGCTCTTAATGTAACTGAAAATTTTTTGTGGCCTGTATATCTAATGCTAACCATAGTATGTTACATAGAAGGCACTCTTTTGTGCATACGAATAATATATTTCAATTGCATTAAGCTTTGCGGAAAATAAAATTATTAAAATTTGGTTTATAAAAATAACTTTCATAGAACACAATGCTTTGGAATATTTTCAAGTGTCCCTGTACACAAACCAGTTATAAATGTACTCTATTTTACATAGGAAACATCCGATAGGGAATTGAATAACAAAAACGTTTCTATACAATAAATGTATTAAATTATGGTATATAGAAACTCCTGTCATAAAACACAATGCTTTCGAATACTTTTGGGTGTCCCTATACACAAACCAGAAGGGATATTCACTCGATTTTTAATAGGGACCATCCGATAATGTACTTGAATACAATACATCGGTTTGAAGAAATTCCATAAATATTTACGGGAATTAGAACGCAGAAAACAGACAGAGAGACAGATAGACGGACAGAAGAACAATCAGACAGATACACAAATTGAAATCATATTCACACTTAAAAAATGTTAGAAAGTGTGGAAAACGCTTAATGTAAACGAAAGTACAATTCTAACAATTTTTTATTAATAGCTCTTAGTACAACTGAATATTTTTGTGTCACCCTCTAAATCTAATGATAACCATGCTATATTCTATGCAAAGCTTTTTTTTTTGTACATATAAATAACATATTTCAACTACCTAAAACTTCGTGGAAAGTAAAGTTATTAAAATTTGATTTATAGAAATATTTCACAAAGAACACAATGCTTTGGAATACTTTTGAGAGTCCCTGTATATAAACCAGTGGTGGTATTTAGTCTATTTTATATAGGACACATGCAATAGTGAACTTGAATAACATATTTCAATTTCATTAAGATATTGTACAGTAAAGGTATCAAAATATGGTTTATAGAAATACCTCTCATAGAACACAATGCTTTGAAATATTTTCGGATGTCCCTGTACACAAACCAGTAGAGGTATAAACACCATTTTCAATAGGGAACATCCGAGAGTGAACTTGAATAACATATATCAGTTTCAAAAAATTCCATAAATATTTACGGGAGTTAGAGCGCGGGCAGACAGACAGACGGACAGACGGACACATACACAAACTGATATCATATTCACACTTAGAAAAGTGTTAGAATATGTTAAAAACTTTTTATGTAAACGAAAGTACAATTCTAGCAAATTTTTATCTATAGCTCTTAATATAACAGAATATTTTTGTGTCACCCTGTAAATCGAATGCTAATAATTCTATATTCTATGCAAAGCATTCTTTTGTGCATATAAATAACATATTTCAGTTTCCTAAAACTTCGTGGAAAGTAAAGTTATTAAAATTTGATTTTTAGAAATATCTTTCATAGAACACAGTGCTTTAGAATACTTTTGAGTGCCCGTGTATATAAAAATGTGATGGTATTTAATCCATTTTATACAGGAAACATCTAATAGTGAACTTCAATAACGTATTTCAATTTCATTAAGATATGTGTACAGTAAAGGTATGAAAATATTATTTATAGAAATTCTTCTCATAGAACACAATGCTTTGAAGTACTTTTGGGTATCCCTGTATATAAACCAGTGGTGGTATTTAATCCATTTTATACAGGGATCATCCAATAGTGAACTGGAATAACGTATTTCAATTTGATTAAGCTATGTGTTCAGTAAAGGTATAAAAATATGATTTATAGAAATACCCACAATGCTTTGAAATACTTTTGTGTATCCCTGCAGGGCCTGATTAAGGGGGAAGCTCGCTCTTGACACATTATTTATACTTACACCGTTATTTTTTAACAAATACTTTCCTCCTATAATAAACAGAAAATTTTCAGTAAAAATTATTTTAAAAGAATTCTGGTGTCTAATAACGGTGAGTAAACTGGATTGTTTTACACCGTTCATTTTTTATAAAAAATATTCCCTCGTCAAAGCGTGGAATTTCTATAACATGAAGTAAAAAGTAATTGTAAAAATATTCCGGTATGAGCGAGCTTCCCCCTTAATCAGGCCCTGTATCCCTGTACACAAATCAGTAGTGGTATTTACTCCATTTTATACAGGAAACGTCCAATAGTGAACTTTAATAACATATTTCAATTTCATTAAGATATTGTACAGTAAAGGTATGAAAATATGGTTTATAGAAATACCTCTCATAGAACACAAAGAGGGGTCGAACTCTCCGCCCTTTTTTCAGGACACTCTCAAGAAGGTTTTTTTTTTTTTATTTATTGTTACCAGTACTTTTATGCAATAATAACTGTCCCGTATAGTCACAGCACATTACTGTAAATATATCCAGAAGTATTTCTGCATAAAATTATTGGTGGAAACAAATGTGGAAATTTCTTATCTTTCAGAGTGTCCTGAAAAAAGGGCGGAGAGTACGACCCCTGCACAAAGCTTTGAAATATTTTCGGGTGTCCCTTTACACAAACCAGTGGGGGTATAAACTCCATTTTCAATAGAAAACACCCGATAGTGAACTTGAATAACATATATCAGTGTCAAGAAATTCCATAAATATTTACGGGAGTTAGAGCGCGGACAGATAGACAGACAGACTGACAGACAAACCGAAGTCATAAACACTTTTCAACCTTGTTGGAAAGTGTTAAAAAGTGTCTAGTGCTATTGGTATCCAAAAGCTTTTTCCACAACATTATTCCCAGAAATATATTTCTAGTCGTCAGAAGTGTTTTAATATTTATCTTAGAAACAGTTTAAAACAATTAATACATTCTTTTAAAGTTACAGAATGTTTAAATAATTAAGCGGACTCCTGGTCTCGTCACTTATATTTAGATTGTTAGTGTACTTGTTGAGGCCAGTTGTCTGCAGTAGGGACCTAAGACTGTGTGGAATTCCTTTTATGGAAGTATTTCTAAGAGGTATCGTTAAAAGGTTCGTATTTACGCGAACTTTGGGGAAATTCTGGAACAGTTAGGCCGACAACTTCGACCTGGGTTTGAATTCTGCATCTCCGATGCCCCAGCTTAGAGAGTAAAACACCTCGGGACTATATTTAGGAAAATCATCTTTAAAAATGCCATGAAAATAATAATAATAATAATAAAACGAAACATTTTGTTTAGTACTAAAATTCTTTGTGAATGGTTCTGCGATTAATTATTATTAAATTGGATATTTTTAATTTTAAGACACACTTCTAGAGAATCTGGGTTATTGATTTTTTTCTACTGCTATAAGTAATATCAATTTATATCTATCAATCTATTTCTCTCTTTCTCTCTCTCTCTCTCCCCCCCCCCTCTCTCTATACAAAGTGATTCGCTACCGATGCGATTAACTTACAGAACATGCAGAGGACTAACTTACAGAACATGGCGTGGACAAATCATGTGGATTTTATGTACACGAGTTTAAAGGGGTTAAGTTCTATCACAGGAAAATCGTCAATAGCCACTTGCAGCAGTGTTAGGGGAAATCATGACAACATATGCCAAAATCATTATAGTTTAAAACAAATATATTAATTGTTCATACCGATATGGAGAGTTGTAGTAAAAAATGTATTACCGCGCATGCACAGACGATTCGGAATCCCCTAGCAATAGCAATGCAGGGTCAGAAATGCAATCCTAAGGAGACAGATGATTTTTTTAGCCTTTTTATAATTGTTTAAAGATACATCCAAATACTTCCAATTTTTGTTCAATTCAAGACCCTGTTTAAAAATAACTATATGAATAATCAGCATTTTCATTAACCTGATATATTTAATAAATTTTAATAGTAGAATGCAGATTGATACTTATAAGTTCATTAAAATATCAAGAAAACAAAAAGCAGGGGGCGTGGACAAACCTTGCGGATTTTATGTACAGTCACCAAAAAAAAAAAAAAAAAAAAAAAAAAAAACCCCACCTATTTTCCTATTTTCACCGTAACTTGTCGTAGAAACATGTGATTGGTACCAATCGATTTGTAATAACGTCTAGTTTATAATGGTATAGTTAGATTTTGCTTAAGGGGTCGTCTACTAATAAAAACTGCCATCAACTTCATTTTTTTCAATGGTAACCCCCATTTTTTATAATTTTTTTGAATTCTTTAGATCAAATCATCGCGGAAAATGGTATAGTTTATATATTTTGCTCAATTTTTCATAGAGTTATAAGCTGTCAAAATATGAGGAAGCTAATGTTAAATGAATGTAACAAACATTAATTCATATCTTCCAAAATAATTATGATATTCAAATTATGTTTTTTTTATACGATAAAATGAAGGGACCCAAACATATTTCATGCATATTTTTAATAAAAAAAAAAAAAACATTTTTTGAATTATGAAGATTATTAATAATTTCATATTTGAAAAAAATTATGAATTATGACCTGTGTTAATTTTTGCATGAATAGAACGGGCATCATCAAAAACATGGGCTTCTAAATTTACAGCTCGTTCCTAACATTATTTTTTGAGTTACAGTGATATTTCATTTTTTACTGCTGCTAGGGGGCCGTCACCTGTTATAATTTGTATTCTCTGTTAGTAAATAGCTGTATATATTTTAACGAAAAATAATTTTAATTTATATTTTTGTTATTATAATTGCTTTCTAAGCAACATTTCGACGTTTGACATAAAATTTGGCTAATTTTTATAAAATTATCGCAATGCAGACGAGAGATTGTGAAAGAATTCCAAAAAACAAAGAAGCCCCGCCTCCATTTTGCAGAAACAATATTAAAAAACTAAATCGCACATTCGTATTTACTCTATGTATGATGCAGGTACGCATAAATGTCAATGGCATTTAATACATCGAATGCTGAAGACAAAATTTAAATGATTTAATTGCAAATATGTAAAAAAATTTTGTTTTATAATGTAAAGTTTTAGAAAATTGTGTAAAGGCGTGGCTTCCGTTTTAAAAAGGAATATACCCGATACTGAAATATCAAGTCTTTCTTCTTAAATGTTACACAACCTTTCCTAGTTTCTCGCTGCTAAAATTCTATTTTAACTCTGTTGTCCCTGTTATTTTTTACTTTAATATTGTGGGGTTCGTACACCTCAAGTTAAGTATCATGATTTAGGAAACGCGGTAAGGCGAGGATTATCGTTTGAAAGATTAATACGCATTTTTTTTTTTTTTTTTTTTTTTTACTTTTTAAAAATTATTATAATTAACATTTAATAATTTCTATAAGAATTTTTCAAAAGAATTTTCTGTTTTAATTTTATTGTGACATATTTTATCAGACCAATTAATGAAAATTCAGTCTAACACTGAAAATTTTTATTTAATTTAATTTTGTTGTTTTGTTTTATTTTTTATTGTTTTCTAAGTAAGGTTTCGATGTTTACTACACAAATTACTCTATTTTTGTAAGATTAACGCATTCCAGGCGGGAAATTTTGATTGCATCCCAAAAGGATAATAAACCCCACCGTCTGGCTTTTTTCTGAAACAATACTTTACTTTAAAAAATATTTATTTTTTCCTTAATTTTAGTTTGTTTTACTCTTTATAGAACTGTAGAATATATAAACGAATGAAAATTGCCTTTTTGATTGTTGATGACAAATTTTCAGTTATTTAACACTTTCGTGACCACTGACGTAGATTCACGACATTTGAAAATCTGGAACTCCGCCAATTTGTGTTTCTTTTGAAATTTTTATGCATTATCTTAAGTATATAACCAAAATTCGTAATTTACAATGAAATTTAAAATGGATACAACTACTTTCATTAGAAAGAACATAATTATAATGTATATCAATTTTTAGTATAAATGTGATTACAGAAAATTTTGTTCTGAAATATTGTAACTTCGAAGATTAACGCCCACAGGCGGACCTTACTATCAAAAAGACAAAAGCATGCGGTCGCGAAAGTGTTAATCATGAATTTTGTTAAATAATTTGATGTTTACGAGAAACGTATGAAGGATATTACCCAAAATAGGAATGATTTTCAACCCTATCTCATTTTTATTAAATTTTAAATATTCTTTCTCAGATTTTAGTTTAAATATTGTTATCTATATTTTTGTATATTGTATGTTGTAGGTTTATACGCCTCAAATTAAATGTAAAACTTTATAGAAACATTTTCATGCGAGTCTTACTGTATAAAATAAAAATATACCCAACAGAAGTAGATATTTTTTTTTCTTAAACATTAAACACTTTTTTTTTTCCTTTATACCCCTATTATTATTACTATTATTATCATTATCACTATTATTCTTTTATCTTGCTATCTTGATTTTTGTAATTCGACATTGAAGGGTTCATATGACTTAAGCTGTATAAATTTTTACGTATGAAGTGATGCATCAAACTAATCTACGTTTATTAAATATAAACCACTTAATTTTTTTTATATTATAAATGAAGATAATATATTTTCTAAATCGGTTTCGTTTTTTCTTTTATAATTAATATTTCTGAATTTTTTTTCCAGTGTGAAACTTAACAAATAATGTCTATTCTGTGGTGGATCACGATTTTTTTTTTTTTTAATGCATAGAGGGACCCCTAATACATTTTCGCTTGTATCTCTATCTAGAATTCATTTAAAGTATATAAATAGATATATTATCCGAACTGCCTTGATCTCAGAAATGTGAATATGAGGTAAAAAAATAGAGGTTTATGTTGGAAAAAATGAAGTTGATGCCTGTTTTAATATGTAGATGACCTCTTAAGTAAAATCTATCTATACCATTATAAACTAGACGTTATTATAGGTCGATTGCTACCAACCGCATGTTTTTACGATAATTTAAGACGAAATTAGATGATGGGGTGGCGTTTTTTTTTTCTTTTGGTGACTGTACAAATGTGAATATCGGGTATATTTTTAAGAAATAATGTAACTTTTATAACCTAAAGAAACACCCATTGGCGGAGTTACAGATTTTAAAATGACGTGAATTGACGTCAGCGGTCATAAAACTGTTAATTATACCATAGCCTCCTAAACTATATGTCTTCCGCAAGGCTCGGAAACTTGACAACAGTTCATGCGGTAGACAGCGCCACCTTCTGCAGAATGCGCGACTTTTTTATTCAACTGTCACCAATAATTTTAAGAAGTACTGTATGATGCATATAATCGACGTTTCTTCGATTGCAATCGCCTTTCATGTATATCAAATCCTACTTTTAAAAATTTTTGGTGGCAGTTGAATAAAAGAAGATGCTCAATCTGTACCAGGTGGCGCTGTGTACCGCCAAGTTTCCGTGCCACGCGATGACATCTAGTATAGGAGGCTATGATTATACTTTCTCTAAGCCTCTTATTTCGCCATTCCATTTCAGACATCCATTGGAAATCCTTAGGTACCAAATTATACATTTTTGTACTACCACAATTTTCATCCTATTTAATCGAAGAAAGCTGACACAAAATTTATTCTCCTTACATCGTTTAACAATTTGACTCATTCAGTTTTACATAAATTTATCATATGGTAAACAGATTAGTATACCTTTAGAAGAAAATGGCATTAAACTATAAAATTACGGAAGCATTTTTCAATTATAATAATTAAAAAAAATCGAAATGCTAAGCATTATAATTTTTAAATATTTTATTTAAATTAGAAAACATCTTAAAATTAAGATTATTCACATAAAAATTAGCAAAATATGTTTAAATAATAATAATAAATAATAATAATAATAATAATTTAAATATTTTAATATTTTAAAATGCCGCATGTTATTTAGATATTTTCCCCTCGATTTTATTTTATTATAATTTAGCGATAATATGAGTTCCATAATAATTCCATTTGATAAAATTAAATCTGTGTCACACGCCCCTCTCCTTTTAGTGTCCGCAATAATAGCTAAAATTTTAAATTCTCTGCATCCAAGAAACTTTTCAAATTGATGACTTCAGAGAAATTTCTGCATTAACAAAATGTTTAGATTTCTGGGAGATTTTTTTTTCCGAACTCAAAAATCCGAGCCTCATCTGTATTAACTTTTCTGTAAGAAAAGTTTTCACCACGAATTTTTCTAAAAAAATGTGTACCTCAATATGCTTACTTTCGAGATATTTCTGAGATTCAGGACACATTTGAAACACGTTATATAAAAGAAAGCACTATTATCTTCGTTTTCTTGAATCTGACTCGTAAGTACAGAATTTCAATTCCGAGATGTACCCCAAATATAAAGCATTATAGAGTTTGGGAAATACTAATAAAAAACTTCCTGTGAATTTGTTTATAAGCTAATTATATGATCTAGATTTGCTTCCTTTTGTCAAATTTGGGGGAAAGCTTCGGCAATTTAAAAAATTGATCTTTTTTTATATGAAGATGCCCTATATTTTATTTTAATACTTTACAACAAAGATAAAAGTGTTTATGACTTCAGTCTGTCTGTCCGTGCTCTATCGCCTGTAAAAAAACGTAGAATTCTTTGAAATTGACTTACGATATTTAAGTTTACCATGAGATATTCCTACCTTAAAATGGGATAAATAGCGTTACTGGTTTGTATACAGGGGAACGTAAAATAATTCCAAAGCACTGTGAGAGATATTTTTAGAAAAAAGATTTTATTTATTTTTAACAAATCATAATGAAATTGGTGTTTATTATTCCTATACAGGAAAAAAGTTTTCTTTAGAATACAATATGATTATCAGCACGATTTACAGTGCTATACGAAAATATTCATAGTGGGATAAAATTGAAATCTGGTGCAATATCAAACATGCATTGAAAAAAAAAATATATACATATATATGTATATATATATATATATATATATATATATATATATTTATTTATTTATTTATTTATATGTGTGTGTATGTGTATATATATATGTATATGTACAAACTATCACAGAAACGTATTTAAAATGATTTCTAAAATTACAATAATTTAAAATAGAAAGAAAAACACATTAATTTACTTACATAGAGATTTTCCTTTATTAAAATACACATATTTTCGAACGTCTCAAATTTAATTATTATTATCTGATAAAATTTAACCTTGTTTTATTTCAGTGCATATTCAAAAATATCTTATGACAATCTGTGACCCATTAACAATAAAACACTGAAAAATAAATCTAAGCATTTTCAAATTTTAAGTGAATTTTTTTATCTGATTCAAAAAATTTTTGGTGACTCCAGTATGAAAAGAAAGTAAGCTTTTTAAATTTTTTCTGTGTAGAATAATACGAATTGGAGTTTTGGTAGCGATTTCATAGCTTCCAACTTTCTTAATTAATTCCGAAATGTTGTTTGTAAACGCCCTTTTTTTACACTGTCATAGTTTATACATTCCTTGAATTTACTTAATTTTCTGCACCAGAATTATTATTTAGCAAATTTTGATAATAAAAAAATCTTAAAACTTAAAAGGAAATATATTGCATGAAATTACTGGTGGAAGAGTCCTTGAAAAATGGCGTGGCCGTACGAGTCATGGATGTAATATTTGTTCAGTAAATTTCTTCATACATAATCGTAATTATACTGGGTGTCCCATAAGTCTGTAGACATTTTAAACATCCATAACTATTGAAAGAATTGGTGGATATGACGCGGTTTACAAAAAAGGTAACCTTAGGTAAGAAAACCTAAAATTTAAACTAGAAAATGTTAAATAATTGTCTCGAAAAGATCATAGTTAACACTTTCGCGACCGCATGTTTTTGTCTTTTTGACAGTAAGCTCTTCCTGTGGGTGTTGCTCTTTTGTATTGAAATATTTTAAATCAATGTATTCTCTATTCATATTTATAATATAAATGAATATACATTACAATTATGCTCCTTTTAATCAAAGTATTTGTATCCATTGCGCATTGATTGTACAAATGTGCACATTGGGTATATTTTTAAGAAATAATGTAACTTATATAACCTAAAGAAAAGCCCATTGTCGGAGTTATAAATTTTCATATGACGTGAATTCATGTCAGCGGTCACGAAAGTGTTAATTATACCATAGCCTCCTAAAGTTGATGCCTTCCGCAAGGCTCGGAAACTTGGCAACAGTTCATGCGGTAGACAGCGCCACCTTCTGCAGAATGCGCGACTTTTTTATTCAACTGTCACCAATAATTTTAAGAAGTAGTGTATGATGCATATAATCGACGTTTCTTCGATTGCAATCGCCTTTCATGTATATTAAATCCTACTTTTAAAAATTTTTGGTGGCAGTTGAATAAAAGAAGATGCTCAATCTGTACCAGGTGGCGCTGTCTACAGCCAGGTTTCCGTGCCACGCGATGGCATCTAGTATAGGAGGCTATAATTATACTTTCTCTAAGCCTCTTATTTCGCCATTCCATTTCGGACATTCATTGGAAATCTTTAGGTGCCAAATTGTACGTTTTTGTACTACCGCAATTTTCATTATATTTAATCGAAGAAAGCTGCTAAAAAATTATTAAAAATTTCTGGTAGCAAAAAAAACGTACATATTGGCAGCTATGCAAATCTCATTTGCTTTGGTAATATCTCAACAAAATATTGCAATTACATTTTTCAATACTGAACTGACAGAAAGTTTCTTCTCCTTACATTTTTTAACAATATAACTCATTGGGTGTTACATAAATTTATCATATGAAAACAGATTAGTATACCTTTAGAACGAAATGGCATTAAACTATAAAATTACGGAAGCAATTTTCAATAATAATAATAAAAAAATCGAAATGCTAAACATTATAATTTTTAAATACTTTATTTAAATTAGAAAACAGCTTAAAATTAAGAATATTCAAATAAAAATTTGCAAAATATGTTTAAGTAATAATAATAACTAGTATCGCCCAGTGGTCGAAACTCGACCATTTTTTTTTGCAAAGCGAGGCAAAGCAAAGTTATTGCCTTGTCCTAAACGGAATGCAATTGCAACACAGCTGCGGCAATTGTCGAAAACCGAAAATCTAAAACTTTTCTGAATCTTATATTTTCTACTTATATATGCAGAGGAAAGAATAATAAATCCACTTTTTAAAAAATAAAAAAAAGTAGTCAATTTCACTTAATTAAAATGCAAGGAAATCTCAAAACGTGTAAATTCATCGAAAACCGGAAATCAAAAGTTTTTATGTATCTTCTACTTGCTTCTTATACCCACAAAAGCTAGCAATAAAGACCCTTTAAAAAAAAATAAGTAGCCAATTTCAGTTAATTGAAACGTAAAGAAAGCTCAAAACATGTAAATTCAGCAAAAAATGGAAATCGGAATTTTTTCTGTATCGTCTACTTGTACATGCAGCAGTTAGTAACAAATCCAATTTCCTTTTTATTTAGTATATTAGTTGAATATTTATTGTTTAAATATCACCCTTTGAAATGAAATGTTAATGTTTACATTCGAAACTGGAAGTTTGCCATTTTTTTTTCTGGAGTTTTGTGATTTTAAATTAAAATTTTATCAATTTTACAGAAAAAATAACTCAATCAAACACATGTAGACAGTAACTTATATATAACTATACCCAAATATCGGAATTAAAATCGGCAGATAATTTCCCTTATTTTTTAATATTTTTTTACAAAAAATCCAATGGACGATTAACATAGAAAATCTTTTTTATGGCTCCATGGACAGACAGTGACGTCATCACTTCGTTGCGTATAGTAATGCTACATTACTGTGTCATAAATTACTGTGTCTATGGTTTTGTTTGAGCTTTATGAAATTGCCAGATTTAACAACTTTCTACTTTTAGGTATTTTTTAATGTAAAGGAATACGTGTATAAAAGGGAAAAATGGGGGAAAATGCATAAAAAATAAATGTATTTTTGAATACCTTCTTGACATCGTAAGAAAATAATATTTGTATTCGCACCTTCCGGCTGACCATACCTTTCGAATGATATCATTTTCAACCCTCTACTCCCATAATTAATATGTAAAAAAGGGACTACAAATTTTATGCTTGCCTATTAATATATAGATAATAAAATATTAATAATATTTTAAATATTTTAAAATGCCGCATGTTATTTAGATTTTTTTCCCTCGATTTTATTTTATTATAATTTAGCAATAATTTGAGTTTCACAATATTTGAGAAAATTAAATCTGTGTCACACGTCCCTCAACTCTCAGTGCACGCAATGATAGCTAAACTTTTAAATTCTTTGCAAACAAGAAACTTTTCAAATCGATGACTTCAGAGAAATTTCTGCATTAACAAAATGTTTAGATTTGTAGGAGATTTTTTTTAACTCAAAAATCCGAGCCTCATCTATATTAACTCTTCTGTAAGAATATTTTTTATACCACGAATTTTTCAAAATAATGTGTACCTCAATATTGCTTACTTTGGAGATATTTCTGAGATTTAGGACATTTGAAATTCATGGTATATAAAAGAAAGCACTGATATCTTCGTTTTCTTGAATCTGACTCAAAAGAACAGAATTTCAATTCCGAGATGTCCCCCAAATATAAAGCATTAAAGAGTTTTGGAAATATTGAGAAAAAAATTCCCATGAATTTATTTATAGGCTAATTTGGTGATCTAGGTTTGCTTCCTTTTGTCAAATTTGGGGGTAAACTTTGGCAGTTTGAAAAATTGAACGCTTTTTATATGAAGATGCCCCTATATTATTATTTTAATACTTTACAACAAAGATAAAAGTGTTTATGACTTCGGTTTGTCTGTCTGTCCGTGCTCTAACCAGGGCCTGATTAAGGGGGAAGCTCGCTCATACCGGAATATTTTTACAATTATTTTTTACTTCATGTCATAGAAATTCCACGCTTTGACGAGGAAATATTTTTTATAAAAAAAGAACGGTGTAAAACAATCCAATTTACTCACCGTTATTAGACACCAGAATTCCTTTAAAATAATTTTTAATGAAAATTTTCTGTTTATTATAGGAGGAAAATATTTTTCAAAAAATAACGGTGTAAGTATAAATAATGTGTGAAGAGCGAGCTTCCCCCTTAATCAGGCCCTGGCTCTAACGCCTGTAAAAAATCATGGAATTCTTTGAAACTTACTTACGATATTTAAGTTTACCATGATATATTCCTACCTGAAAATGGGATAAATAGCGTTATTGGTTTGTATACAGGGGAACATAAAATAATTCCAAACCACTGTGTTCTATGAGAGATATTTTTAAAAATAAGATTTTATTCATTTTTAACAAATCATAATGAAATTGATATTTATTATTCATATGCAGGAAATTTTTTTTTGTATAGAATACAATATGATTATCAGCACGATTTACAGTGCTACACGAAAATATTCATTGTGGTATATAATTGAAAGTTGCTGCAATGGCAAACATGCGTTTTTAACATTTTTTACGAAGTTTAAGATTGGTTACGATTCGAATTAATTTATCTGCGTGTTTTTCTCTTCGCCTAAAGCAACCGTAAATAATTTTAAAAACTGTTCGAATTTTTTCTAAATGATTTTTTTCCAAGTTCACTGTGGCATGTCCCTTATTTAAACTTGTATAAATAGCAAAACTGATTTGTGTACAGAAACTTTCAAATGAATGTGAATGTAATGCGTTCTATGATAGATATTTTTATAAGTAATATTTAAATAATTTTGTACTGTACAAATTATAGTGAAATTGACATTTATTATTGATATGGTAAAAAATAATTTCTATAAAATAATTATTCTATTTGCAACATCTTGCTCTGATTGCTTCTCTCAGTGATGTCCGCATTTAAAATTGCTGAAGCACTTCTAATTAAATTTTAATCTGTTATTATAGAACTGAATTTGTGACATGAACTTTACATGTAAATTTTAGTGCTGCTAACCTAATCCGGCAAACTGTTAGGACCGCTCCTTTTTTACACCACTTAATTTTTAGAGTAATTCTCTTCAGATATCTTTACGATGAATAAAGAAAACAAATACTCTAAAAATTAAGTGGTGTAGAAAATGGGGCGGTGCAAACAGTTTGCCGAATAAGGTTAGCAGCTCTGAAATTTCATTAATGTATATTTGGCTAAATAAACTTTCCTGGAAATATTTTCTATTTTATCTTTGTAATTGTTTTGGTGTTTGATTATTTTTACTTTATTTCTTCAATTCACGAGATATATAAGACTTATGGGAATACCTGCTTAAATCCGGCATTTAAAGAAACGGTTTTAAGAAAAAATGGGTTGCGTTAAGATTACGAGTATAATTCTTAACCAGATGATGTCATTTTTTTCTACATAGTTTTAGTAGCAATTTACAAAAGTTTAAAACTTATTATTGTAATTACTATTTACAGATTTTCAAATCGATATTTTTGACTAACAAGAAAATTCATATGAATTTATCGCTATAAATACCACAGACGTGGAAAATTGGTGCAGAACTCATACCGGTATTTGTTTAGAATTTTTCTCTACTTATAAAATCGTTGGTTTTAGAAGAAGACAGTTTTGTTTCATTTTATGCGTCAGAAATCACGTTAGATTATGCCCTCTCGAATGAACATAATTTAAATGATTTCTATTGTTAGACAATTGGAATGGTTCCTTGGTTAGATCTGGATTCTCGACTATAATAATAATTTTTTCAAATTGATTCCTATATGAATCAGTTAATATCCCACCACTGGAAAGTATTAAATGTATCGTTCTGCGTTCATTCTTTTCATATTTAGGTTCATTAGAAACGAACAGCTACATCTGAACCGGGATTCAAAACAGTACCAATAATATTTTTCGGACTTAGAGATTCTTTCTCAGATATGTAATGTTAGTTGTTGAGCGCAGTATATATATATATATATATATATATATATATATATATATATATATATATATATATATATATATATACATATATATATATTAAAAAAAAAAAGAAAAAAAAAAAGAAAGAAAGAAAACGTAATCTGCGAGTTTTACTTTTTTATTCATATTAGTTAATCTTATAGCTACAAATTGTACTTGAAATTATAATAATATAAAACATATAATTTTTATTGAACATTTCAGGCATTTTTAATAAAATTTTCAAAATTCTGTTCCATTTAATTTTTAAAACTTTAACCCTTTACTGGTCCTATTTAATTTCACTCCTCTGGCCAGTGCTGCAAAATTTGGGACTTTTTAATTCAATAGCCACCAAAAAATTTTAACTGCAATGGTTGTCTAATGATTTCGAAGTTTTTATTTTATTCTATTTATTTATTTATTTATTTTTAATTGTCCATTGTGTATATCAAAAATCACCCATAAAAATTACAGGTGGTAATTGAATAAAAATATCCTTTAATTTGGCAACAATGTTTACTGTGCTTTAGAGAGTTAGGGCCAACAAAGTTTTAAATTCTGTTTGAATTTTGAAAAAAATATTTATTTATCATTATTGACATGTAATAAATAAGCTGTACTGCCTTCAGTTAGTACTGATTTATAATGAATGTATAGATAAAAAATAAATAAATTTTTTATTTTCAATTTTAATAGATTTTGTTCATAAATACAATAGCTTATACGATTTGTTCCTGACGAAAATTTCATCAGTAAATCTGAAATGTAGTGTGAATTATATATATATATATATATATATATATATATATATATATATATAAGGGAATATTCAGTTATTTTCAATAGTTTAAAGGATCTATGTTGCCTTAAATTGTCTCTGAAATCAAATACATATATAACATTGTAAATACTTTATTCCTTATTGTGTTTCCCATTTTATTGTCATAAAAAGAAAAAAAGAAAAAAAAGGAAAAATGTCATTGTATTCTGACTATTTTCATTTGTTTCTGTAATGTGTGTATCAAAGCAAGAAATAGATATTAACAATTTCGACAGATTTGGCATTAATACGAGAAAAAATAGACGGCTAGAAATCAGATTTAATATCTAGCTACACAGAAAAATAAAAGTCGAGACCATTTAACCTTTACTTAGAACATATGTTAAGTACATACTCTATGACAGAATTTATAAACAAAATAAAAAATGCATGTTTGTTCTACATTAATAACTGTGTTAAATTTAATATTTTCAACATCGTTACGCATGTATATATCATACTTTCCAGCATATGGTTTTTTCGAAGCACCGTATTAATTTATTTCATTTAATTTTTCGTAATAAAATTTTAAATGTTTTTTTTCGATGATTATATACGTGGAACATTAATTTTAACTATATTTATTCATTTATCTATTTATTAGTATTAGTATTATTATTTTACAAAGCTTTAAAAAAGTGCTTAATATTTACTATAACAATTTTTCATGTCAATTTGCAGAACGAGCATGGTTTTATATGTGTTTCTGTACTAAAATTTTATATAGCAATATTTGCCATTAAAAAGACTATAAATTACATAAGTATTATATTGATAGGGGAAGAGGGGTCAGTTCTAATCCTGATTTGTCCGAGTAAAAACTACTAAGTTATTTAACCATTTCCCATATTTTCCAAATTTGATCCGCCTCTTTAGCTTTTTTATAAAAAGTTACTTTATTTTAAGACAGTATTTTAAGCATTATTGATTAAATAATATAAATTTTATCTTAGGCAGTCCATGAGGTCAGTTCCACTGGCGTATGTATATACTCCTAATGGAAATAAATTGGCAAAGATAATTTATTTATTATTATTATTATTATTATTATTATCATCATTTGACAGACGTTGTAGCCACTCTTCTATAAAGGGTTAACTGCAGAAATCTATTGCTTAATTTTTTATTTAAATTTCTTGGTGGACGATAATTGTAGCAATTGGCAGTTGTGTTATCTACATACATGTATCAGTGTATCAACGAACATGCTTCATTTGGCTTTTCAAATATTTATGTAATTTCTAACTTAATTAATCTTCGCAATATACTCTAGAAGATTGCTATTTTAAAAATACTACTGTATTTTCCGGTCTATAATCCGCAAGTCTCTTAAATCAATTTCACTCCGGAAATCTTAATTTAGAGACGAAATTATTGCAAATCAAGATTTTATCTCTTTCAAATATTGAGTTGTTTGTAAATTATATTTTCTGGTATGAAACCAAATTATGTGACCTGAGGATTATAGCATGGATGCCAACATTTTGATTTTATCTGGAGTAATTTAACCCCGCCTTTATTCCATACCAATTAATTTTTAAAATTATTTTTTCTTATTTTATCGAAGTTATATATTAAAGAAAATATTTCTACAAATAAAGTGGTGCGAAATAAAGGTGGGGTTAGAAATACTCCGGAATGCATTAAAATGTTGGCATCTATGATTATACGCCGGAAACTACAGTAGTTCTGTATAATACGATGTGACGACACCCCGTGTATTTTTAAAATCAGAAAAAAATTTTATTTATTGAAGTGATTAGAAAAATGATAAAGGTTTTATCCCTTTACATACTGTAGGTACTTTAAAGTGCAATTTGGTTAAAAAGCGTATACATTCGAATTCATGTAAGGAATGTCAAAGATATTTATAAAAATAGAACGTATATACCTCATTTTAATGTGATTTCATGGCACAAGACGCTACTTGTAGTCGTTTTTAACCAATAAAGAAATTTATAGAATGCTCTCGCTGTTTTTGATTGACTTTTTTGGCGATTTTTACGTGTGTTGTAGCTAATTTATATATAATTTCAAGAACCCATCAGCAGTTTTATAAAAAATAGAATAGAGATAAAAATAAAACATGTACCGTAATTTTTGGTATATAATCCGAAGGTTATATAAGCCAGTTTTGCACCCGAAATTTTAACTGACAAATAAAGTTATTTTTGTACGAGTTTTTCCTTTAAAGAAAGAAATATATATATATATATATATATATAGATAGATAGATAGATAGATAGATTTTCTGTGAAATAAAATATCTGGTTAAGAAATGACTCATTTTACCTGCGGACCATACGCTGGAAATTAGGTAAGTCATTTTTTTTTACATATTTTTAAGATTTTGATCTCTTTTTCACTTTACAGGGCTCGCATTCTCTGCTTTTTCTTTAGGGCACTCTCACGGATGAGAAATTTCCGATATATTTGCTACCACAGTTTTCATTCAGAAATTTTTATGGTAATAGTAAAATGTCGAGTTTAAACAAGATAGATTTTTCTGAATAAAAATAGTTGTGATAAAAAAGAAGGAACTTCCTCATCCCCGAACGTTCCTTAAAAAAAGGCGGAGAGTGCGACCCATTAACTTCCATGAAATAAAGTTGCACTAATATGCCATCTCACTGAAATAATTACTGTAATGAGGTGATTTTTATAGTTTTTATTCCTTATTCCTTTAAAAATTACCCTTAAATTAATAACAAAATTAATTTCAAATACGTTTTGGTCTATTTCCTAATGCAGCAAATAAAGAGTGAAGTCTTATAAAAATCTAATTTATTTAAAATGCATATAATATATTGAATTATTTATCCAAAAATATACTGTATTTATGTACGCTAAAGATATGGAGTGCCCGTAGTTATCCTATATTTTTTCGCGCCTTTTATTATTTTCCCACCACTTTAATTGATCAGTATACTCTTACATATTGTTCTAGCTTTAAAATCGTGACAAAAAAAAAAAAAAAAAAAAAAAAAAATAGTGGTATTAAAATAATAAAACAAACGTGAAAATACAGGACCGCTGCGAGCGCTGCATATGTTATTCATATCTAATCTATCGAAATTTTAATCCTTTGCGCTCGGCATATTTTCCGTAAGACACGCCTTTTGGCATTCCTTTAAAACGTCACACGTATAGTTTCCAACTTACTACCTTTTGGCTAACGAAAATTGTAATAATGTGTTTTATTTTACTTCATCATGAAATAAAATAATTCTTTCTGTTACAATTTTCAGGTAGCCGAAAAGTAGCCGATAGTTACACGTTTTAGAAAAATAACATTTCATTTGCAGAGGAACACCTTAAGGCGTAGCCCGATTTTTTAATGTCCACTCAGAAGGGACATAAGAGCGATAAGGGCTAAGATTCATTATTTTCGAAAATACAAATTTAAATATCATTTTTCCAGGTAATCTTTTTAGCAGAAATTTTGTAAAAAATATTTCACTTTACTTAATCCTTGAAAGCAACTGAGATATATTTCTATTTTAAATTGTTATGATAAATCTCCTTTGAAAATTTGAAATGATGGCAGATTTAGTTACGTTCGTACCTGCCAACATTCTAATTAATATTTCGTTATATTATTAGTATCTTTTTTCTTTTCAAACCAGCCATTTTTTAGAATTATCTGTTCTTATTTAATCATAATTACGTTAGGGGAAAAATACTTTTAAAATAAAGGGCTGTGAAAAAAGGGGTGGGTACTAACGATACTATAGAATATTAACCTTTTACACGCCGCATTCAGATCCGTGTGTAATTTAAATTCGTTTTTTACATATTTTGACTTCTAATGCTTTAGTTTAAATAATTCTATCATTAAAATGTGTAATATATATATATATAATTTAATATTATTAATTTAACCTTATTATATTATATTTTAACTTAATAATGTAAGCTGTTTTAAGCATGCCAGCCCATTTTTACAAGTATTTGCTTATTTTTCTAAATTATGTGAATTTTTAAGCTGTGAGGTAAAAAGGAAAATGGTAAAATAGGTCCTTTTTATAATTTTCTGTAGATTTCCCCTTTCATGATTGAACTGTGATTTATATTTCAAAATCTCGAGCCATCTTTCTATTATATCTGATAATTTTGTCAAGTCAGTATTCATGATACATAATTTTTAAATGAATTTTTAATTCATTGTTCCATTTATGAAACATTGGCGTGTAAAAAGTTAATTAGGACGTTGGCAGATATAGTTTTGCTAAATAACTAAAATAACAACAAAAGTCAAACAATAGCTAAAACCACGCCAAGCTTTATAAGAATAGCCTGGATGGCAAGCATCAATTTTCCTGAAAAATGCCAAAATATAGCAGCGCTTACCGCTATAACTTCAGCAGCTCTTGCTTCTAGAGCAGGATGAACTCGAAAACAGCCAGAAACAACAGGCTCTTAAAGACTTAAGAGGACATTTGCAGTCAGGTGTTCCTATGCAGTTCCAAATCCTTATGAAGTTCTTTGACTGTACTTATGGATACCCTGTATATATATTAAGAAATGATCAGTATTCTTAACGCTTATTCAATCCCCTTATCACAATAAAATATGATAGCTTGAAAATTATTTTTCATAAATTATTATTTTATTAAATAAAAAAAAAGTTCAAGATATGCATACTTTTGATTCCAGAACTCTTACAGAGGCTGTTCGCACATTTTTTAGACGATTTTGATGGAGTGTACTGAAGCAATTTCTCTCATATTTCGTGTTTTATTTGTTCAGTTTGATAGCCCTTGTTCTCAACTAACATTATACATCATAATTTCTATGATAATAATGCTTTTTATAATATCGGAAGAGGTATATTTTTCTACTCCTCTTGAACGGCTTTCCAGAGTCCACAAAGCGTTGTAGGTCGGTGTTTGGATAATGTTGATTTTAAGAGTCGAAAAACACAAAAATCCAACAGTGATACATCAAAAGATTTAGCAGGAATGTCAGTGAAGGGTATGGTTTTAATTCCCGTTTTTTGTTCCATTTTTTTTTTCTAGAAAAGCAATTGCGGATTGCGATGTGTGGCTGCTTGTTTTGTCTTGATACAGTTCAACGGATTGATAGCATTGTGGATAAAAATCTGGATTTTCATTTTTTTTAAAATTGGAATTAAAATATGTTCTTGAGAATATTTAGAGTTGATTTTGACATTTTTGTCAAATTTTTTTGCTTTTATCTTGCGCTTGTATGAAAAAACCAGTGGCAACCATAAATCCTTTAGAAAAACTCTCTTTTGATGCTTTGAGCCATGTAGCAATTTTTTTTTGCTCCACTTTTGTGATAATAAATTGACCTTTTTTTGTTACAACCACTTAAATAGACCCAAGATTCATCTGTTGTTGCAACATTTTTCCATTTTTCTCCTGATAAATGCTTTTCATAACGATTTCACTAAAAACTATCTTTGGAAAGAGTGGAAACCTATCATTCCATCCACTGCCATTTTAAAAGCGCATTTTTGCATCTAAACAAAAATTATAAATATCAGAAGATAAATAAAACTTCCAAAAATATAACTGTTGTGAAAATAAAATTCTCCATACAAACGATTTTTTCTTACTGCGAAATAAAATCGTCTAAAAAATGTGCGAACAGCCTGTATATTATGAAAAGTACTTATTTGTACAAAAGTAATTCTTTTCATCCGTGATTATTTTAAACAAAACCTATTATTAAAAAATAGTGATGTAAAAATGTGGAATGCTTTGATCCCTAAAAATATTCAACTTACTGGTGCGCCACTGATACGCCACTAATTTAATAAATTTAATTAAAAATTGCCATTCGATTTCACCAACAGCACATAAAAAGCATGGATAAGTACAGGGCCTGATTAAGGGGGAAGCTCGCTCATACCGGAATATTTTTACAATTATTTTTTACTTCATGTCATAGAAATTCCACGCTTTGACGAGGAAATATTTTTTATAAAAAAAGAACGGTGTAAAACAATCCAATTTACTCACCGTTATTAGACACCAGAATTCCTTTAAAATAATTTTTAATGAAAATTTTCTGTTTATTATAGGAGGAAAATATTTTTCAAAAAATAACGATGTAAGTATAAATAATGTGTGAAGAGCGAGCTTCCCCCTTAATCAGGCCCTGGATAAGTAATTAGAATATTTCTAAATAATAAATATAAAATGACGCATATAAACTTTTTTCTTTTTCTTTCTTTTTCTTTTTTTTTTTTTTTTTTTTTTTTTGTATTATTGTATTATAATGCGACAATAACATTTAGCAAAATTTCGTAAATAACACAGACGTTATAAACAATAAAGAAATTATGCAATTAGACGAAAAACCTCATTAAAAAAAATTAAACCCGTAATCTACACAAAATTTTCTTAACACGTTCAGCGCCATGTAAGCCATCGGTGGCTGACACTCAACTTTCCGTTTAGGCCACGTCAGCCACCGGTGGCTGAAAGTGTGAAATATGATATAAAACTAAAAATAAATTACAGTTTTTGGTAATTACTGATAATTTATTTAAAATTTACTTAATTTTTATTTATTATGGGATTATATCATTAAGGGATTTTAATGGATTTTATTCAAACACGATAAACATAACACACTTCTAAGCAGCGCGCTTGCACTGAATGGGATTTCCTTAAGAATTCGCGTGGCGCTCAACGTATTAACAATGTTTATGTGTGGTTAGTGTTCCGAAATTTAGAGAATTTTTTATTCAATATCCACCACTAATTTTTGATTGTATCATTTGCCGAATAACTTCGCAGATTAATCGTCTATTCATTACGTATATGAAGTGTTGCCAGATCTGGTGGATTTTTATTCAATAGTCATCAATAATTTTAATTCTAACTTTTGTCTAATCGCTTCGAAGATGAATAGTCTATGATATATATAAATTATCACTTCTAAAAATTATTGATGATAATTGAATAAAGAATCCGACAGATCTGATAACACTGCGTATATCAAACCTCTTAAACTAGATGCTTGTCGCGTGGCTCGGAAGCTTGACAACAGTTCAAGCGGTACACAGCACCACCTGGTATAGATTGCCCGACTTTTTTATTCAACTGTCACCAATAATTTTAAGAAGTGATATATGATACAATATAATCGACGTTCCTTCGATTCTACTCGTCTTTTATGTATATCAGATCCCACTTTTAAAAATTTTTGATGGCTGTTGAATAAAAAAGTCTTGCAATCTGTACCAGGTGGCGCTGACTACCGCTTGAACTGTTGCCAAGTTTCCGAGCCACGCGACAGGCATCTAGTTTAGGAGGCTATGATCAAAGATCATTCCACAAAATTACAATCGGCAACAATATTATTGAAGCACTAGTAATAATTCCTGCTTAAAAGTTAGGCACCTAATACTGTTTTGTTAAGTAATTCTTTGTCGAATCATGATCTTAGTTTTACACTGCTTGTAAAAAAGTAAGTTGATGATAAGAATTAGCGATCAAACTGAAAAAAAAAGTATATATATGATAAGCCTGGATGTGTGCTTCAATAACTTTGCTGCCGACTGTACAGTGGGTGTTAAAATCATTAGAATATATTTTTTTTTTTTGACATTTTTTCTATTACCTAAAAAAATAATTTTCGAAATGGCCTGAAACTTCATAAATGCAAAGAACATTTAAAACTCATATTTTCATTATTGATTTAGTCCAGAGTGCAATTCGGGGACCAACCACAAATTGACGAAGAGTGAAAATAGTTTGAATCACCCTGTATCACTAAAAACTACAAATGACTCCTTGTAACTTTAATACATTGTTACACATACTATGTACGATATTTGTATGATTTGGTGCGGAAATTGCGCAATTATTTAGGTAGGTACAATTTTTTTTTACAAAACTTTTTTGACAAGATTTTTGCTTATAAATAGAAAGAATTTCTATAAAATTTTACAAAACTTGCTGAAAAAATGACAAAACATTAGAGAAATATTACTATAAAACAAAACTCACACGTGCAATATTCGTTAAGATATGAGTATTTTTAATAAATATTATTTTACTGTGCATTCGTAAAATATAGTTTTTTTTTTTTTTTTTTTTTTTTTTTTTTCATAGGTTGAAAGCTAAATATATTGTGCAACTTTTATCGAAAGTTCATTTAAATAGAGTTAAAATTAAGCAGGTTGTCGACAAACCAACGATCTTGTGTTTAGACGTTTTTCAGAGTTGAAATTTCATAAGTGGATTTACGCATGCTGCGTATTTAATTTGAAGATCTAATTAGTTCAATCACGTTGCAAATGTTCTTTTTTGTAATAAACACCTTAAGAACTCACAAATCTTATTAATTGAATAAAAATATGTTAAATTCACAAGCCTGTAAAGGGTTTTTCACAAAAAAAAGAACTTTTGCAACGTGGTTGAATTAATTGGATCTTCATATTAAATACACAACTTGTGAATAGCTGTGAAATCCCTGTGAAATTTCAACTCTGGAAAATACCTAAAATCTAGCTCGTTTTTTACAGACCATTTGTTTTTTTTTTTTTTTTTACTCTATTCAACTGAGCTTTTGACAAAAGTTTCTCAGTATATCTATTTTTAAACCTATGCAATATTTTTTTTTCTATCTTTTGCACATGCGCAGTAAAATAATATTAACTAAATATTCTCATATTTCAACAAAAAATACGCTTGTGAATTCCATGTTTCGAAATAATGTTTCTATAACGTTTTGTCAATTTTTCAGCAAGTTTTGTAAACTTTTGTTGAAATCCGTTTTAGTTATACGGAAAAAAACTTGTCAAAAAGTTTAGTAATTTTTGAAAAGAAAATTATATTTGATGAAATAAAGGCGCAATCTCCATACCAAATCATACGAATATTATACATGGTGTGTGCAATAATGTATTAAAGTTACAAGTCATTTGTAGCTTTTTGTGATACGGGGTGATCCAAAGTATTTTCGCTCTTCTTCAATTAGTGGTTGGTCCCCCAATTTTACTCTGGGCTAAATCGATAATGGGAAATATGAGATTTTAGTTGTTCTTTACATGTGTGAAGCTTCAGGCCATTTCGTCTTGTATTTTTTTAGTTAATCGAAAAAATGTCAAAATAAATGAATTTCTAATATTGTAAACATCCACTGTATTTTTGATAATTGAATAAAAAATTTCCTAAATTTGGCAACAATGTGTATAATCCCTTTTAAAACAATAGCATATCGATATCCCAAATCTTTTTAAAACATAAAAGTTTTTGTCATACGTATTTCATGAAATACAGTATTTTCAGGCGTTTAACGCGCAGGTTTGTTAAATCACTTATTCACCAGAAATTTAAATTCACAGCAAACAACCGCAATTAAATAAAAAGAAAAATGCACTCTAAGAAAAGTGGTATAAAAAAAGGCGAGTCCTAACAGTGCTCCGGAATCAATTATAAATACAGGGATGGAACACGGGCGCAGAATTCATACCGGAATCCGTTTAAGAAATTTCTCCACCTTAAATATCAATGATTTAAGAAGTAGAAAATTTTCTTACATTGATAGTGGTATGAATTCTGCGCCCGTGTTCCATCCCTGTAAATATCTACATGTATGTATATCAATACTTTTATTTATTCCGGGGCACTGGCGGTACTCATCCTTTTTCTACACCACATTAATTATAGTGAAATTTTCTCTAATATCTAATTTCGATTAAGTAAGAAGAAATGTACACCTTAGGAAAAGTGCTGTAAAAAAGAGGTGGGGACTAAGAATGCTCCGCAATAAATTAAAATGTTGGCATGTCTGATATATAAATGTAGTAGAATTTTATAAAAAATAATAATGCCAATCAGTATTAAAAGCATTTATAAATATCAAAATTTCAAACGTTATACACAGAAATTTGGTCTGTTTTGCAAACAATGACTATAGTTAATATCATCTTGTTCTTTTTTTTTTTCTTTCTTTTCTTACGGAGTATAGTCACAAAAGGGCAGATGAAAACTGCACCATCGTCGAATGAAGAGTTCTTGCTTTCTAGTTATTGTTCTTTATCTGAAACATCTTTTACACACAATTTTAGATTTCTGCCCTCAACGATTAGGGGGTAATGGAAATGGCAACCTAATTTATTTATTTTTTTTATTTTTTTATTTTTTATTTTTTTTTTGTTAACTATTCAAGATATCCTATCGAGGTTGAAACTATTTATAAATGTTTATGAAGTACATAATATATATTGTTTTCAGAATTTTCACTCCATTTTAAACGGTAGAAAATAATAAAATAAGTATATTTTTGATGGGCGATTTTTTATACTATCCACCAAAGTGGCACCTACAAAAAAAAGTACAGTTTATTTGTTTTTTAGTTAGATATTACATATAAAAATTAAAGAAGTGTCAAATTGCGGAAACAGCAAAAAAAATAATAATCACTTAATAACAATAATACCAATGATATAATATTTATTTTTAAAAATTACTTAATATCAATAAATAAACAATGCAAGCAAACATAAAAATACTCTATTAACATTTGTTATTAAAAAGTCCCAATTAGCAATAAAATAATCTGGTGTATCACTCACACGACTTTCTCTTACCCTGAAATTTAATACTATAAATACAGGTTGCAGATTAATAGGTAAGATAACGAGTACTGTTATGTAAACCTATGTTAAACAATTCATATTAGGCTTCTGAAGAGTTTTATATGATAATTAGTTCTGTGTGAGTGGGGGCTACCGCACCCCTCAACCCCCCGTTTCATTAATGCACCTACATTTATATAGAATTTAATTCGGTTATTAAAAAAAAGTTTCTCTTTTTAAAAAATAATTTATTAAAGTTATTATTTAAAAAAATTATCTTTTATGATAAGGCAGACGATTTCCATATTAGAGAAGTAGTATTACACCAAATATCCAACAAAAGTCCATTTTATTCTCAATATTAAAAAAAAAAAGTACGATTTTTTTTTCAAAGTTTTTTTTTTTCATTAAAAGTAAAAAAAAAACCCATAACTTTGTTTTAAATTGTCGCAGATCGATGGTTCAACCATTCGTTTTAAAGGTATTGGCGAGCTCTTTCGAAAGATACCCATCATGAAAATTACTGTAGCATCCCTATATGATACACATTTAGAATACCAAGTTTGAACTTTCTGCCATAATTTGTTTTTGAGATATGCTGATAACAGACAGACACACACACAGACACACAGACCATTTGCTAAGAACATGATTTTCGTATTCACGGGACCTCAAAACGTGTAAATATAACAAAATCTCGCGTTCGAAAATTTGACCCAAAAACAGTACTTTCTCTACCTTATGGGTAAGAGAAAGTAAAAATATTCTATTTAATTGTTATCAGGAATCGTACATCTCGGCTTTTTTTCAAGGCACTTTTAGGGATGAGAAACTTCCCTAATTTTTGCTACCCTTATTTATATACACTAGTCTTTATCCTGTTTAATCATGACATATTACTATGAAAAGGCTGATATAAAGATCTGTGTATGACAATAGCATAGATTCCAACATTTTAATTTATTCCGGAGTACTTTTAACCCCACCACTATTTAGCACCACTTTATTTATAGAAAAAAATTATCAAATATATAACTTCGATAAAAGCAGGCAGTTTTATCCTTAAAAAATAAGTGGTATGGAAAAAAGGCGGGGCTAAAAAATACTCCGGAATAAATTAAATTTTGCCGGAATAAATTAAACAGAGGCCTCATCGACGACATATGCATAGCTGCAAACATTTCTAATTCCTTCTATAACATTGTTAGTTACTACCTAACAATGTTACGAATTAAAATAGAAATATTGGCAGCTATATTTACAGCTAATTATATGGCTCGTATTCCATGCCCCCTTTTTTTACACGTTCGGAAATGGGGGGAAACTCCCGCCTTTTTTTTTTTTTTCTACATCTATTTTCATAGATGCCAATATTTTTATTTATTCCGGAGTACTTATAGCCCTGCCTTTATTTAGCCCCACTTTATTTATAGGAAAAAGTTATCAAATATATAACTTCAATAAAATCAGGCAATTTTAGCTATAAAAAATAAGTGGTATGGAAAAAAGGCGGGGCTAAAAAATACTCCGGATTAAAGTACATTTTGCAAACTATGCTATTTTCATATAGCAATTTTTATATCAATATTTTTGTAGTGTTATGACCTGATTAAACAGGATAGAGACTATTATATGAAAATAAAGGTAGCAAAAATTCGGAAATTTCTCATCCCTAAAAGTATTTTGAAAAAAGGGCGAGATGTAAGATCCCTGATAATAATTAGATTTTTTTTTTTTTTTTTTAATTGCTAATTGTTACGTTTTAATAACAAACGTTAATAGAGTATTTTTATATTTGCTTGCATTGTTTATTTATTAAAATTAAGTAGATTTTAAAAATAAATATTATATCATTGGTATTATTATTAAGTGATTATTATTTTTTTCATTACGTTCCCGCAATTTGTCACTTCTGTAATTTTTATATGTAATAGCTAATTAATAAACAAATAAACTGTATTTTTTTTCTACAGTTTAAAATCAAGTGAAAATTCTGAAATATATATATATTAAGTAATTCATAATCATGTATAAATAGTTTCATCCTCGATAAGATATCTTGAATAGTTTAAAAAAAAAAAAAATAATAACGTTTTTGGTTGCCACCCCCATTACTGCCTAATTGTTGAGGGAAGAAGCCTAAAATTGTGTGCAAAAGATGTCTCAGATAAAGAACAATAAATAGAAGGCAAGAACTCTTCATTCAACGCTGGTGCAGTTTTCATATGCGTAACCCGTAATACCATTTCTGCTTTCGTCCGACCTTCTTTTTCGGTGTAATTTGTTTAATTCAATACGGCAGACTTTTCTCGCCAACCTAATACAGAGCTTCCAACTTAATCCGGCAAATTGTTAGTACCTCCCATTTTTCTACGACACTTAATTTTTAGAGTAATTCTCTTCAAATATATTTACGATGAATTAAGAAAACAAATACTCTAAAAATTATGTGGTGTAAGAAAATGGGCGGTACTAACAATTTTCCGGATTAGGTTGACAGCTCTGCTAATATACAAAGTGATTCGACGGTCCCGGGAAAAACTTCTAAGAAAGGATAAAATATATAGAACACAGTACTTTACACGTTAAAATCTTAAGTCAAAATTAGTTTAAAAGTTTACAATATAAAATATAAAAGAACATCACAACGTTTCGTCCAAGCATTGTTGCTCGTGGACTTTTAAACTAATTCTTTTGTCTTACGATTTTAACGAGCAAAGTACTGTGTTGTTCATATTTTATTATTTCAATTTGTACACTTGTGGAAGCAATTACTCATTCTAAGGAAGGTGCAAAATGTCACAAGGATTCAGAATTGCATTGTAACCCATAACCGCAAAAGTCATTTTAACCCTTTAACCCTTTGCGGCGAAAGACAATTTGAAACATTTAAATTATACTTCCACCGGAATTCATGAACTAAATTAAACTAAAAGAAATTTTAAATTTTAAGGTTTAAAAAACCGGCTACTTCTGGTATGTTATAAACGTAAATTTTTGCTAAAAAATTTCCCGGATGAATTTTTGCAGGTGGATCTTAAATTTTGCGTCCTCGCTGCGAGGACAGCGCGCGTTAAGGGGTTAATTACTGGATGTTTTAGGTTATTTTTTATCAATAAAATTCAGGTATGGGTAAGATCTCGAATGTAAAAAAAAAAAAACGTTTTTGCATGCTAACGTTTACATAATTAAGTATGCGTAGCAATATATATATATATATATATATTATTGAAGTATTTTGTCCCACTCATTGCATTAATACGAACATTGTGTACGATTTTGTGAAATAATGAGGTGTACAACACTTTTAAATTTACACAGTAGGCGGAGTTATCCGTATTTTATTGTTAAAAAGAGCCAAAATCATCTAGTTATTAAAGGCAAACCTGTCAAATCCTATTTAATATTCCATAGTGTTGTTAGTATCCGGCTTTCTTTTCATACCAGTCTTTCATAGAGTACTTTTCTTACTTAACCGTAATTACATTTGGATAGAACTACTCTAAAAATTAAGTGGAATGAAGAAAGTCAGGTTAAAAACAATACTAAAGAATAATAATTAGCAAGTTTGTTGTTATATAAACAGCGTTGCCAACATTTTAATTTATTCCGGAGCATTTTTAACCTTGCCTTTATTCAATACCACTTTCTTTTTCTTTTTTTTTTTTTTTTTTTTTTTTTAAGAATAATTTTACTTATTTTATCGTTGTCATATATTTGAAAAAAAAATATTCTAAAAATAAAGTGATGGTGCGAAATCAAGGCGGAGTTAAAAATGCTTCGGATAAATTAAAATGATGTCATCTATGTATAAAGGGTTAAAATTACTTTTTTGGTCAAGGCTCCCTATACAATTCTCAAACTTTGTGATGATCTCTACTTCCCCTTCAAGTTTGTCTCGTGACCATAGAATCAACCTGTACATAAAAGAAAATTTATATAAAAAAGTGCTAGTACTACCATTTTTACGAAATAAGATATGAATGTTGACAGATGCACTAAAAGGTTAAGAAATATAGATTTCTGCTTTTTTATTCGTGAAATATCATGGCTACCAACATTTCTTTTTTATATAAAAGTTATTTCTAATAGTATTTTTAAATAAAAATATTCACTCTATTAACACTTTCGTGACCGCTGATGTAAATTCACGTCATTTGGAAATCTCAGTGGGCGTTTCTTTTGGAGTATGTTGCTATTTTTCTTTAAAATATTCCCTATATTCGTATTTGTACAATCAAAATGCTATGGATACAAATACTTTCACTAGAAAGACAGAGAACAACCAAGACGGGCACCTCACCTTCCGGTTTAGAGGTATACGCTGAAAGCGTACCCGACCAGCAAAACACAGATCATAACTCTCCAGCGATCCCGCGGACAAGGGCACGGGCCCAGAGGAGCCAGCGGGAAGGGAAGACCCACAAAATCGCCAGCAAACTAGCTGCTCTCCGGCGGGTGTGCTAGGCCGGGTGCTGGAACTCACTTGAGCCTATTAGAGGAACAAGGCCAGCGGCGAAGTGTAGGTGACAATTACAAGTTGGACAGCACCAACGCCTCGTCTTTCACTAGAAAGAGAATAATTAATATGTATATTCATATATAATACAAATATGGATACAGAAAACTTTGTTTTGAAATTATGTAGCTTGAAAGAATAACGCCCACAGGTGGAACGTACTATCGAAAAGACAAAAACATGCGGTAGCGAAAGTGTTAAAAAATACTAAAATAATCCTTTCGCGGGCAAGCAAATTTTTTCATTTAAAATGAACAGCCACCAGAAATCACCAACAATGTTTAAAGACAAGAAATAAATGAATTTTTTTTTTTTTAAAGTTATAAAAGAAAAATTTTATAAAACAAATTCCGGGGCCAAATTGCGCAATTTTGAATTAAAATTTGCGATTGCACAGTGCATATACTTGGTATTGTTAGCCCCGCCTTCTTTCTCACAGCAGTATCTTTTTAGAATAGTTTTCTTATTGTTTAATCGTAATTGAATTTAGAGACTATTACTCTAAAAATTTACTGGTGTGGAAAAAAGGGCGGGACTAACAACATTAAGGAATATTAATTAAGATATTGGCAAGTATGCACTATGCAACCACATCCCCTGAAAGGGCTAATAGAGTTCTCAACTTATACATTTTATTCCGGATAATTATTAATTCCGCCTTCTTTACGCACCAGAATTTTTGCAGAATATTTCTCTCCACGATGCAGTGTTGCCAGAATGGGGACTTTTTTTATTAAACTACCGCCGATAATCTTGAAAAGTGAAATTTAATATAAATGATAGACGATTCATCTTCCAAGTATTTAGGCAACCGTTACAATTAAAATTTAGTGGTGGTTATTGAATTAAAAATCTCCCCAATCTGGCAATATTGCCACTGTGTGGCAACGATTAAAAAGAAGAAAATCATACTTCAAAATTACTGGTAGGAATAAAAACTTGGCTAACTTGGTTAACAATACTCCGGAATAAATTATAAAAGTTTAAACTCTGTAATAATAGTTTCTGTTCAAATATGATTACAATAAGAGTTCGAAATACAATGGACATCTTAGCAAAAACACAATATAAATTTAATATACGAAAAATGATGCTTCGTTTTGAAAGCGAGAAAATTTTGCGGTCATGAAATAAGGCTCAAATTTAAGAAAAAAAAAATAGTATTTTCGGAAACATAACCTTATTCTTTTCATAATTAAGTTTTAAGATTTTACAAAAGATGTAAGACGGGATTACTTAGTGTCGAAAGAAAGAAAAATTTCATTAAAGCAACTCATTATATAATAAATTTTAATTTATATTGAGGAAAATCTAAAAGAGTTTTAGCTATCAAATAATAATCAATCTATTTTTAAACAAACTCTTTTTTTTTTCTTTTTTAGCATTCCGTATTAAATCGTGATTTCTATCTGAGATATGAATTTAATTAACTCAGTTACGTGTTTAATTGCTTTCATTAAATATTTACTGAAAATCATCGCAACATTTCTTTAAATATTTTCAATTAAAGTAATTTTATCTTATTTCTAACAATAATTTAATGTAAGATAAATTCCCTAAATATTTAAATTAGTTTATAAAGGAGTAATTTTGATTCACATCGAAGTTGTTCTTTTGTTAATCTTTATCGAGGAGAAATTACAAATTCTTCTCTTTAGATAGAAAATTGAAGAAAAAAGGTAATACACAACAAAATAAAATAACATTCAGATGAAAATATTTTTTTGAAAACTAATGTTTACAGCAAAAAAATTATAAGTTTACTGACTTAAAATAGAGAAACAATTTTATTTATCTTAAACGGCTAAATTAAATGTATTGTGTGATTTAATAACGAACATTAATTCAAAACACATTTTATCTAAATAATTTCCTGTAAATAGAGCTAATTGGGGTGTTTAAAAAATGAGTTAAAGAATATAAAAAGTTCATGCTAATAGGAATACTCTTTTAACGTACGTATTATATCATAAATCAGCTTTATCATGGAATTATCAGTTTTATCTTTATATGTATGTTTTTATTATGATAATGATACAAACCAGAGAACATGCTCTATTCATAATTCATTTATAATACGCATGATTTTTAAAATTCTGTACATTTTTATGCTGTCTAAATTTGAAAAACGATAACTTGATGCGTGGTAGTAATCTTGATCATGAAGAGATAAAATTTATCAGCCCTCTTAGAATTGTGATACTTTAAATATAATTTAATTGAGATTGTATAGCAATTTTGGAAAATTATTATAATTACTAAAGCTGAACCATAGCCTCCTAAACTAGATGCCTGTCGCGTTGCTCGGAAACTTGGCAACAGTTGAAACGGTGGACAGTGTCACCTGGTAGAAGATTGCGCGACTTTTTTATTCAACAGCCACCCAATATTTTTAAAAAAGGGATATGATAGACATAAAAGGCGAATAAAATGAAAGAAACATCGATTATATATATTATATATCACTTATTAAAACTATTGGTGACAGTTGAATAAAAAAATTGCGCAATCTTTATCAGGTGGCGCTGTCTACCGCTTCAACTGTTGCCAAGTGTTTGAGCCACGCGACAGGCATCTAGTTCAGGAGGCTATGGCTGTACTTTAATATCTTAATATATATTTCAGAATTTAATTTAGCATATTTGATAAAATTTTTGACATTAATTTTATATTATTTCAGTTTTTTCACAAGCGATTATTTTTTCAATAAATTTATTTATAAATTAGTACATTGTGGATAGCACATAACTTTTTCATAACTTTTTTGTGGATATCACATGATTTTATATAACAGCGTCATATACTCCTTTACATGCACAAAAAAGTAATCATAATTTCTTTCTCTTTATCTGTATCATAATTTCTCTCTTTTTGTATATGCAGATTTTGCAATTTTAATCAATAATACTGAGATGTAGCCATGAGAAAAATCACAGAATGTGAGTAATAGCAGCACCATCTTTCGACGATATATACCAAAATAAGAATAATATAATTTTTCACAAAAGTCATTTTACTTATAAACCTTAGTACATTTATATAGCCATAGAAGCTGAGATATAGCCTTCACATTCACAAGGAGTAATGCCATTTAACAACACAACCTGTCGGCCTAGGGAAAATCAAATTGAATCAACATAGTGTTTCATAAACGAACAATTCTCGTGCATTTATTTACAAAAGATGCAAGCCTTCCCTTAAATGGGAGAAATCCCGGTAGCATATTTACTACCTTTACTCGAGTTCAAACGGGAATGCAGTTGGACGTTGTTGATTGGTTTTTGTGTTCTGCGTTTTGCGTGTCATATCTGACGTCACTCTTTCCGCAAAAATTTGATGGAAAATTCTATCCCATAAAGTTTTAATGATAATATTTTATTGTATTCCGACTTTATTTGTAAAGTGTCTGCATTTTCGAAGTCAAAATTTCCTCTATCATTCATTCATGAAATTGAATCAATTTTTTATAATATAATTACAATTGGCAGTAATATAAAAAAATTTAGAAGAGTGTGAAAAATGGATACAAGAGTTTGGTGAGTTAGTGGAAATCAAGATCATTAAAGCCATCAGCTCAAATATTTGCTTGCTCGTAAGTATTAAAAAAGGTTTTTTTTTGCTCCATTTTAATTTAATATGTATCGTAGTTATCGTACAGCAATTTTAAAGAAAAATCTGTAATGTAAATAATAATAATAAATAGATAGATAAATTAATACATTTCCTATTCTGTTTTTAATTTTAATTTCAATTATTTTTTTATTTTTCAAATCTTTTTGTTTCTCCAATACGCAAACATTTTTTAAATATTTTTAAAATATGTTTAAATGTGGCGCCATCTGTATAATCGGATTTTAGTTAATGCACGTAAAATATTATTATTTATTTATTTTAATTTATTTTATCTAAGTATTTTATATTAATAGGTTTTACAAGATATTTTAATTATAATTTATAAGGATACAAATGAAATTTATACGCAGCTGTACTCTTACTTTCTTTTTAAATAAGCATTTTATTTTATTTTATTTATTTTATTTATTTATTTTTATTTATTTTTTCGTAACTATTTTATGTTGCAATTTTTTATTTTATTTTATTTTATTTATTTATTTATTTATATTTTATTTTATTTTATTTTTACATCAGATAATATCTTCTTAATCGAGTAACTTTTAACAGAAGGAATGGTTTTCAATAACATAAATGTTTTACATTTTATAACTGGAATCTTATTTAGAATATCTAAAAAAATTGTGCATGAATGTTTTTATATTATTTTACAATACAGAAAAAGAAATTTTTTGAATTTAGCTTTACAAAAGAGCTATATTTTATTTACTTATTTATTTTTCTATTAGCTATAGTATTTTGTTTTAATCCTTTCGCTACCAACATTTTAAAATAAAATAAAATTATAACAATAAATAAATTCAAAAATGAAATAAAACGGTCTGGTGTAGCCACCTATTAGTGTTACTTTAAAATATCAGCGCTTTTGGTAAGAAAATAACTAAAATTGCAGACAAAATTTTGAAATTAGTTTTAAAACGTCTTAAAAATTTTTCTAAAAAGCATGTCATTGGTCATAGACATCAGTAGTGAAAGGGTTAATCTTCATCTCAGAGACAAATGATTAGAATACGCAAGCGAAGTATGATGTCACTGACCATCCGTGGATGCAAGAAAAATATTTTCTATGTTAATCGCCCATTGGATTTTTTGTAAAAAATTTTAAAAAACGAGGAAAATTATTTCCCAATTTTAATCCCCGCATTTGGGTATAGATGTGTATTAGCTGTTGTATGCATGTGTTAGAGTGAGTTATTTTGCTGTCAAACTGACAAAATTTTAATTTTAAATTTCAAAACTCTGTCATCCTTGGCGTTTTTTGTATTTGGCTATCAAAAACGTAATACGAAAATATGCATGCCAAATATATATTTTCGTAATATGTATTGTACGAAATATTGTTCCATATTATTCATTACTCTGTTAATATAAGTTGTTAAAATAACCACGATTTTTGAAAGGAATTAAATATGTTCGCCAGATAATTTGGCGATTTTTTCCCCCTCCAAGGACTACAGATATCAAATATTCCGCTGCAATATATTAATATCTTATATCAGACACTTTATTTAGACATTTGAAAACAAATTTGACTTCGAATTAATTTTAATAGAATATTTATCATTTTCCTTTTAATTAGTATATTAGTTGGATGTTTAATGTGTAAATATCATCCTTTGAAATGAAATGTTTATGTTTTCAGTTTTCAATCGAATATAGAAGTTTACCAAATTTTTTTTTTCTTGAGTTTTGAAATTTAAATTTTATCAAATTTACAGCAAAACAACTTAATCTAACGCATGCACACGGTAACTAATATGTATCTATATCCAAATATGGGGATTAAAATCGGGAAATAATTTTCCTCGATTTTTAATAATTTTCCTCGATTTTTTACAAAAAATCCATAGGCCGAATAGCATAGGAAATCTTTTTCTTGCCACGACAGACGGCCAGTGACGTCATCACTTCACCTGCGTATAGCAACATAAAAATTATTTTTCATGAAATTTTTGAAGTAAAAATTGCCATCTATATATTTCAATATTTCTTAGTAATACAAATTTACCTTTTCTCCGACTGTATGGGTAAGAAAAAGTTGTAACGTGAAATATAAAAAACTATTTTTCACCATAAAATGGATAAATAATGGAAGAGAGAAAGAAAAAAAAAAAAAAATGAAAGAAGGAAAAAAAAAAAATAATAAAGAAAAAGACTTATATATTTTCAAGTATACAAGAATTTAAAATATATTATTATGACTTTTAATGGATAAGCCATATTCCTTAAATGATAATAAATTGTTTATTTATTTTTCCAAAAATACAATAAATTAATAAGGTATTTAGTACTACCTGTAATTATTTATTTTTCAAATCAGATTTCCAGATAGTGTTTCTCTCTCTCTTAAATTTGTTATTTCGATGTTTATAATTTTATTTTCTCTGAAGTTCGGAAAAAAAAAATCATCTTTTTTTTTTTTTTTTTTTAATCAATAAAGTATATAGAATGACATGTACTTATCTAGTTTTGAAATCAGACTTCATATATATATATATACAGTGGAACCTGTCTAAAGTGACCACCCTAGGGACCGGCTAAAATGGTCACTATACGCAGGTGGTCACTTTATAAAGGGTCTTTAAAATTGGAAAAGGGTCGCTTTAGTCGAGAAAATGGTCACTTTAGTCAGGTGGTCACTTTACCAAGGTGGTCACTTTTACAGGTTCCACTGTATATTGAATATTTTTAAATTTGTTATTTTGATGATTATAAAAGAGTATAAAAGTAAAGAAAATATTTTTTTTTGTTAAAAATAAATGCATAAATAAATATAAATGATAATTATTTAAAAAAATTGTTGTTAAGGAATTGTTTAAAAATATGTTTAAGGAATTTTGCGTGAAAGTTATACGAACTTCTTATATAAATTAAGAAAATTAGAGGAATTAAAAAATTAAATGAAAAGATTTCATTATCTTTAAAAATCAATGGAAAATACAGATGGCGCTACTATTTTCTTTTTCAGAATTATTTTATTAAACTAATTTTATCTGCCTCAAATTTAATTTGGTAAAATTTTAATTACTCAGAAGAAAACTTTGTTTTCCAAATACAGTTAGAAAACTCTTTCAAATATTCATATTCATTTATTCGCATAAAACGAGAGGAATATTGTAGATTATTACTGATTTAAGCTAAGTATTATAATCTGCCAGTGGAGAATCATTGCGTCATAAAAAGTAGCAACCAATCAGCAACGTCAAACTGCATCCCCGTTTGAACTCGAGTAAAGGTAGTAAATATGCATCCCGGTATAAAAGCTCTACCTGTTGGGCGAAAACGTGAAAAGTTGATAGTCACTACTTTATATGAAGTTGAAAATAAGTATAAATTTATATGAACTTCTAAGTATTACTACTTCAGTTAGAATTCCTACATATATTTTGACACATACTCACAAACAGACTACCTATCGTTAAAATTGTCAAATCGCGATCTGGACTCTTAAAATGTATATATTTATAAAAACTGGACGTTGAAATACTTCACAAATCCAATAATTTCAACTGTTAAATACAGGACAAAATAAGAAATCATTCTCTTATTTCAACGTACAAAAATCTTAATATAAATTATTTTAAAATGTGATATTCAAAATAGTTTTCTGTGACAGCCTTGAATTGCGCCCAGTTTTAAAACATTGTTAAGAGCAAAATATTTGAAAGTATCTATTATTGAAAATACAACCATAAACTCATCTGTTGCGACAGAAGCAGCAAATTATGTGATATTTCAATGTACAAAATATAAGCGTACGCTTTATCAGCTCTGTATTTTTTTAAATATTTTTTTCCAAGAGTAATACCATATGATTTAAATTAGATAGGAGATCATAGACCCCTCCTGAGAAAACATTACTGACTGAATCACAGTCCTATCTTCACTCACAGTCTTCTTATTGCGAGGCTTTAATTTCTAATATATGTATACATAGAGTGAGAGAAAAATAGATATAATAACAAATAGATATAGATAGACAAATAGATATAGATAGATAGATATCATTAACCACATAGAAATTTTAGTTTGCAGCAAAACTGCAGCAGTCTTGCTTTGTAAACCAACAAACTTGCAGCAAGTTCAGCATGACAAGCATAAGTTCATAACAAGACTGAAGCAAGACAACGCAAAATCTGAAGTCACCATATGCAAAATTTGCAGCAAACCTGTCGTACAAGTTTCACTCTTACTGTATCAAATTTGCTACAAATTCGTTGCAAACTAGTAGAAAAGTTAGCATTGTCGTATCAAGATTACTGCAAATTCATTGCAACAAGCAAACTTGTCATGTCAAATCAACTGCTGATGCATTGCAAACTTGAATTCTTGTTTCGGCACACTATTTGGAAATACGCATAGAAATATGTAAACATAGCAGATATGTCACAGAAGCATTTCAATAAAAGACTTCGAATATTTTAGAAGCCATGTGTACAACGCCACCCTCCTTCCTCCAATAAACAACACGAGGAAAATAACGTTGCGGAACCGCTTCAATATCAGTTTTCAAACACTATTGTTGAATTTCAAATACTTATATAGCAATTTTAGTTTGTTGCATAAAGATGTAAAAAAAAAAAAAAAGCAATTATTAATTAAAACGAAAAAAGGATTTACATTCCGTTTACTTTGCGGTAGTTTCACAGCAAATTTGTCGCATGAAATTTGTCATGGCAAGAAAAATCAAGCTTACTGCAAATGTGTTTGCTATCTGAATATAATTCATGTTATGTATCATAGCGGAAAAAAAGTGTGTTGCAATTCTAGTAAATTGCATAAAACTGAACTTATTTTCGACCTAAATCATGAGTGCACAAAGGAAAACTTGAAACAAACTGATAAGGCTGTCACTTTTCCAGATTGAGTGTTAAACATTAAATTCATTTACAAGAGAAATAACTGACCATAAAAGTATTTATAGAAGTTAACGTGTTTTTATCGTTAGAAAATTTCAGCAAATATTTCTGCGTTTTATTGAAACTGGAATTTTTTCTGTGACGGTTGTTGGGCCGTAAGTTATCCGGAGTGCTAAAAGCTGTAGAAATAGAGGTTAAAGTTGTGAAACATGTGACAAGAAATGCTCATGTTAGCAGTGTATTCATACATTGTTGGAGATTTCGACATTTCTTATTTAATGAGGTTGTTATTCTTAAGTAATTGATTGCAAAATTTACTTTTTTACACAAACAGATAATGCCAATTACACAGTTTCATGCAATTAACAGGTAACGAGTGTTGTAATAAGAAAGCGCCCCAGAACTTGCGTTTTAAAGAAATAAGTACAAAACTTGGAATAAACACCATAAAACCTAATAAACTCGCAACAATTATTTCAGGTCGAAAGAACACACGGCCCTTCGTCAGGCGAACAAACTAGGCACGAGTGCTGCAGTCAAAACGCAAGCGTTGCCACTTTGACTGCAACACTCGGGCCTACTTTGTACATCTGATGAAGGGTCGTTTGATCTTTTGACCCGAAACAATTGTTGCATGTTTATTGCATTTTATGGTGTTTATTCAAAGTTTTATACTTATTAACGACTGTCATATTCAGAAAAAAAATTGTGAAAATATGGTGTGTGTTTGTGTTCAGTTTAAGGTCTACACTTAGAATATTTCCCTAAAGAATAATGGCCTCCACGATGGTCTTTTTAAAAGATCCCAGCCCGTATTTACAAAAGCTTAAGAGCTAAATACGGAAGACTTCAAACGGCTAGGTTGACTAGCTCGTGAAGAAATGGGTGTGATTCAAAAAGTGTTTTTTGTGTAGGGGGTCCTTAAGTTATTGAATATAATTTAGGTAGCAGACAATTCGCTTATAAAAATTCACATAAAAATTTATTTTGTGAAAATTGAGATAGGTTTCTTGTATTTAATTACTAGGCATTGAAACGCCTCAAAGCATTTTCTTTACCTTAAATTGATTTTTTTTTTTTTTTTTTTTTATACGATAGAAATTATTTTTGAGTTGCTAACTGTTATAATTTATTCAGAAGCATTTTTAGAAACGCCTTCTCTTCGCACCAGAAATTTTGTAGAATATTTCTCTCCAATATGAGACAACGATTAAATACATACATGCCACCATTTTAATTTTTTCCGGAGTATTCTTAGCCCCGCCTCTATTTCGTACCATATTTAGTTATAGAAAGTTTTTCTCCAATATATAACTTTGATAAAATAAGAAAAAATCACTCTTAAAAAATAAGTAGTATGAAATAAAGGCGGGGCTAAAAATACTCCGGAATAAATTAAAATGTTGGTATCTATGTTAAATAAGAGGAAAACCATTCTTCATAATTACTAGTAAGAATAAAAGGCGGGGCTAACGATACTGCGGATTAATGTTTTTCCTTAAAATAAATAAATTGAATAAAAAATTACATAAAATATAGGAGTCAATGTGTAACTTTTTTTTTCTAACGCCAGTATTTCTTTGTAAGAATATGAAAAATTTCTATGAAAAATTTCTGGCAGAAAAAAAAGAAAACGTACAAGTTGGCAGAGATGCATAAAATATGATGTGTTTTTAACTATATTTAAAATTCTAAATGTTCTGTTTTCATGCTTTTTTTTTTCCAAAAGGGTTGGTTACGAAGTTTTGAACACAGCAGCAAATGCGGGTAGCATTTTTTATGGGAAGTTTTAATAACTTTTAACACCAGTTTTCTATGATTAAATAAGGTGAAAATTTCTATTAAAAAATTGAAATCAGGAAACTGCAGTACATAGGAACTACCAGAGATGGAACATTGGCGCAGAACTCATACCCAGTGCTGACAGATTGAGAAAAATTTTGTTTAACAATCACCATTAAATTTTAATTGAAACGATTTCCGAATTATCTTGAAAGATCTTAGAAAGAAATCTTTGATGTTATTAAGTAACGGTTACAGGTAAAATTTAGTGGTGGATATCGAATAAAAATTTCCCTCAGTCTGGCAGCACTGCTCATACCACAATTAAACCTTTCCGGGGCAAGCAAAAATTTTCTTCATTTAAAATCAACAACCACCAGAAATCACCAACAATAGTAAAACACAAGAAATAAATGAAGTTATTGGTCTAAGTTGTAAAAGCATGCTTGCCAACCATCTCATTATCAGAGCTGCCAACCTAATCCGGCAAATTGTTAGTACCGCCCCTTTTTCTACACCACTCATATTTTAGAGTATTTTTCTACTTAATTCATCATAGATACATTTGAAGAGAATTGCTCTAAAAATTAAGTGGTGTAGAAAAAGGGGCGTTTTTCAATGGGCGTTAACAATTTGCCGGATTAGATTGGCAGCTCTGCATTATGAAGCGTAGTAATTTTAGTCACTGCCTTTTTTTGTACACCAGTAAATTTTTGGAGTAATTTCATTTTAATTTAATCGTAACACTATTTGGAGAGAATTGTTCTAAATATAAAGTGGTGTGGGAAAAGGGGCGTATTTTCAAGGGGCGTTAGCAAGTCTACGTTTATTAATGAGATGGTTGGCAGTCCTGTAAAAGATTTTTTTTTTTTTTTTTTATTTACGGGAACGGGTTTTGCAATTTTGAATTAAAATTTGTGGTTGCAATATGCAACCACAGCTCCTGAAAGGTTAAGGAAAACACTATTTCCTTCTCCTTAAACCAAAGACTTTATATGTCGAGACATTTTTTAAATAAATACTGGTATCAGTTCGACGCCAGTGTTCTACCGCTGAACTACGGGTAGAAGAAAATTACGCTCATTTAAATCCGACTGCCATCAGAATTTTCGACAAAATTAACATAAAAGAAATAAGTTTCTTCATCGGTTATGTTTTTGACATAGAATTTTGTGTAAAAAATGTCTAGGAGATCAATTTTTTTAAACAAAGTCCAGTTTAGGGTAGCTGAAAAAAATCTGTGATTTTTTTCAGTTGGAACTTGTAAAATGCATTCTCATATTGAGAATAGAGCGCTTCAAAGGATTAAAATAACTGCACTCTGTAAAACGTAACACATATATGCTTTTTGCAATAAGCACTTGCAATTTGTTAACCAGTTCTTTTCGCTATAGAAATTGAATTTTATCTATTAAGAGTAAGTGGTCGCAAATATGAATTTTAAATTACAAATGCTGTGGCAAGTATGTGGTAAACATAAATAGACAATATCTAATAAATAAAATGTTCACTTTAACATTTTCGCGACCACTGACGTAGATGCACGTAATTTGAAAATCTGTAACTCCTCTGCTGAGCGTTTCTTTTGCAATTTGTATCTTCCTACATTTCTTAAGAATATCCTCTATATTCATATTTGTACAATGAAAATACTATGGATGCAAATACTTTCACCAGGAGGAGTAGAATTATTATGTATATTCATAAGTAATATAAATATGGATACAGAAAACCCTGTACTGAAATTATCTGGCTTGAAAGAGTAACCCCCACAGGTGAGACATATTATTAAAAAGACAAAAGCATGCGGTCGCAAAAGTGTTAATTTAAATAGAAGTACGTCCATAATTTATTAGTACTAAAAGATTAAATTTAAAAGCTGTTATATCACTAATTATTTGTAAATATTTGCGGACTTCCAAATTTTTCTAAGTTTAAAGCATAGAATAAAATTAAAAATTCTGCCAATTTTTCTAATTTTTTAATGAGATTTTTCACCAATATTTTTTTTTAAAGAATATGCATACTTGCTAACCATCTAATTAATAACCGTACAATTGTTAATGCCCCTTGGAAAAACGCCCCTTTTTTCACGCCACTTTATTTTTAGAGTAATTCTCTTCAAATATTGTTACGATTAAATACGAATAAAATTACCCTAAAATATGACTGGTGTAAAAAAAAAAAAAAAAACGGGTACTAAAAAATTGTACGGTTCATAATGAGATGGTTGGCAAGTATGAATATGTCACATATGTTTTCGACGATTATATAAGTTGAAAACAATTATAAAAAAAATTCCGGTATAAAGTCTCCCTTGAAAAACGGAAGCCTTGGCGCCAATGGTTTGAAGGTATTTGGCACATTTCACGTCACCACTAAGTAAGTTGTATATAAAGGCCTATATTTCCTTTTAATATTTATAAATTGGACTATATTAGGTTTTACTTTCTCTTACCCATATGTATGGTACATAAAGTATTGTTTTGGGGCCAAATTTCTGAAATTGTGTTTTTGTTATATTTACACATTTTGAGGTTCCCTGGATCTGAAAACCCTGTTTTTAGTGGTTGGTCTGTATGTGTGTCTGTCTGTGTTTGTGACTGTTACCAGAATATCTCAAGAACATATAGTAGCAGGAATTCCAAACTTGGAATTCTATATTTGTATCATATATTGATACTACCTTAAACTTTTCGTTGCGATCAAACAAATGGTTCGTGTACAGGGCCATCCAAGAGATTTCAAATACATTACTTCTATTGGGGAAATTTCTGGTAATTATAGTGGAATACCCAGAGCTGCCAACCTAATCCGGCAAATTGTTAGTACCACCCCTTTTTCTACACCACTAAATTTTTAGAGTAATTCTCTTGAAATGCATTTGCAATGAATTCAGGAAAAAAAAATACTCTAAAAATTTATTGGAGTAGAAAAAGGGGTGGTACTAACAATTTGCCGAATTAGGTTACCAGCTCTGAATACCTATAGACTGGCCTATCCGAAATGGAATGAAGGTATTTTTTTTTATATGCATAAAAGCATCTTTTGATTGATTGTGGTATGCAGAGCTTGATTAAGGGGGAAGCACACATTATCTCCGCTCTCACCGGAATATTTTTACAATTATTTTTTACTTCATGTCATAGAAATTCCACGCTTTGACGAGGAAATATTTTTTATAAAAAATGAACGGTGTAAAACAATCCAATTTACTCACCGTTATTAGACACCAGAATTCTTAATTTTTAATGAGAATTTTCTGTTTATTATAGGAGGAAAGTATTTGTTAAAAAATAACGGTGTAAGTATAAATAATGTGTGCTTCCCCCTTAATCAGGTTCTGGTGGTATGGAAATCTTTCATTATTTGTTTACAGCACAATCCAAAGAATTTGGATATATTCATACTATACATGGAAATTGCTAGAAATCCCCGTTTAATGAGGCATGCGCAGTTCTGGCTGAATACACTGTACTCTGTTAAAGAAGTTCTCTTGTTCTACTCAAAGAATTACTTTTTGATGTTTTAGTGACGAGGAGCCCGTAAAAGGCTCGAAACGTTTAAACTTATGTTTTATGTATTTTAATGTTTTAAGTTGTATATTTGTAGTGTATACTCTCTCGGTTTTTCATGTGATTAAAGTTTAATATAATTATGTGTGAGACGTGATGATTTTTAAATATTTTAAATTGCTAGAAATGTATTTCATTTTGTGTTAGGTGTTTTTCATGTAAGACTAAATTTAAGTACACAATGTGATAAGCATATAGTTTGTAGACAATATACAGAGCTACAAAAGAATTAAGCTAAACGTTTTTATCTACTGAACGAAACTGATGAAAGTGCTTTACTACATTTTACTGTATCGAGTAACACTGCTCAGTAAAGAAAATTCATTTTCATACCCATACTAAAAACAAAATAGTTCTTAAATTTTTATTTTCATGTATAGTTTTTTGTATAATATCACATTTTGAGTTGCCAATTTTTAGAGGTTTAATGGTATATATGTATATATATATCTGTTACCAGCATAACTTAAAAACAAATAACAGCAAAAAATTCAAATTTGGTGTTTTGAAGTTCATATTAGGTAGCCATTAAAAAACTGATGAAGCTGAACAAGATTGAAGGCAAATTAATAAAAGTCTTGTATTTGGATTAACCCTTTGTGTACATTTGACGAGTGAGACTCGTCATGTGCTTACTTGGGCGATGTTACGGTGGACGAGTCTGACTCGTCATCTGAATTTAAGAAGTAGGCGTTAATGTTTGTGGCACCCCCGCCATTGGGCGTTGATCGCAAACACTTTACTGGCGATTTTTATGACATCTTACAACCATTCTTATGTCATCAATATAAGTATATTCCAAATAAAATGTAATATTTTTACTTATTAACACTTTCGCGACCTCTGACGTAGATTCAAATCATTTGAAAATCTGTAACTCCACCAGTGGGCGTTTCTTTTGCAATTTGTATGCTATTTTTTTTAAGTATATAATTAATACTCACATTTTTACAATGAAATATACTATGGATACAAATACTTTGGTTAGAAAGAATAAAATTTTAATGTATATCCATTTGTAATATAAATGTGAATACAGAAAATTTTGTTCTAAAATATTGTAACATGGGAGAGTAACGCCCACAGGCGGACCTTACTGTCAAAAATTCAAAATCCTTCCATATAGCGACAAATTAAATCCGTCCCTTGGGCATAAAAATCTTCAAATAATTCAGTTGTCAAAGGGTTAATATAAATATAGGCAGTATAATTGAACAATGGGTTGAGTGGGGCTATAGTTACCCTCACACAGAATTATACGTCAAATAAAAATATTGCTAAATCTATTTTAGATTATGTTTAAAAACAGATTGAACTTTATTATCTTACCTTATTTATCTTATAATTTAATCTGCAATCTATTTTTATAGTACTGAAATTCAGGGTAAGAGAAAGTCGTTTGAGTGACACACTAGATTATTTCAATAAAATATATATTCAGGCACCAATTTTTATGGTTTTTGTTGGAGTAGCGAACGACTCATTTTAATAAATAAAACAGATGCGCATTTAATTGCGCATGCGCGTGAGAGAGAGCTCTCCAAATGCTCCCGGCTGCGGGCGCGCCAGTTGAGAAAAGAAAATGTAGCTGTTTGCGCTGGCCTTGGTGGCTATCTATTATAACCTGTGTGGTTAAACAACTAAAAATGTACGAAGTCAATGTACACTTAAATATTTTTTTATTCTACTTATTTTGAATGTGTGTAATGTAAATCGTCTTGTTTATCGTCTACAATAAATGTTAGCTATATATATTCAAGAATTTCGATTTAATGGAACTTATATTACAACAATTGGTAGCAGAGCGTGGTTGTGAAGGAAATTCTTGAAATCAAAATTGCTGAAATAATTATCCTAAAGGAAAAGAATGGATAGAATAAATATACCGGAGTTGAACGGTAACAATTATTTTATATGGGCCATGAAAATAAAAGCGGCTCTATCAATTAAGAGACTCGATTCTGTTATTACAACGGTGAAACCAGAAGGACTGAATGCAGCGGAATCTCAAGAATGGGATCTGAAAAACTCCGATGCAGTCTCCTATATGAAGCTTTCTCTATCCGAGGAACACGCTCTTCAATTTTCTAACGAAGAAAATGCCAAAATCTTATGGGAGAATATCAAGAACACTTTTACTGGGCAATTAGAGGATAGAAGAATAGATGCCGGAAATGAACTCAAAAACTTACTGATGAAACAAAATGAACCTGTAAATGATTATATAGCACGTTCAAAAGGAATAGCTGTATAATGTCAATCGTTAGGATATGAAATTTCTACAAGAGAGTCTATTACACAGTAAGAGGTCTATCAGGAAACTTTATCAAAATCAGAGATGTGTTGAAAACACAAAGGGAAAAAACTATGGAGGAAGTTTTAGAAATTTTAAGAGAGGAAGAATCAAACTTGAATCCGCATAATGAACAAAATAAACCCGTTCTTCGTAAAAAAGGATAAGAACAAAAAACTCTACTGTATCTGTAGAAGGAGTAATCATCTTGCCAAGGACTGTTTTTATAAAAAACAATTCCCAAAAAACATTTAACTCTTATGGCTATAAAGGACAGAAAAATAAAAAAAACAATTCTCGCTTTGATAAGAAAGAAGAAAAAAATAATTCTGTTTTTAGTGCTTCTACTATTGTTTCATTGTGTGATAATGTTTTCGTTTTAGATTCCGGGGCGAGCGACCATATGGTAAAAGATAAAATGTGGTTTGATAAATTAAAACCAGAAAATAAAGACATCCTTTTGGCAGGTAAGGATGCAAAAATTATGTGCCATGGCACCGGAAACGTCAAAGCCAAAACCGTAAGTAAAAATCCCATTTATTTAACTATCGAAAATGTTTATTATGCCCCTGATCTTAGATATAATCTTTTGTCGGTAACCTCATTAATGGATAAAGGATGTAGTATAAAATCTACTAAAAATTCTGTACTAATTTTTGATAGTAATAATAAGTTGGTTACTAAAGCATATAGAAATAATAACAAACTTGAAATTAATTTAGAGCCAATTACTAGTAAAGAATGTGATGTTGTGATGAATGATATTGATTATGAAATCTGGCATAGTAGATTATGCCACATAAATCCCAATTATATGCTTAAAATGAAAGACTATATAAATGTAGATATCATAAATGATTTTAATCGTGAAATTTGTGATATAAGTAAGGTAACTAGAAAAAATCATCCACCTGTTAATACGGAACAAAGTTCCGAAATTCTAGAATTGATTCCTATAGATTTGTGTGGGCCTATTAATGCTGTGTCGTTAGGGGGCTCTAAATATTTTATGATTTTAGTGGATGATTTTTCTGGCATGTACTTTACTTATTTTTTGAAAAATAAAAGTGAGGTATATGAAACATTCTGCAACTTTAAGAGTAAACATGAAAATTTAACTGGTAAAAGAATCAAAAGGCTCAGGTCAGATAATGGCCTGGAGTTTGTAAATGAAAAATTGCATAATTATCTAATTAATTCCGGCATTTCACACGAAAAAACGGTTCCTTATAATAGCGAATCGAACGGTAAAGCGGAACGAGGAAACAGAGTATTACTAGAAAGAACTAGGACTATATTATACGAATGTCAGTTACCATTATATTTTTGGGCAGAAGGTACAAACTTTAGTACACGAGTTTCTAATGTAACACTACGTAAGGGAAAAAATAAAATACCCCTGGAAATTTGGACCGGTAAAAAACCTAAATTAGATTACTTAAGAAAATTTGGTTGTGTAGCATATTTTCATATCCATAAAGTATTGAAAAATAAATTTTAAATTCCAGGGAAGAGGGGAATTTTTCTAGGGTATAGCCGTGAACGTAGGGCGTATAGAATTTATGATCTAGAAAGTAAAAAAGTAATTGAGGAAAGATCCGTCAAATTCAACGAATCATTAAAAGGCAGTTCATTTTTTGAGAAAAATAATTATGTCTGGGATATTCAATCATTCTATGATTCATCCCCAAATGAATTCGAAACTCAAACAACAGAGAACAAAATTCTGCATTTCCAACTCTCTGATGAGAAAATGAAAGAAAGTAGCATGTTAAAACCCTCTATGTCTGGTGATGAAGAGGGGAACACCAGTAAAACAGGGGGGAAGCAAATTGAGGAGAGCAGATTTGAAGCCGGAAGTAATTTGGAATTACGAAGAAGTGAAAGAATAAAAAATAAACAGATAGTGAGTAATTTTATGGAAAGTGTCCCAAATAATTATTTAGAAGCAAAAACTGATATTAATTAGCAAAATTGGGAAATTGCGATGCAAAATGAAATGGATTCATTAAATAAACATAATGTTTGGGAGATCGTTGATAAGCCAGCTGACGCGAAATTAATAAAAAGCAAATGGGTTTATACTAAGAAAGAAAATGATTCAGAGGCAAGGTTATGTGCAGCGGGTTATAATCAAATTAAAAACGTCGATTATTCGGAATCTTTCTCACCTGTTCTGTGCATGGAAACATTCCGTTTGCTAATTGCAATTGCCGCTAAATTAAATTTAATTGTAAAATTCTTTGATGTTAAAACTGCGTATTTATACAGTAATTTAGAGGAAAATGTATACATGTTACCACCGCAGGGTTTTGAAGGGTCTATAGGTACAGTAAAAGTATGTAAATTAAAGAAAAGCATCTATGGCTTAAAACAGAGTGGGAGAAACTGGTATTTGAAAATAAAATTTGAATTAGAAAAATTAGGATTAGTACAAACAGCTTCAGATAATTGCATATTCATTAAAACTCATAATGATAAATTTCTTATTTTGAGCATCTATGTTGACGATTTCTGTATTTTCAGTAATAATCAAGAAATGTATGAAGATATAATCTCTAAAATTAAAGTAATATTTGAATTACATGAAAATAATAAATCAAAATTTCTAGGTATAGAAATATTACAAAATAAAACGGTATCTATTTGTCACAGACACAATACATTGAGTCATTACTAGCTAAACACAATCTAAGTGATTGTAAAACAGTAAAAACCCCAGTTGTTAAAGGAGAAGATAAAAGCTTACCACTTACAAATGAAACTATTGATGTAAACACATATCAGGAAATTATAGGGGAATTATTATATTTATCTAATAGAACGCGTCCAGACATAGCTTTTGTAATTACTTATTTGTCACAGTTTAATCATAAGCCTGAAAAAAGGCATTTTTTACTTGCATAAAGGGTTTTAAGATATTTAAAGGGAACTAAAGATAAAAAATTATTCTATAGTACAGAATTTGGGTATTTAAATGCAAGTTCAGATGCAAGTTGGGGGAACGCAGAAAATGGAAAATCATTTTCTGGTGGTGTAATTTTGTTGGGTAATTCATTAATATCATGGAAATGTCATAAACAAAAAAGTGTAAGTTTATCAACTTGTGAAGCTGAATTGTTTGCTATTTCAGAAACGTCTAAGGACATAACATGGATAATAAATTTATTATCGGAATGAAACTTTAAAAATTTCATAAACAGTACTGTGTCACTGAGTTCACATAGTCAAGCAGCCATACAATGGGCTAATTGTACAAGATCATCGAACAAGTTCAGACATATAAATCGTAGGTTACATTTCGTAAAGGACTTGATCAGAGACAGAATAATTGATCTATATTATACTCCAAGTGAAACCCTAATATCAGATTTCTTGACAAAGGCTGTAAACGAAGAAAAACTATTATATTCAATGGAAAATATTTCTTTAATTTCTTAATTTTATATATTTTTATTTTTATGTGTACATTCTGTATTATGTTATATTTGTATTTATATTTTTTATTTTTGTGTAGATTAAAATGCGTCGCTCGCAGGGGGGGGGGGGGTTGTTGGAGTAGCGAACGACTCATTTTAATAAATAAAACAGATGTGCCTTTAATTGCGCATGCGCGTGAGAGAGAGCTCTCCAAATGCTCCCGGCTGCGGGCGCGCCAGTTGAGAAAAGAAAATGTAGCTGTGTGCGCTGGCCTTGGTCGCTATCTATTATAACCTGCGTGGTTAAACAACTAAAAATGTACGAAGTCAATGTACACTTAAATATTTTTTTATTCTACTTATTTTGAATGTGTGTAATGTAAATCGTCTTGTTTATCGTCTACAATAAATGTTAGCTATATATATTCAAGAATTTCGATTTAATGGAACTTATATTACAACAGTTTTTGATATTTGTTTTTACATATTTGAATTCTTTAATCCGTTAGTAGTCGCTAGTTAGTCGATTTGCCGCCCATCCTTCAGTGTTGACAGATTTTTTTTTATAAAATAGCCACCAAAATTTTTTAGAAGTAGCATTTGATATACATAAAACGCGAATAAAATTGTAGGAACGTTGATCACATCACTTCTTAAATTTATTGATGAGAGTTAAATAAAAAGTGTGCAATCTGTAATAGGTGGCGCTGTCTATAGCGGCTACTAACGGGTTAATTTGCATTGTCTCAGTTTGCAATTTTTCATGAATTCCTGATCCTCAAAATGCTCAAATGTTTTTAGATGTTTAACCCCTTCAATGGTAGTGGTATATATTTTATACCGCATGATTTTAATTCCCAATTTCGAAAATTCACCCAGGAAAAATTAAAAAAAAAAAAAAAAAAAAAAAAAACTTTACCTTTTTGACCTTGCCGAAAAAAGTTCATTTAGAGTATTTCTTATCATCTAACTCTATTCCCAAATTCTGGTTCACCTGATATTAATTGAGAATAATTACACTGCCCCTGAAAGGGTTAAGAAATGACCTTTTTTTTTTTTTTCAGATGTTTAATGGAACCTGCTTAAAAAAAATAGGGATGGGATTTGAAATTTATTAATTAGTTTTCGAGAAAAAAATTAAAGGTGCATACCTAGGTAAAAAAAAATGGAAAAAAACATGCTTTTAGTTATATTTTTATTTTTAATGTTTTTTTCTTTTAGAGATATTAAAATTTTCAGCCCTAATTCTTTTAAATTGGTTGTCTTAAACATCCCCCCCCCCAATATATATATATATAAATATATAAATATATATATATATATATATATATGTGTGTATGTGTGTGTGTGTGTGTGTGTGTGTGGAAAGTTATAAAGCTTTGTGGCACGCATTCCTTGTACAGACAACAGATGGCGCTGCCTCTGAGCTCATCTTTCGACGACATGACGAACGGAAGTCAGTTGGGATCTGCCTGCAACGGAAAGCTGTTGAGACCGTCAGCGTGAAGGCTGATGCTGTCGTTTTCTTCTAATTAGAGCTTGTAGTGCTCTTAATAGTTATGTAGAGCCATGGAGAGCTCTATACCACAATCTCACATATTTGAAATAGTACGCGTAGATACTTTTGCGAATTATATTTGTGAGTAAGCGCTCATATGTTACTTTGTGTTAGTTCTAATGATGAAGAGAGCTTGTTATGTGCATTAGGCCTCGAAACCAGCAAATGGCTATTGATGGAAATTCTACTTTATAATATTATCTCTGTATATTTTGTGCTTTTGTGTGTCTTCAATAAACGTGTAGTTCTCTAAGTTGCATCTGATCATTGCCCTACCTCTAGACGCCCAGCCAAGATTCTACAAGTGGGGACTCTGCCGCAATATTATGGCAACACCAACAAGTTATTAAAGGTAACTTTTATATATTTATCATTCTGTTTGATAATAAACAATAATGAGTAATGCATAAATTGAGCAAAAAGAATTTAGTACAATTTTGAATTAGAAATTGATGAAAAATATTTTTAAGAACAGTTTTGGTTTCTTATGCAAATTCTGCTATTATCATTTTATCTTTGTGTATCTTGTGTTGTATGTGTTACGTAATAAATGTTTAGTCATCTAAGTCGCATCTCATTATTGCCCCACCCCTAGACACCCAGCCAAGATTCTACACACACACACATATATATATATAGTCTTAGTTAGTAGAAGTTTAAGGATTTTTAAGATGATGACTCCATGAAAAATGCAAACTGAGAATGAACAATTTAAAGATTTCAAAACTGTAAAATGTATACCAAAAACCATAAAAATTATTGTCTGAATATATATTTTATTGAACAATCCTAATTCAGTTCAATTTATAAACATTAAATGGAAATATAAGCTTTTATATGATACTTACTCCAGTGGTGCCATGTCCCCTTAAGGAGGTTACTGCAAAAGTTCAGACTTTTGTTTTTCATTCTGTCTATAAACACATTTTTTAGAGAGAAACGAGGTAGCAAACACAATAAATCTAATTCACTTTCCACGGCACACTGAATTTGAGAGCGCCATTTTTACGAACGTCGTCTATTGAACGAAGGCATCTAAGCAGAAAAGCTATGAAAATATTTTACCCAAATGTATTTCTATTTTAATGGTGAGAATTGAATAAAATAAAATATATCCCCGTATTTGTTGTTTTAATCTTGGTTGTCAGATTTGGCCTTTTTTTTTTTTTATTCAGTAGTCACCAATAATTTTTATTTGTAACGTTCAGCAAATCACTTCGAAGATTGTTAGTCTATTATGTATATAAAATGTCACATCTCAAAATTATTGGTGACTGTTGAATAAAAAAAGGCCACATCTGGCAACGCTGGTTTTAACTATAGTTGCCAACTTAACACCTTTTGGCTACCGGAAAATTTTCATATATATTTTTTTATTATTTTACTTTATCACTGAAAAACCGTTACAGTTAAGAGATTTAATAAAATAAATTTCCTATTAAATATTTCCCGTTGCTAAAAGGTGCTAAGTTTGCAACTGTGGTTTTATCCCTTGCCGGCCCTAACTCTCTTGAGTGCTGTAAGTGTTGTTGCTAAATTAAAGGGTTTGATTATTCAAATTTCACCAATAATATTGAGGGGTGATGTTTCATATACATAATTGGCGAATAATTTTCGAATTGATTAGGCAACCCGGGGATGGAACATTGGCGAAGAACTCATACCACTATCATTGTAACAAACTTTTCTACTTCTTAAATCAACGGTATTATAAGGTGAAGAGACTTCTTAAACAAATATCGATATGAGTTCTGCGCCAGCGTTCCATCCCTGGGCAACCGTTACATTTTAACACTTATCGCTCGTATGTCCCTTCTGAGGGGACATTAAAAAATCGAGCCACGCCTTAAGGTGCTCCTCTGCAAATGAAATGTTATTTTCCTAAAACGTGTAACTATAGGCTACCTTTCGGCTACCGGAAAATTTTAACAGAATGTTTTATTTTATTTAATGATGAAGAAAAATAAAAGAAATTGTTAAAATTTTTCGGTAGCCAAAAGGTAGTAAGTTGGAAACTATACGTGTGACGTTTTAAAGGAACGCCAGAAACGGAAAATATGCCGAGCGCAAAGTGTTAAAGGAATGCCAAAAGGCGTGTCTTAAGGAAAATATGCCAAGCGCAAAGGGTTACATTTATTTGTGGATGATGTATAAAAAATCTAATACTGACCAGGGCTGCCAAATTAAGTAGGACCGGCATAAAGGGCTAAATTAGACACAAAGTTAGAAATTTTAATTAAAGTACAGATTTATTTCTTTTTAATAAAATAAATTAACCTGTATACTTCATATACACCTGTGTTCTTCATATATCTTTGTCAAAATTTCTGATTTATCCAGGAGCATTGTTAGTAACCGCACTCTTATGCATTTTTTTTTTTTTTTTTGTATTTGAAAAAGAAGAAAAATGTAAAAAAAAAAAAAAAAAAAAAAAAAAGATGGGAAAGAAACGCAGGTACAAGAAATGGTTTACAATATATAATAAATATGCAGGGAGGGAAAATAGATGATCCCTTGAAAATTTATAGCACAAGTAAGTAAACAATTTTTTTTTCTTTATAAACCAACGGTTTTATAGGTAGAGTATACTGGCATGAATTCTATGAATGAATACTGATGAATACTGGCATGAATTCCGCGTAAATTTTCTATTGAATCAACAAACATCTGGATATGCCCACATATCCAGAGGTGAAAACAATCCCTAACACCTCCTATCAATATCTGTTAATATAAATATTCTTTATATTTATCATCGAAAATTCTCTGCTTGAATGACACAAATACGCTTTCCAGGAATAGCGGTATGAAATAATTTCGAGGGTTAGCGTGCCAGATTAATTAACTGTATATTCTAATTAATCTTCTATTTTAATATTATACTTGTCGAGTACTTGTCAACATTTAAAGATATTCATTATCTTTCTATGTTTAGAAAAATAGTTTGAAAATACTTGTTATCATTTTACTCATACATATTTAAATATAGTTCCGGCATATACTGAACAGAAAGAGAATTGCATTATAATTTTGTGAAGTTATGATGTTTTTGCAACATATTAAATGAAATATGTACATATCTTTATGAAATTATGCTTTCAAGGATTTACGTGTACAGTCAGCAAAAAAAAAAAAAAAAAAAACCACCCCCCCCCCTCACATAATTTTGCCGTAAATTATCGTAGACACATACGACTGGTACCGATCAATCTGCAATAACGTCTAGTTTATACTCGTATAGTTATATTTTGCTTAAGGGGTCATCTACAAATTAAAACAAGCATAACTTCATTTTTTTTTTTCAATGGCAATCTCTAATTTTGATCTCATAATAAAATTTCTGAGATGAAGGCGGTTCGGAAAAAGCCCTATTTATATACTTTAAATCAATTCTTCATAGAGTTACAAGCGAAAATGTATTAGGAAAGATCTATATCTTTATAAGTAATAAGATATATTACTTTGTTTTAAATTCTTTTCCCATAATAATTGTGAATTTTACGCCGTGATTAGAACTAATCTAAAATAAATAATATTGCGAAATGTTTCAATAATAGATTTTATAAACTAATATATATATATATATATATATATATATATATAATATTTAAAAAGAAAGACTTAACATTTCTGGATCGGGTATGCTCCGATATTGCAACGTAAGCCACGCCTTTACACATTTTTCTAGAACTTCACATTATAAAACAAAATGATTTTACATATTTATAATTAAATCCTTCAAGTTTTGTCTTCAGCAATCGGTGTAGTAAATGCCATTGAGATTTATGCATACCAGCGTCACATATTGAGTCAATTACGAATATGCAAACTAGTTTTTTTAATACTGTTTCAGCGATACAGAGGCGGGGCTTTTTTCTTTTAGAATTCGTTTACAATCTCCCGCCTGCATCACGATAATTTTACAAAAATAAGTTAATTTTTATAATAAGCATCGAAATGTTGCTTGGAAAACAATAATAATAACATAAAGTTAAATTAAAGTAGTTTTTCATCAGAATATATACAGATATTTACTCACAGAGGATACAGATTATAACAAGCGACGGCCCCTTAACAGCCCTAAAAGATATCATTGTAACTCAAAAATATGTTAGGAACGAGCTGTTAATTTGGAAATCCATGTTTTTGATGATGCCTGGTCTATTCGTGCAAAAATTAATATGGGTCAAAATTCATATATTTTTTTTCGAATATGAATATGAATTTAATAATAATTTTCGTAATTCAAAAAATGTTTTTTTATCAAAACTATGCATGGAATATGTTTGGGTCACATTATTCTACGCATAAAAAAAAAAAAAAAAAAACAGACTTTGACTATAATAATTTTTTGGGAAGATATAAACTATTGTCACATTCATTTAACATTAGCATCCTCATACTTTGACAGCTTATAACTCTATAAAAATTGATCAAAATAAATAAACTATACCATTTTCAGCAATGATTTGATCCGAATAATTCAAATAAATTATAAGAAGTATTACCATTGAAAAAATGAATTTGATTCCAGTTTTAATATGTAGACGAGCCTAAGCAAAATCTAACTATAGCCTTATAAACTAGACGTTATTACAAATCGATCGGTACCAGCCGCATGTTTCTACGACAATTTACAGTAAAATTAGGTGGGGGTGGCCTTTTTTTTTTCTGACTGTACATTAGCTAGGATGTAGACACATACTTGAATAAATGAAGCTATTGTTTAATGTAGCCACAAACTTTGAGGGGTAATAGGGAAGCATAATAAACAGTAATAAAACTGTCATTCCTGTAATATCTTGCAAGTTATAGATGATAGATCAGGATCTGAAACTTTAACCCTTTGCCGGCCGTAACGTTCTAAAGCTTCTGAACAGTTTTCTCAAATTTAGGGACTATTTTATTCAACTATCACTAATAATTTTGAGGAGTGATATTTGATATACATAATGGACGAGTAACTTTTAAACTGGTTAGGCAACTGTTGCAGTGAAAATTTAGTGGCGGATATTAAATAAAAAAGCCCCTCAATTTCGCAACAGTGACCACCTGAGTGAAATTATATAGGACTGGCAAAAGGTTAATTTTGTAAAATTAGTGTTATTCATATAATTTTATAATTTAACAAAAAAAGTACTTTTTCAGTACATTATCATTTATATACCATCTCATATATATCAAAAAAAGTGTTAATCACCAAGTAAAGAAAATATCATATATACTAACCAGAAAATACACCCTTTACTGTAATGATAAAAATTCCAAACAAGCATCAATCTAAAAAGCATATATGAACATGTTATTTGAAGCATAAAACAATTGCCCTGGTCAGTTCTTTTTCGAGTTATAAATTCTGAAAGTTTGTTAATGATCGGTGCAACCACACGTGAATCGGTAAAACCACGCCTTACTGAAATAATGAATGAAATCATAAACGAACAGAAATAAAAAGATCATTGACAAATGAGTTGCTTGATCCATACATCAATATTTCAGTTTTGAACCATATTCTATTGAGATATAATGTCCGAGAATTCGCAAATGTAGAATATAAAAATTCATAAAAGTCATGGTTCTGACAGGTTTTATCGAGACTCTTCCCACTCTTTCTCGTTACTACAATTGCTACTCAAACTTAAATATAGATATCTCGAGAACGGGCTCAATAATTAACGAGTCAAAAATATTGTTAGATTTTGCCCTCTCGAATGAACATCATTTAATTGTTTTTTATTATTGCACGATTGTAATGGTTTCCTGGTAAGTGTATTTTGAGTTTGTGATATTAAGGTAGACGGACTACGCAAGGAATTTCAACTGGGGGGGGGGGAGGGGGAGAGGGGAATGCACTGTACTCCATGAGAAGAAGGGTTGCTTTTTAGACCATATTCACGACCTTTTCAATTGCTTGTTCATTTAAAGTCTAATTAAGGCCATATCACAATGTCGCGATTTAACAATATTTTCGGAATTTCATTAAGAAAAATTTTTAGTTAAAATAAGTTATAAGTTTTTTAAAACAAGCATATCTGTTTGATTCTGTGTTTAACTGCCAACATTTCGAATTTTTAAATCAGATTTACAGCAAGTGCTTTAAAGTAGAAAATAATATATTTATTTTCTACGATTATGTAAATTAAAAAGTGTTATAGAAAAATTATTGTTTAAAGATTCTCAAGAAATAGGAACAGTTGGTAGTAATGATCTGTGTCTGCTAGATTCCCAAATATGACAGTTTTTCAATAATAAGTATTTCCTAATTAAAGAACTTAATTCGTGTGAATGTTGATTATAAAAATATTTTTGATAAATCATGGTAGTAATATGCCTCAATTTTTCAGTCTCTGAGTTTAGTAATATGTAAAGCTGAAAAAAAGAAGACCCTGAAATGCACATATATCTAGCATGAAATTTTTGTTAAAAGGCAAAAAAAGAAAGTCAAAAAAATTTAAAACTTCAAATTAAGGCAAGGTTCTATTGCAATGTAATTTTAAACATTCTCTAAACTTCATTAAAAAATAAAATAAAATAAAATAAAAAAATAAAAGTTGCTTCTAACTACTACTTTATTATTATTATTATTTGGTTAGCAGATTTTAGTAGAATATTCCATAAATTTTAAGGCTGGATACTGTGATTATATACAGTGAGAATTTTAGTCAAAAAGAGTGATTTAAAATTTGTAGCAGTAGGAAATTTTTAATACAATAACAACAAGAAAATATTTAATTAAGTACTCAAAAATTGAAACTGAATGTATTTTGAATGATTTTATTTCACATTACAGAATGAAATGAACTGTAAAAGGATTATTGTTTTGTTACATTTCGTTAGTATTTCAGATATAGATTAACGAGTTAAAAATATGACAATATATATATATATTAGAAAACAGTTTTTGAAGTAAATGATAAAGAAATAAAAAAAAAAAAAAGGAAAAAAGAAAAAAGAAATAACATGAAGATGTAGAATGTTGTTTTTTCGGCAACTTATTTATTTGATTCTATTTTAATAGAAACATTTCGTTTTAAATTTTAATTACATTTATAAATATAGCAGCTTTTAATTAACATTTTACAAACAAGGTCAATATTGTATTGAGCTCAAATCCTAGTTTGATAAAATTTAAATAATTTAATTATTTTTCTCGGTTTAACGCTTCTTATTTTTGAAAAACTCACATTAACAGAGATACCAAGTTACTACTAACGAAAAAGCAATTTCATACCATAATAAAGAAAAAAATAAAACTTGTCCTATTAATTTGCAGATAATTATTACAAAAGAATACATTAAAAATTTTCCGGTATTAAGATTACGGACAATCCATAATAACTTGTCGTGTCTGTATTAAAAATTTGTAATCGTTCTTACTAGCTTTCGGTTAGTTTAACTCAAAAAGAAAAAAAAAAAAAAAGCAATATATGAACTAAATAATTAACCATTTAACGGAGATGAAAGAGTTATGCCTTTATTGCTACTAGTATTTCTATACATACATATAGATGACAATATTTTAATTTATTCCGGAGTATTTTTCGTCCCGTCCCGCGCCTTTATATCATACAACTTATTTTTTTAAAGTAATTTTTTCTTATTTTATCGAAATTGTATATTGGAGAAAACTTTTCTTTTAATAAAAGTGGTGCGGAGTGGGCTAAAAGTACTCTGAAATAAATTAAAATGTTGACATCTATGGATATATATAGCTGCCAATATTTTAATTTATTCCGGAGTACTTTTAACTCCGCCTTTATTTCGTACTACTTTATTTTTACAATATTTTTCTCCAATATAGACCTATGATATAATAAGAAAAAATTACTAAAAAAAAGGGGGGTGGGGGTACCGAATAAAGGTGGAGCTAAAAGTGCTCCGGATTAAATTAAAACATTGGCAGCTATGGATATATATATATAAAATCATGTTATTATAGAGATTCTTTGTGATCACACTGCTTCTAAGTTTTTGTAAGAAAATACTGGTGGCACAAAAGCGTAATTCTTATATCCTTGATTTAACTATGACGGTAGTCAAGAAGTGATTTCACAAGTCTGCCTTGCATTCCAATGGTTTTCTGTACACAATTAATTATTTTTATTCCACAAATTTTACGTCCACCTCTTTTTCTATTTTAACCCTTTCGCTACCAGCGTCACATATATGTGACGATCCGATTTTCTTACGTGAGCCCGGCGTCACAAATATGTGACGGGTGTTCATTATCAGTTTATGATAATTGTTTGCATCAAATCGTATCGCACACAGACGGGTTATGTTATAAAACCATAAAATAGATACAGGATGTTATTGGTTTTAGTTAGAACGTTATAGATACATCCCACAAAAATAAATGACAATTGGTATCACATTTAAATAGTAAGACGTCTGGGCTGTGGTGGCGGTTTTTCTCCTGAGGCTCTGGTAGCGAAAGGGTTAAACAATAAGCCCCGCCTATTTAGTTTATTCTACGTTCTACTGTTTGTTTAAAGGATTCAAAATTTATCACCAGTTAGTGATGAGGTAAATTGCACTTGCGTATATTTTTGCCAGCGTAAATTAAGGGGTTAAATATAAATAAGAAAGTCACTTTTACTTTTCTTTTCCTATATAGTGGTGTTTTAGAAGAACACTGAATAGCAGGTATTGTTTCTTTTAGAAAAGAAGAATTCTTGTTTGCTATCACCAATGTCATAAAATCGTCTTTTTTGCATCCTTTTTTTTTTTTTTTCCCTTGCGTATGACGTTGTTGTTGTATACCGTTTGGCCCACAATTAAAATATAAGCATCATATTTTGTTTAATTTTCTCTGTTACTTTTTAAGATTTTCTTCATTATCTCATGCAACACGTTATAAGAAACCCCCCCCCCCAGCCTCACCAAGAGAGTGATTTATTTATATCTCAAAAAAAAAAAAAAGAGATGGAATGATCTGTAAATTTGCACACCCATATTTTTAAGCATTGGTATTATTTTATATAAAAATTATGTAGGTCATAATTCATAATATTTTTTAAATGTAAATTTATTAATATTTTTTAGAATCACAAATATATTTCTAAACCAAAAGTTATCATGGATTATGTATGGGTTATGTTGCTGTATCTCGTCCAAATGACAAGATATATATCGACCAAGATATACATCGTCGAAAATATATATTGACCAAGTAATTTTTTGTGAAGATATTAATAAATGTTTTCGATATTAATTTAACATTAACATCTTCAAACTTTGAACGCTTATAACTCTATAAATATTCAGTAAAATATACAACCAATATACATTTCACATTGCTGTGACCTCAAGGAATTCAAATATAAAATTAAAATAGGGCATTGCCATTGAAAGATCAATGTTGATGTGTGTTTTAATGTGTAGGCGACCCCTAATTCAAAATTTTCCAAAAATACTCAAAATTTATTGCCCATCGAATGATACCCATTACATTTTTCTGCATCGATTAGCGACAAAGTAACTTCAAATGTTGCGTTTTTTTTTTTTTTTTTTTTTTTTTTTTTTTTTTTTTTTTTAATCCCAGCTGTACATAATCTAAATAAGATAAAAAAGGTTAAATAAATAAACAGAGAAAAAAATATATTTCATAAATATGGACGAACAGAGCCAGATTATGGCACGGGCACACGGGGCACTGGCCCAGGGCCTCCAAATTTAGGGGGCCTCATTTCCAAAAATTGAGAAGTAATACTACAAATGTCTTCATTATATATGTATTAAAAACAAAAATTGATTACATTTTTCTTTCTATATTTTATTAGAGAGCTTAATTAATTATAAAATTTTGTGACTAATTTCCTACACATTGGCTGATTAATGTGCTACATTTTTTCATTTGTCTTGAACATAAAACTAATGATTTTGTTGTAGGTTGCTAAAAAAAAAAAAAAAAAAAAAAAAAAAATGAGGAAATAGAAGGTATGATTGAAGGAAAAAAATAAAAAACGCACTATTTTTATTTATTTATTTTTGATTTTGAGAATGGGTCCTTTTGGTGAGCTCTTTAGAGCAGGGTATGGGGGCCTCCGAATAGCATCAGTGCCGGGTCTTCAAAAAGCATAGTCGGGCCCTGTGGAAGAACGGTTTCAGCAAAGTGTTTAAATGGCGTTAATAGTGAGATGATTTCTTCAGAATAACGCGTTAGCTTTTACTAGCAAAGCTAAAAACATGAAATAAACTAATGAAATAAAATTTCAAGGAATATATATATATATATATATATATATATATATATATATATATATATATTATCAAGCACACTACACTGATAAACTTGGTTGCCAATTATAGCACATTTTGGATTTGTAAAAAAAATTCTATATTTAAATATTCCAGTAGCTCAAAAGTGATAAAGTTGGCAACTATGCTTATAAAGCGCTTTATCATAGGTGCCATGTCTCCTGTTTTTCAAGGGAGACTTCAAACCGGAAAATTTTTACATCGGCTTTCAGTAATATTACTCGTCGAAAATATATATAACATATTTTATTTAAAAATACTTGTGCCAATTCTGATTTAAAAGTTTAAAATGTCGGCAGCTCTGGCTTTACGAAAAAATAGTCTATTTTAGTAATGTTTCATACACCTGTCTATTTTCAAAAGAAATCTGAAAGGAACCTTGAGCGTGTATATAAAATTAGTGAACACAAACATAATGAAGTATTGCATATTTATATATTTTAGTGTTAGATTCTGTATTTTGAAAGAACAATAAATGTATAAATATTTTACTCACAAATCTGTTCAAAGAAACAACTTTAATATAAGGGAAATCTTCCATTGAAACTACATAAAATTACAACTTTGGGAATATATATATATATATATATATATAATCTTAAATCTATGAAATTACTGAATTTTCCATAATTTTGTCGCCTAAAGGGGTTTTAAAAATGCCTTCAGAAACAAATTGAAAAAAAAAAAAAAAAAAAAAAAAGCCTGTAGATATCAATTTACATAACAAAAAATTGAGAAGTTTGATCTGCTAATTAACGGCAATATTAGTTCATCAATTCGAAATTTCATCACCTTTAATGATTTATTTTCTGACATTTACATCCTTTGTGTAAAATAATAAAAAGTTGCAGGAGATTCTCAAAATATTTATAAGTAGCTTTCACTGTAATGAAAGCGCCATTTAAATTTAACAGCTTATGTTTTACCTGAAGCAATTTTAACGTATTATGGAATCATAAATTAAAATTTATTTCAGGTTCTCTGACCTCGCACTTGTTCCATCAATGTCGGAGCGGTTCTCCTCTCGAGACTGGTAGACTGAAGGCAATGGGGTAGCATCCAGGTCACCCTCGTTGGCCTAGCTGATTGGCGATTTTTTTTTTCTGTGGGCTAAGATCATACGTGCCAAATCTCCCGTTTCTCAAGAGAGACTTGAAACCGGAAAACTTTTACAGCTGTTTTCGGTAATATTAATCGTCGAAAATATATATAACATATACCATTTAAAAATATTGGTGTCATTTCTGATTTAAAAGTTAAAAATGATGCCAGCTCAGGATAAGACCCTTTAGAATGATCACATTTAACACAAGAAGTATGATCACATTTAACACCCAGCAAGTCTTGAGTAATTTGTGCGGACATTAGTCGTTAAATATCACATCACCTGAGCCAGATTGCAATTTTTAAAACATCGGTTCTTGATTTTCAATTAAATATTTTTTTTAAATTACTATCCAGTTTTACAGATATTAGAAAATAAACGAAAATTTCCATAAGAATTGAGACATAAGCTATTTTTGTAAAAATTGAACCACCATGGCGAAATCATCAATAATAAATGAAATTTATTACACAAATGCCTAGTATTGGTACATATAAATGATTAAATTTTCAAAGAATAAACAATATTACGTATCCGAAAACATTATTTGTGGTAGCCTCCATGCGCTGCATTAAGTGCTGATATACGACATGGCATGGAGTCAATCAGATTTTTAATGTCTGCTTGGGAAGCATTCCATATTGATTGTATGCGTGCCCAAAGTTTATCTGCAGAAGCCGTTGAATGACTATTACGAGCAAGACGCCGACTAACAAAAGTCCACGCATAATCATTAGGCTACATATTCGGGGAATAAGGAAACCCAGGAAAAGTTGTATTTGTTCTGCTGAAAAAAAATCTCCAATATTCCTTACAATATGAAGGCGGATATTATCCTTTTGAATAATAGATAAGAGAATACATTGAATGTAACGAACGATTTCGAGCTCCAGAACTTCACTGATATACCTTTTGTAGTTAACACTTTCACGACTGATAACGTAGATTCCCGTCATTTGAAATCTGTAACTCCGCCAGTGGGCGTTTCTTTCGCTATTTGTATGTTATTTATTTCTTAAGAATATATACCTTATATATATATTTGTACAATCAAATATACTATGGATATGAATACTTTGATCAGAAAGATTATAATTATAAAGTTTTATTAAATTAAGCTTGGATTCGTAAGGAAAAAAAAAAGAAAGAACACTTGTTGTCAACCTACAGGCCAGTTTCTATGCTAATGATCTCATTGCAGCCACAGGCGTCGAGGGTTTTGCTTAAGGGTTATCGTGTATAAAGAGTTCGTACACGGAGTGCAGCAGACATCAACGAATACACGAAGCAGACAGTGATGCACATGTAGCAGTGATCCAAAATGCTGCCAACTGTCTAGATAAAGCTGCTCGATTTGTCAGCGCCATGCGTCCAAGTGCCTATCATCGCTCGTTGATGTCCTCTTTTCGGGTCCACTCCTGGATTTATGACTTATCCTATTCTCGTTAGTTCCCTGCTTCTAACTTTCTTTCACTGCGGTCTTCAGTTATTTTAACTATGCAAAAAGAACGTTACACAAATAGAGAAAAAAATTACTATTATTATTTCCCCTAATTTTTAAATTCAGGCCTCAATACTTTTTTTTTTTTTTTTTTTTTTTAACGTGGTTCGTACGGACACACGTTTTGTCAAGGACTCTTCCACAAGTATTTTTTATACAACATCGTTTTATGTTTTAATGATTATAATAAAAATCGCTACTATATAATCATACCTGCCAACATTGTAATTAATATTACGTAACTTTTTTTGTCTCGCCTTTTACACACACCAATCTTTTTTAAAAGTATTGTTCTTCTTATTTAATTACAGTTACATTTGAAGAAAATTACTCTAAATATTAATTGGTGTGGATAAATGCAAGGTACTGACAGTTTTACAGAATATTAATTAAGGTGTTGGCAGGAATGTATAACATAGATGCCAACATTTTAATTTATTCCGGAGTATTATTAACCTTGCCTTTTTTCATACCACTTATTTTTTAAGGATAATTTTTCTTCTTTTATCGAAGTTATACATTGGGGAGAATTTTTTTATAAATAAAGTGGTGCGATATAAAAGTGTGGCTAAAAGTACTCTGGAATAAATTAAAATATTGGCATCTATGGTAAAAGGTTTGTGGTGCAAAAATACAAATACCATACGAACTGTGTGAATGTAATCATCACAGTAAAGTTCAAAAATCATTGAAACAAGAATTTTGAAGAAGCATCAAGCAAGCAGACTTTGTTTATCTAAATGCATCTGCGATAATTCACTTTAAGAAGGTCTCAATGTCATTTTTCCTTTCAAAGTCGTTTAATAATTGCAAAAATATTTCAATTACAATGTCATGCTTGAATCGGTATAATTCGTTTTGCTCAATACCGATATGCCAAATTTACTTTATTCAAGAACATTATTAATATCCGCCCATTTCTCATACCACTTTACTTAAAGGTATTTTTTTTTTCTTATTGAATAGTGATTATATATTAGAGAAAATTCTGTTACAAATAAAGGGCATAGCTGCCAACATTATAATTTATTCCGGAGTACTTTTAGCTCCGCCTCTATTTCACACTATTTCATTTACAGAAATATTTTCTCCAAAATATAAATTCAATTAAAAAACAAACAAAAAAAGTACTTTTAAAATTAATTGGTGTGAAATAAAAGTGGGGCTAAAAATACTCCAGAATAAATTAAAATGTCAGCAGCTATCAAAGGGGTGTAAATAAATAGCTGGTATTAATTATAATCCAGAATAAATTAAAATATTGGCTTGTTTGTAAATGAGATAATTCGTGATAGCGCTCTTTTTAATGTTTAACCGTTTCTGTATATGTACTTGCTAAAATTTTGAATTTTTAAATTATATTCATCAGCAGCATTTTTTAATAGAAATATGGTCTATTATATGTCTGCGAAAGAATTTTTTCATACTTTCATACCATTTCTTTCATACTTGAATTAACAAAAGCCTTTTTATGAAACACAAACAATTTTCAAAAGCTTTTCTGCAAAATGTAAAATTCTGTCAAATACCGTATTTTTCGACGTATAACGCGCAGGTTTGTTGAATCCGGAATGCACCAGAAATTTAAATTTATAGCAAAATTTATTTTGTAACAAGCTTTTGTTTCTTAGAAATATAGCTTTTTTTTGTATGTAAAATGTTCTGGTGTGTAACTCACTTATGTGACTAGCCCGTTATATGCCGGAAAATACGGTAACTGAAAAAGTTTATAAGGGCATTGAATTCTTCGTGATTTTTTTTTTCAATTACACATGACTGAATTGAACTCAAAGTTAATGTTAAATCTGCGGTCATATGATGTTTTAATAATAGTTTTAAAATATGCCGGAGAGGTTGCAGGCAAACTTAAATACTGAACGCCCTCAATGTATTATAGAAATTAATATATATATATGTGTGTGTGTGCGTGTGTGTGTGTGTATGTGTGTGTGTGTGCGCGTGTATGTGTTTGTGTGTGTATTTAAATTACTTTCAAAAAACGTCTTACTGAAATATAGTATTATAAATTAGCAAATAATAATTTAAAAAAAAAACTTCTTTTTTCTATTTGAAATTTATAGTTGAAACAGTACGTAATTTTAGCTTTTGACCTTTGAAAAAAAAATACATTTTTATAGGAACTCTAAGGGTCTTTATATGTTATATAATAATTATGCAGGATTTGGAAGGACCCTCCTTTATTTCAAAGTCTTCTTCCAACATTTTTTTTTTTTTTTTTAATACATAAAATGTTTTATATTTTGCATTCCGATGCAAAATTAGTGGTAGAGGACTCTGTTAAGGACAAAAATATACAATCTAAGTTGAAAAAAATATTTTGAGGTTTGCATAGTGAAAGGATATAACTTCATTTTCCTTTATTACATTATAAACGTAGAATAAATGAACTAATATTTCTGCTCAATTTTTATTTGTTAAAAAAAAAAAATTAAAATAAAAATCTCAATTTAAATTAATCACTGCCAAATATTTTTCAGCGAATTATTTCTAAATGAATCATTTCTAATAATTTGCAACCTTCTGATAAACTTTGCATTTCTATTATATTTCAATTTTAATATTAGGCATAAGAATTCATTGAGTCTTTTCTTTTCCTTCGAATTAAAAGGTCTATTACTGATTACATCATCTAATTTAGAAGTTGAAGCAAAACAATGTAATATTCCCTCCAGGTCTTTTTTCTTTCAGTGTGAGTTTTCATGAAGTTGATGAATGTGGGAGAAAGGAAATGAAATGAAGCAACGTAACAACACATCTATCAAAATTAGTTGAGTTGTTCGTGGTATTAACTCACAGTTAATAACCTTTTTAACATAAATAAATCACTTGCGTTTGTTGACTCTATCTTCAGAATGGAAAAGCTCTATGTTTTTTTCGTATGAAACAATCAAGCATTTTAGGTTTTATAAAAAGTAACGACCTTTACTCTAAATTAACCTCTTGAAGGTCGGTGGTATATATCTTCTGAGTTGCCAACATTTTAATTTTTTCCGGAGCATTTTTAGCTTCGCCTATGAGTTTTAAATATTAAAGGCGAATAAGAAAAGAAAAATACAAAAATTTCGCACGGGTTTTAGTTAATTAATATTTGCATAACTGTCATTTGTTCTATTAACACTGCTCGGCATGATAATTGCCTCTGTCGCCATTTCAGCATATTCTTATGAAAAATGACCTCCTGAATCCGAATAGGATGCTCATTTTGCCCTACCACCCACCGTTTTTAAGGAATGGCTCTCTGTTTTTATCATTTTTCAGTGATTTTATGGCTATAAATTGGTTTCAGGAGAAGGGGGGGGGGGTTATTTTAACCGTTAAATATCTTCTGAGGGCTACAGTGTTGGAAAATTCTAAAACATGGACATTTGCGACAAGGGAATTTTATTTATTTATTTATTTATTTATTTATTGTTTTTTTTTTTTTTTTTTGGGGGGGGGGGAGGGAGAAATTATGCATTATATATCTTATATTTTTTTAATCGGTTATTAATGTTATTTTTTAATATTTAATATTTTCTTGTTTTTAGTTTTTAAATTAGTTATTTTTCATTCTTCAAATCAAATTCATGGTCATAAAATTATCGAACAGGGAAAGAAATTGAGGGAGGGGTAGTGTTTCTAGGAAACGGTGGGTAACTGGGCAAAATGTAAGTCATATTCGGATTCAGGAGGTCATTTTACATAAGAATCTGAAAGAATGGCATCAGACCTCGAATTATTTTTTTTGTTTTTTTTAGAGCAGTGTAATCTCAAGTTATCTGTTCTACATAGATTTAACCCTTAACGCTCGACATATTTTCCTATTTTGAACAGTAAGACACGCCTTTTGGCGTTCCTTTAAAAAAAAAAATCTGTTGTGCTACTAGGAAATCTCTAGGAAACTGGGATTCCATAAACTTTCCCAGTAGCTGACGCAGCTTCCTCTAAAGTAACGTTACATGTTAAAACTTAGTAAACAATACATAAGGTTCTTTAGTAACCATACTAAGATATCGTCAGTAACTGTTGCGTGTATTATTCTTGTAAGTGTACTAAGAATATGTTCGTGGCATTACAGAATTTTTTTCTGCACTTGTACTAGTAAACATATAGTATAAGATACAGCGATTTTATTAGTTATAAAAACAGGGAGCTTTTATGTAATTTAACTAACTTTCTTTAGTTAAGCATACCGATTTTTCATCAGTAATTGTACCAAATAACTTAGTTAATAATACGAAAATATTTCAGTTACGCTTACAGATGAGTGGCATTTATAAATGAAGTTTCCCTTGAATATCATAGAACTTTAATTTGCAACTGGTAGATTGAGAAAATGCTAGTTAAGAAAATTTAAATCAATGTATAAGCATATTTTTATCAGAAAAACTCTAGTCACCATAAATATGAAGATACATTATAAAATGATTTTCCAAGAGTGAAAAACATTCAGTAAATATTAAGTGATATATTCTACAGTAGTTTCTTTGTTAATTTTCTTTTCTTTTTTTTTATGATAGATAAATAATTTAATTAATATTAATATTAATTATTAATATAAAAGTAATGATTAATAACATATGCATACTTAAATATAATAACTTTAATTTCTTTTTCGCATAAATATTCTAAACCTGCAAAATACAAACTTTATAATATTAACAATTTATCAGTATAGTAAAATATAAATTCAAAATATTTAAATATTTTTAAACTGAAACTTGAAATTGAGAAAAAAAGAGTCATGTTAAATGTAAGTCTGTTTTAATCTACACTTTTCTATTAACTTTTCATTTCTTGCTCATAGTATTAATATATGCATAGCAGTTAAATAAAAATGATGAAATCTAATTTACATACATATATATATATTTTAATTGTATGATATTAATTTAATATTATGGAAAACAATTTAAAAAAATATTTATCGGAATTGCATTCAATTTCAGAAAAATACATACACAAGACATGCATATATTACTTAAGAAAAGATCTTCATATTCATGTATTTTATTCAAATGTTAAATTAATATTCATACATGAAATATTTTCGTAATATTGATAAATACTATATTAAAATTATAATAATAATAAGGATATTGACAAATAATTAAAACTGAATAGTAATTTATAATATATTGTCATTTCTCTCAGTGCCAATATTAAAAAAAAAAAAAAAAAAAAAAAAAAGAAAGAAAGAAAGAAAATAAAAGAAACTAAACATGTAAATTTCTTTTAACTTATGCAAGTATCAATGTAATTTAATTATTCAATGCTCTTATAAATCAATATTTATTTGTGTAAGAGTATCACTTTTAATAGAATAGTAAAATTTTATTTGTTTTAATTATTCGATATACATGCGGAGTAAAAATTAACTGGCCTATTACAATTATTACGTATTTATGCAATTTCATGTCATTTATTTAAGGGGTTACATCCAGTTGTATGCACGAAGAAACGTGTTTTTTTGTGAATTTTTTGTGAAGAGGCCTTTTATTAAAGAAATATATACAATACATATACATATAGCAAATTTAATATATGTTAAGAATCCGTGATGAGTTTACAAAAATATTGGGTTCCGCTGTTCCTGTAGTAGATCTCCTAGAGGACTTCCACAAAAAGGTGTCTGGCGGTGAGCAAGATATCTCTGATCCAAATTATCTGAAATGAAAAAAACCAAACGATTTATTTTTAGGATAGATGAATACAGGTAATGATCGTAGGAATAGTCAAAATTTTGATTTTTGACAAAATGGCGGCTTCCCAAAAAATAAAATCGTTTTTTTCATGAAAATTTACACTTGAAAGTGGCTGAAAAAATCGAAATTATTATCAGAAACCTTATTCCTACGATCATTACCTGACAAAAATATCTAAGAAAATCGTGTCAAAATTTCAAGTCAATAGGTCCAGCCGTTTCGGAGAAATTTTGCTCACCGACTTTGAAAACACCGTTTCGAGATAAACGCGTTTAAAGTTTTGGGAACCATTTAAACTAAGTTAAAAAAATTTTTTTCCTACTTACATCGAGTCATCTATTCCAGGACCATGAGAGGAACCCCCTGCTTCATCATTTGCTTCTAGTACAGCCACCTGTTGTTGTCTATGTGACATTCTCCCCTCGCGCGTGCTCCCTTACGCTCGTGCGTCAGAGATCAAGATGCGCTCTGCGTCCTCTTTTTCTACATAGGCATGGGCATTAGGCCCAAGCGATAGTCCCATTGCGTTCATGAAGTATAGAAGAGATGTTTTTCCTTCATTGAACATGCCGGCAGCAAGATGAGCAGCAATTTCAACGATCTTAGAGCCACATGGGATTATTTTTGGAGTTATTTTCCATATCAGCTGATTATTACTTACTGTATACCTAAAATTTCTAAATATAGCTCTCAGATATAAGATAAACCTTTTATATTCTTATTCTAAGAAGCAAAACATTATGAAAAGCATGGACAAGGGCATAGGGATAATGAAAAACAGCTGCTACTCTGGTTTACGCTCCGCCTACTTTAAAACGCTCGGAGACGTCTTTACAAATATGCAAATTTCTCCGAAACTAATTGCCGGATCGATATGAAATTTTCAGACAATATTATCAAATATATGTACATTCAAAATATGTAAAAAAAAAAAAAATCGATTTTTTGAAAATTACAACTGGATGTAACCCCTTAACAAAAAAAAAGTAATAATAATAATAATAATAATAAATATATTTTGATATTTTCCAAATTATATGTCGGCAAGACAATTTAAAAATATGTAAACTTCATACGTTTAATACTTTTTATTTTTAGTCATATAAACATTATTAAATACTTCAGAATTAAAAAGGAAAAAAAAAACACTAACCTTCTTATGCAGTTTAAAAAGAATTTTCAAGAAAACATTTTCGCTTTTAGCATTTTTTAATAAATAAATACCAGCCTACGAAAACATTTACTTAATATTCATCTCACTTCGGCCCGGCTTCCTATGGCTGACTCGAAAGTCATATCTTCAGCTACTTCTACATTAATATATGTTTTCTTGATATATAACTCGAATAGCATCATAAAGAATCATATATTACTAATAAATTAAGAATAAATATTTATGTATTATTACTCTTCTAAATGCTAAAACTTTATAAAATCATCAAAAGTATCACATCAGGTTTTAAAAAAACCGCCTGCCCCCAAAGCTACATAAACATGACAGCATGTCGGCTTCTTCGTTTCGCTTCTCCTTCTCCAAAGCCCATTACGTTAACGCATGCGCAAGGTGCCAAGTGTCAAGTATTCGGCTCAAATAATCATTTTGTACCACGTACAGGGAGATAGATAGTAGTGCTACATAAAATCTTCCAGCTTTAGGTACTTAAAGTTCTTACTTACGCGCTATTTAGTAGTAATTGGTATAATACCTGTACACTGTTAAAAATTTTGTCCTAGGTTGAACCAAAACATGGTACACTGTTAAAAATTTCAGTTCAAGGTTGAATCAAATGTTGGTACTACAGCAGCTTCAGTTTGCTAGGTTGAACCAAAACTTGGTACAAGTATAGCTTCAACCATGCGATGGTGAAACCTTCTACTATTATTTGGCGTTTCTTGATTGAAAAAAGCACCAAATTATGGTAAAAAAATTCTCCATCTTATGGATGTAGCTATTGCAGTACCAAGCCTTGGTTTAGTAAAGCACCAAATAAGGGTAAAAGATTTCACCATCGCATGGTGGCAGCAAAAATTTACCAAATTTTTAACAGTGCACTAATACTATGTTTTTACTTGTAAATAGACATAGCTGTTTTTCTGCGAACGCAGCGTAGAATATGAACAGATTATGACTAGTACGAACGAGATGAAAATTTGAGGACGTTGTCGTCAGAGTATCTTTCTATATTGGCAGACATGTATAGCTGTCATTTTTTACGGCTTTTGGCTACAGGAAAATTGAGTGTTGATAACTTTAGGGAATTTTATTGAATAATCACCAATAATTTTGCGGAATGATGTTTGATATACGTGATAGACGATTAATCGTCGATGTGATTAGGCTTTTATATATTTCTATGACAGTTTCCATTGATAAAATAAAATAAAAATTTTCCAGTAGCGAAAACGCATAAAAGTGGCATCTATGGATACGTCAACAATTAAATTTAATTCCGGAGAAATTTTAGTATCCGCTCTTTTTGACACCACGTTATTTGTAGTAAAATTTCTTCCAATATGTTACTGCGACTAAGTAGGAAGAAAAATAAACTTAAAGAACGGTGGTGTAAAATTTATGCACATACTAACAATGGTCCGGAATAAATTGAAATGTTGGCATATCTGTAGTAAGCATTAATCCCATGGCAATCAACCGTTCCGATTTTTGAATACCGATATATTTTCCAGCAGAAATATTAAAATAACAATATACAAAAATTGTATGTTCTGCAGCTACGGTAAGCCCTATTTTTGGTGTTTTAATAAACGTTATACTATTTAATAAAACGATTTCAAGTATTATTCCTTTTTTTTATCCTTAGGAACTAATGAAATAAATTTCTCTAGAGATTATAAATTTACCAGCTGAAAATTAAGTGTTGATCACGAATAATATAATAATAATAAGTATTGTCTTAAAGGAACGCCTAACTTTTACTCGATCCGAAAAAAGTGTATTAGTAATACATACTCTTCCGTTTTTCCAAAAACATTCATATCGGAAATCTTTTCTAATTGCTTTCAGTTTATTTAATCATTGAAAACATGTGTGAAAGATTCTTTTTTAAATATCGTGGTAATAAATCTAATTTAAAAATTATAAAATTTGGCAGCTATTATATTAACACGTGCGATACAGTTTTTCTCAGATTTTCTTTTAACACCAAGGAAATTATTCCGGAAATTAAGAGTCAAGAAATGTTGGACCTAGGATTGCTGTCGTTTAGATTCGTTATGTCTTTTTCAAGTAGAAGTGTCAATGTTTTACTGGCATTTGTGTTCCCTAATAAAAGAGAACCATTGTCGGCGTCTCTATCCCTGATAAGTTTAAGATTTTGATTGAGGGCTACGCTGTGATGGCAGTTTATTATTATCTCATTGTTTAAAAAGAAAAGTGCAGTGTTGCCAGAATGCGCGACTTTTGTATTCAAAAGGCACCAATAATTACTTTCTCTTACCCATAAGGTAGAGAAAGTATTGTTTTGGGGTCAAATTTTCAAAAGCGGGACTAATTATCGCACAGGACTAATTATCGTATAAAACTCTTCTGAAGCCTAATTTGAATCGTTTAGCATAGATTTACATGACAGTTCTCGTTATCTTACCTCTTAATCTGCAACCTGTATTTATAGTAGTAAATTTCAGGGTAAAAGAAAGTCGTGTGAGTGACACACCAGATTATTTTGAGCAGTAATATTTAATGTACAGTCGGAAAAAAAAAAAAAAAAAAAAAAAAAAAAAACGCTGAACTCGCTGTAATTTCATTATTAATTGACGTAGAAAAATTTAATAGACACCGTTCAACTGGAAAATAAATGCACTTTCTGAAAATATTGTCGAATTTTGAATTAGGGGTTATCTACATATTGAAATGAGCGCCAACTTTGATTATTTCAATAGTAACACCCAATTTGACTTCACATTCCAATTTCTGAGAGTCTGGCTGTGCGGAAAGTCTACTACTTATATACTTTATCTTTAGTATTCATAGAGTTATAATCAAAAATTGCGTTAGAGGGTATCTGTAAATGTAGAAAAATAAAATTAAGATCCTACAAAAATTAGACAAAATTTTACTGTTTAACACCGGAAATATTAAAAAAAAAAAAAAAAAAAAAAAAGAGTTATAAAAATTAATAAAAATGTTAACACCTTTGCAGTACCTTAATTATCCTGAATTCAGTTTATTAGTTATGTATATAGTTCAGTATTTTTTTTAGATAATTTTAGGTATATTGAAGTACATTACAGTTACGATTGGTCAGACAATGCTCTTTAAAAAAGTGCAATATTTTTCAATTAAAAAGTGTCTATCATGGATATACTGATCACCAATAAAGCTTAAATTTTCTTTCGTAGGTGTGACAAAAAATACGAACTGAAATAATATAGCTATATACATTGTTACGAAATTGTAAATAATTGTATTTATTTTTGTATAAATTCTTTCAAAGAGGCTTAGTAAGTTGATAAAATGATAATTTTGTGCATTTCTAGTTTGTTTAGCGTTAAAATAGCCTAATTTTCCCTTAAAAACGCATTAAAAACTCCAATTAGGCAGGTAATGGATTTGGCGCCAAATTTGGCGACTTTTCCCCTCCTTGGCGACTTTTTTGGCGACTTTGGTGAGAAAATCCTTATTATCGATATACCAAATATGAAAGCTGTGACTTGATTGGCTGACCACTTTCTTGAATTTTCCACAATTTTCTACACGGGTATATAAGGAGCTGTTTTTCGCCAAGGCAGTTCAGTTCTCAGTCAGCTTCCGCCAATGTTGCATTGCTATTGAGTTTCTTTGAATGAGCCTTGTTTTATGTGTTATTGCCATACAGTTTGTACTGTGGATTTGCTATTGATAGCTGTTATTTAAGCTGTGTTTGTTGGTGGAATTTAAGTTTATAGCTAGTTTATAAGCCTGTACTTTTCTGGAACTTTCTGTAAAAAAAAACTCCTGAATTTTTGCAAATTTCGACTCTCATTCTCGGACAATTTACGGAACCCCAAGTACGCAACATTCCTGTGTAAGGAGTGGGGTTGTCTGTGAATGGTGATATCTAGAGCTATGGATCAAGAAATGAAGAACCTTCTAGAAGGTATAGCTGCTCAAATGAGTGAAATGAAAAAGAGTATGGAAATGGGGCAAAAAGAGTTGAAAGACAGTTTGGGTGAAGAAATGAAAGAAATGAAAGCAGTACAAGAGAATATGGAAGCCAGATTAATCGAAAGAAGGACAGAATGAAAGAAGAGAGATGAAAGAGAGTTTTACTGAAGAAATGAAAGACAGTCTGTAAGAAGAAATGAAGGAAATGAAGGACAGTTTGGGTGAAGAAATTAAATCTAATCAATACGTGATGAAGAGAGAACTTTTGAATGTAAAAGAAGTGATAGAGAGCAAGTTATCAGATATGGAAAACAAAATAGATAGAATAGAAGAGAAAGTTTTGACAATAGAAGAAAGTTTTGAAGAGTATGAAGCTATGAAGATAGAAGAAAATGTTATGAAGGTAGAAAGGAACTTTGAAGAGAGATTTATGAAGATAGAAGAGAATTTTGAAGAGAAAGTTAGGAAGAAAGTAGAGGAACATCTTCAGAGAAATGGGGAAGAGAAGTTAAACTCAATGCCCCAGGAAACTGAAAAGTGCGATAAAAGAAGCCAGAATCAGGAATACATTAAGCTATCTACCTACGACGGCAGTTCCTCCGGGCAGGTATATAAGATGCAGTTTTCCATCGTAGCTGAAGCTTATGGCTGGGACTCTACTGTTATTTTTCAATAGTATATGATTCAACATATTTTAATTAATAATTTATTTAATTTTATAATTTAAACAGAGAAAAAATTCGCAATTCTTTTTTTGTTTTGATAATACAAAAATATTTTTGTAAAAAAATAGAACCGACTCCAAAAAACAACTAATATTCAAAGAAAAAAAAATGGTATGAAATGAAACTGTAAATTGCGCCAAAAAGTTTAAAATTTTTTCCTTCGCGAAACAACCTACAACACTACAATTAATCATAACTTTCGAAGTCGGCGCAAAATTAAATAAATTTAATTAGTTTTTAAAGGCTTGTTTTTAGATCGGTAGCAACAAATGCTGTTGTCTCGAATGACCCATTTTCATGTTTTCTTTATTATTTTATCACTGTATACAATTGGTCCATTAGTAGCATCTACATAGAAGAGTGAACATTCTTCACAATGCGGTATTTATGTTTCTACGAAGTTAGAGTTTCCTTTGCAAATTTGGTATAACTTTGGTAACGATCATCCTTGGTGGATTTTGGATTAGGCGATCAAAACGTAATGCAAAAATATACACGCAAGATGTATATTTTCATAATATATATTGTACGAAGCATTGTTTCATATTCTTGATTACTCTCTTAGTATACCTTATCAAAATAATCATGATATCCCAAAGAAATTAAATATGTTTGCCAGATAATTTTGCGATTTTTCTTTCACAAAGGACGTCAGATGCAAGCATCTTCGCCAATTTTTGCTGCTTACGAAATCTTATTTGTTTTCTTGAATCAAGCTAATTTTCGGCTGCGTTTTGCAGATGACAATTCCATCAAAACCGGAAAAATTAGGAAGTTTTATATGCAGATCACCAAATATCTGGAAAACAGGTTCGAGGTGTTGTTTTAGCTGTGCGAGAGAGGCTTCGAGAGCGAACGGTTAATGTGCACATTTAAATATTTTCTAATGAATTAGTAAAAAAAAAAAGTTTAAATGCTATACTTTTAGAGTAGGTCAATTAAACATATTCTTTTTATATAATTTTACATTTAGAAAATTAATTAATTTATTAAAGATACTTATTATCATATTACTAGTGCATATTTAAATACCGTTACTGCTTTTATTGAACAGAAATAAATATGCCTTGAAATTTCGTGAAGTTATATTTTTTGAACATACTAAAGGAAATATTTAGATCTATTGCAAGGTTGTACTTTGAAACATTTAGGTTTATAGTAGTTGTCGGAACGATGTAGATATACACTTCTGATCAAATTTGTTGCAAGATTTGCAAACGACCAATTTTTCTCGATTTAAAAACTTATCACTCGATGAAATGTTTTCAAATTTTAGGTATTTAAATAACTTGATCTTCATCCTGTTCTTCAGTAAAGAATGGTTTAAGACAATATTTAGGAGACCGGTAACAAATTAAGCAAAATCAATAATGTTTGTGATCACCCTGTATCATTAAATGAACGAAATGATCTGTAACTTAAGGATATGTTAACATGAACTCTGTAAAATATGTGGATGGAATTGTGTGACTACATCATTTTAAAGAACGGATATATAAGCGTTTATTTTAAAACTCCAAAAAATGAGGAGGTTTTTTTTTTTAGAATATACAAAGTTTCAAACGAAAATTATTCCAGCTCTCAGATAAATTTAAAAAACACTGTTAAACAATATATTGCAATCGGAATACATATATTTTAAATATCTCATGAAATATGAGCATTTTTTATGAAAAACGTTTTAAGTGTGTATACGCGAAGGATAGAAAAATAATTATTGCATAGGTTGAAAGCTAGATATATTGGGCAACTTTTGTCAAAAGTTCATTTGAATACAGTAAAAATTAAGCAGATTGTCAAGAAAAGAATGAGCTAGATTTTAGGTATATTTCCAGAGCTGAAATTTCATAAGGGGTTTTTAATATGCTGCGTAATTAATTTGAAGATCCAATTATTTCAACCTTTTTGCAAAACATTTTTTCGCTAAATTCCCCTTTTAATGTCAGAAATCTTAATAATAATAATAATAAAATCATTATAAGATTTAAAAAAAAAAATTATAAACCATGTTTTTAAATTTTCTGTTGGATCATATAAACGCTACTGAAGGCAGCCGGAACCCCAGCAATTGGATAAAAGTATTAAAAAAATTCCTTGCTTTCGTCTTTTGAGCTATTATAAAAGTTTCAAATGGCTATCTAGCCGGGAAGTTAGTTAAAAGTTGATTGCAAGCTTTGTACTGGAAACGCTGCCGAGGGCAGCAGGTTCCCGAAGCAATTGGATAAAAGTATTTTTAAAAAGCATTTTCACCGTATTCTGAACTATTATTAGTTAAATAAATTTACTGTTGAATCATATGAACGCTGCCGAAGGCAGTAGGGACCTGAAACAGTTGACTAAAAGTATTAAAAAAAATTTATTACCACCGTGCTCTGAGCTATACTGAAAGTTTCAAATATCTAGCTAGTCGGAAAGCTAGTGAAAAATCGATTGCAAGATTTGTACTGGTAACGCTGCCGAAGGCATCAGGAACTTTAAACAGTTGGCTAAAGGTATTAAAAAAAATGCATTTTCACCGTGTTCTGAACTATTCCGAAAGTTTCAAATGTCTAGCTAGTCGGGAAGTTAGTTAAATAAATTTTCTGCCGAATAATATAAGCGCTGCCGAAGGCAGTGGGACCTGAAATAATTGACTAAAATTATTAAAAAAATGTATTGTCACTGTGTTGTGAGCTGTCCTGAAAGTTTCAAATGTCTAGCTAGTCGTAAAGTTAGTGAAAAATCGATTGCAAGCTTTGTACTGATAACGCTGCCGAAGGCAGCAGGAACCCGAAACAGTTGGCTAAAGGTATTAAGAAAATGCATTTCACCGTCTTCTGAACTATTCTGAAAGTTTCAAATTTCTAGCTAGTCGGGAAGTTAGTTAAATAAATTTTCTGTCGAATCATATAAGCGCTGCCGAAGGCAGCGGGACTTGAAATAGTTGACTAAAATTATTATAAAAATGTATTGTCACCGTGTTGTGAGCTGTCCTGAAGATTTCAAATATCTAGCTAATCGGGAAGTTAGTTAAAAATCGATTGCAAGATTTGTCCCTGACAAACACACAAACAAACAAACAAGAATCGAAGTTAATAAAAACATGGTAATTATGTTAGAGTTTAAGTTTATAAGGTGTTTGTCACACAAAAAAAGTACTTTTGGAGCGTGGTTGAAATAATAGGATCTTGAAATTAAATATACGACAGTTGAAAAACCTCGTATGAAATTTCAACTCAGGAAAAATATCTAAAATCTACCTCATTCTTTTGTCGACAATTAGCTTAATTTTTACTCTATTCTAATGAACTTTTGACAAATGTTGCCCAATATGTCTAATTTTCAACCTATGTAATAATAATTAAAAAAAATAATAATTATGTTTCGCGCATTAGCAGCGAAAACATTTTTTTTTTTTTTTTTTTTTTTTTTTTTTTTTTTTTAATGTTCATATTTCACGAGATATTAAAGATATTTGTATTTTGATTGCAGTATATTGATTCAAAAGTGTTTTTTATATTTATCTGAAATTGGGAATAATTTTCTTTGAAAACTCTGTAAATTATAAAAAATAAAGAACTTTTTTTTTTTTTTTTTTTTTTTTTCAGTTTTAAAATAAATGCTTATATCTCTGCTATTTAACATACTATCATCACACAAATTTATACACAAATTGCACTGGGTCTATATTAAAATATTCTAAAGTTACATATCATTTCATTCATTTAATGATACAGGGTGATCGCAAACATTATTGATTTTGCTCAATTTCTTACCAGTTCCTTAAATGTTGTTTTAAACCAATCTTCATTGAAAAACATGAAGAAGGCCCAGTTCCTTAAACGCGAAATATTTGAAAACATTTCATCGAGAGATTTTTTTTTAATTAAAAAAAAAAAAAAAACTGATCGTTTGCAAATCTTGCTAAAATTTTGAGCAGGTGTATTTGCCAAATTTAGCACTTTTTGGTTACCAGAAAATTTTATTTTATTTCTTTTTCTTTTTAGTTTATTTAACCAGTGAAAACTGTTATAGTTCACTCATTAAATAAAATAAATATTTCGATTAAATTTTTCTGGTGGCCAAAGTGTGCTAAGTTGGCAACTATGTATGTAGACATATACTTCAATAAATGCGGTATTGCCTTATTGTGGCCAGAAATTTTCAGGGGTAATTTTGGAGCATAAATTACCGCAGGAAACCTGTCATTCCTCTAATAGTTTCTGAGTTACCGATAACAGATTAGAATCTGAAACTTTAATTTTCTGAAATTAGTATTATTCATATATTTTTATAATTTATCAAACAGGTACTTCTTTTTGGGTGTTTTTTATACACCGTCAGTCTTATACAAGTTCATACATATCAAAAAAAATTTTCAACAAGTAAAAGAAGGAATATATATACAGGGTGTCCCCAAATTACAGCGACAAACTTTAGGAGGCGATAGGGCATATTATAAGGATTCAGAATTTTATAGGAACCTATATCCGCAAAGGTTATCTTAACCCTTTAAGAACCAGTTGTTTTGTGACATTTTTAACAGATGTAGGCATGGCTTTTAAATCTTGAATTTTTAACAACCTTTTTTCTTCAAGCGAATTGTTACATAAATATATATATATATATATATATATATGGTAATAATGGTGTTTCTAATCGATGCATTTAAAAAGCTGATTGCCAAAGTACGAATATCGAAAATGGTTTCGTGAAGTGATTGAACGTACAAATTTTTAAATGGTTCGAAGTAGGCGGAGTTGCATATAACTAAAAAATTAGTTTACACATGATCAGTCGATAATACTAGATCATGGAGGTCAGTGTTAAAAAAAAAAAAAAAAAAAAAAAAAAAAAAAAAAAAAAAAAATCTGTCCAATTTTTAAATGGTAAATGTGATGTTTGCTATTATGGATTGCTCTGTATTCATCATTCTTTCTGCTGTCATCTACATCCACATTCAGTTTGTAGCTTTGCGTTTGTACCACCCACATACGTTAAAAAATACCCGAAAACACACGGTTCTTAAAGGGTTTAGATGATATTTGCGAACCTGGGATCCGATGCAATTTTGAATCCTCATGATGCCCTCTATCTTCTCTTAAAGTTTGTCGCTGTAATTTTGGGACACCCTGTATACTACTGGTGTTTTGGGTTTCATGAGTGAGGTTGACTAATAGATAAAAAACTTTGGAGGAAGAAATTCTTCAATAGCGTACTGCACTTGTAAAAATTGTGCTCTAATTCAGACCTTTAGCGCAAATAGCTATAGGATATTTAGGATACGCTAGGTAAAATGACTTACATTTATGCTCACTTCCGGTAAAGAAAGCATTTTTTATAAGGTTCGATACCTCTAATGAAGAGTCAGCTTCAGATTATAAGTTCTACTTTCAGATTTTATATTTTATATATCATAAGAAGCCCTTACATAAAATATATGCTTTTTTACTATCGCCACACACACTGCAAACTTGTATATATAAAGTTTATATACGCAAGTTGACTGGATTTCGTCACAGTTCTTGGAAAATAAGTAGAGAATACGAGTGAAATCAGAGATTCCAACATACTAATTAATATTCCGTAGTATTTTTAGCCCCGCCTTTTTTTTCACATCAGTATCATTTTAGAGTATTTTTCTTCTTATTTAATCGTAATTGAATTTGAAGACTATTACTCTAAAAATTTACTGGTGTGTAAAAAAGGGCGTGACTAACAACACTACGGAATATTAATTAGGATGTTGGAGTCTCTGGTGAAATGTTAGAATAGAGATGAATGAATCCTTAGAAAACGCTAAAAGGTATGATTGAATAGAAATCAATGCTGCCAATGTTCCGTATATTAAATACCAGTATTTATTTGTAGAAAGTTTTCATAGGTAGAATTTTATATGAAAAAAATATTGGTAAAGGAAATAAGGAACAATTGGCTGCTATGGAAAATTCATTTAACGGATATTATGTAATATTGTATTTTTTTTTAAATAATGTACTGCAATATTGCCAAATTTATGTATTTCTTTATTCAATAACCACCAATACTTTTCAGGAGTGACACTTGATATACATAATAGTCCATTAATCGTTGAAGTGATTAGGCAACCGTTACCATTAAAATTTAGTGTAGATATTGAATAAAAAAAAATCCCTAAATTTGGCAACACTGGCCATTTGATGCTGTTAGGAGTTAGAAGTTGTAATTAATAAAAGGCTTGAAACATTAAAAACACATATGTTAATAATCAAAATTGTGCTTTTATTATTATTCATCTTAATGGATACAATGCAAAGATAATTATTGAAATGATGTTAGAAATTCAGAATTATCTGTCCATTTTAATGTACTTAGAAAGAAACATCATAAAATATAACTTTTTAAAACTCAGACAAACATGACATTAGGTTGTTATCAGTTATTCTTCCGTAAAATAAATTATAGGTGTGGTGCGAATATTTACTGAAATGATAGCTGTTTCATAAATTCATTATCAAAACCAACGCATCACCGTTCTTGAGTAATGATAATAATTGTAGTTATAAGTTATTTGTCCAGTTATATTTTGGGAATAGATCATACTTATATTGTTGTCTAATTAAAAATTTGATGGAAAATTATATAGTTGTTACACTGAAAATTAATATTTTTTACATACACTCCTGCTGAAAAGCTTAGCACATTTTATAAATGGATAGATTTTTATTTATAAATTACAAACGCAATAAAATATTTCCAAATTTTTAAAATATAAAGAAATTGGTTTTCGTTTCAGTGATTTTTAGTTTTCCAAATTATCAGAGGGCCAACAACAAATTCAGTAAATAATATAGTATTTCCATTCAGCCTGGAATCATTAAAAGAGAGTAGTGATATGTAACTATAATAAAGTTACATCAGTTTGCAAATACAGACAAATGTACTGATACATTTTTTCTATGGATTTGATTCAAAATAGCATTCAATTTTGAGTATTCTTTAATTAAGGAAAACTACACATGTTTTTATTTCTAATATATACGGCTTTCAATAAAATTTAATGTCACTTTTATATAAATTAACATAGTGCAGTAGAAATAATATACTGCTGTCAGAATATGTTAAATATCTCGTAAAATATGAGCATTTGTATAACTGCATACGTGTAAACGAAATTAAATATCTTCTCTTTCATATTTAGATTATTGAAATTTAGGCCAACTCACATCAAAAGCCTTATAAGCAAAAAAAGCAAGCCTCTCATTTACGGTACCTCTAAAACTTAACTTTATTTGATAAAATGATTTTGCGTATTCCTGCTCGACTCCCTAAGCGTCTTTGGTCTATATACAGAGACTCCAACATACTAATTAATATTCCGTAGTATTTTTAGCCCCGCTTTTTTTTTCACACCAGTATCATTTTAGAGTATTTTTCTTCTTATTTAATCGTAATTGAATTTGAAGACTATTACTCTAAAAATTTACTGGTGTGTAAAAAAGGGCGTGACTAACAATATTACGGAATATTAATTAGGATGTTGGAGTGTCTGTATATAATATATGCCAGTGGCAATTATTACGTCGACTGCCGAGGAGAAAGTTTAATGATTGAAACAGAATATATAAAATCATGTTGTTAAACAACGCGACGTTTCAGAACACCAAAAGATGTTCTGTACGAAATAAGACATAGCTGCCATGTTTTTAAAATTATTCCAAAATGCTGTTAGCCCCGCCCTTTTTTCACACCGTAAACTTTGTTGGAAAATAATCTTCAGTATACAATTACGATTAAATATGAAGAAAATTGCTCTAAAAAGATTACGGTGTGAGAAAGGGGCGGGACTAATGACATTCCGGAATAAATTAAAAAACTTAGCAGCTACGATAACATAATATGCCGAATTGAAATTTAACCCTTTGCTGGCGACAGATTTTTATGTTTTAATTCTGCAATTTAGACTCCTTCAAAACGTTATTGTATTTCATAAAATTAATTCAAGAATTCATATTTTACCATTTGAGGCACAAGGTAATTATGCTCATTTATTTTCGAAAGCAACCAGAAATTACACTCAAAGTTAGAAGAAAAAGAGAAATGATACTTTCCCGGTAAGTTTTAAAAGCAAAATTTTACTGAAAAATTCCAGGATGAATCATAGCCATAGTAAATAAAAACTAGCTTATATAAAATATATATTATCTAGTGCTTCAATGAATTAAACGATTTAAATTTTATCTACAATAAATAGTGCAGTAAATGCTAGTGTCATTATACTCCTACGCTACGTAAGGACTTAAATGTGGCTATGCAAATTCCTTTTATAAAGTAATGTATTGGTTTAGAGAAACCCACTTAAGACCGATGATGATTTTTAATAACGCTGCCAGACTGCCATCGACTGAAAGGGGTTAATAAAGTTGTACTTATATTTTTAAGCATATCATTTAATCGTAGCTCACACAAAATAGGCTTAAAAACATACAAATAGGTATGCTAAGATACGAAAAACAATTTTACCACAAAAACACAAAGAATAAATGTTACCAAAAAATAAAAATTAAATCAAAATGCTGATTACTTAAAGTTTTACTTAAAAAAAAAAAAAGAATATATTTCCAACCAACTCTGCCATTCCTTTAAAATTAATAACCATCTTTCTCAGACCGTCGCTATCGACAAAGACAGGGCTTGTGAGTAAAGGTATTTTCGTAATTAAATTCATTTGTGAAATAAAACGATTTCTTAACGAAAGGAATTCGTAAAAGCATTTTCGTGAACCTTTCAATCGTCGACATTCTTTTGGTACAATTGAAAAATTAGTACTTTCCAGATGAAACAATTTGATCAGTAAGTATAGATTTTTCTCCTCTAAAGGCATGGTTAAGAATGATTTTACGGCATTGACTACTGGCACATTAATATGCAGCATATTTGCATAACATCTTTTCTCTCTATCTTGAAAAAAAATTTTGTATCTGTCGAAATTCAAACAACTAATTTTATTACGATCTTTCTCCCATGTTCCATATAATGCATACATTAAGTTTAAACGATACACGTCTATTAAAATAGCTTTTTTAACAACCACCGTATATTAAAGATATTTTTCTATGGAAAGGGTGAAATATTTTTAGCAAGAATGAAATTTAGCTAGGACAGGATTCGAACTTGGGACCTATTTTAAAATGTTTCTTTACTTTACCAACTGAACTAATCAGTCGATATCTGAACTGCAGTAATCATTCATATGTAGATTTGCAGAAGATATGAAATTTTTTTTTATCTTTCATATGAGCAATTAGTTCAAGTCAGATAATGACAGGGTAGCTCAGAGTTAGTAAAGAAGTGGCATAGTTAGAGGCTCCTGATTCGATTCCCAGCCTGGTCACTTTCTGATCTTGCCAAAAATAACACGTCTTTTAATAAAAATTATATGTGTAAATCCTGTTAGTAAAAAAATTACAAAAGGTACAGTTAGAAGAGATCGCGTGTCAGGAGAAATTGCGTACATAGAATATCGGAGGGAAGGAGTCGTGTGCGAGAGCGCAACTACTCTAGGTAGTTGTATAACAGCAATAATGCAGTGTTGACTCGAAAATGCATGTTGATTGTTTAGATCGTCTGAGATAAAACGTAGGTTCTTTTTGTCTCGATTTCAAAAATATTGAATTTTCATATTACTCTCAAAGAATTTCTATAGAATGGCAGTAGTACAAAATATATTTAAATTAAAAGATTTCTCATAATCTACTAATCTAGATTAAAGGTACAAACACAAAAATTTCTCTTTAAAGTGAATAATTATTAAATAAGAGGCTGCACAAGCTCTCCTACCGAAATGAGAGAAATTACGCATTTGCTACTTAGGAGAGATTACGCATTGATTCCATTAAATACTATACTAGGAGAGATTACGTAGTTTATTGGCATCGAGGAGACAATGAGAATGAGATTGCTGAATGTCTGAAACTGTTCCAAACAACATCTCCGTCAATTAATTGGACTATCATAAAAACCGGCGTATGAGCGGCGGCCAGTACTGACAGACTGAGGGAATTTCTTATTCAGCAGTCACCAATATTTTCTTAGAGAGGCATTTGATATATGTAATAGATGACTACTCTTCCAATTGATTAGAGAAACGTTATAATTAAATTTTAGTGGTGGCTGTTGAATAAAGCACTGAGTTAAAGAGAATAAAGCACATACGCCGGTTTTTACGGTAGTTTAAGCTATTCGAGAAAGCGCATCTTTTTTTGTTGGTTGGGTTTAACGTCGCACTAAGGCTTCGCAATAGGCATCTGGCGACGGTCTGGAACACACTCCTAATGATTGTCCGGAAACATGCCATCACAATTTTGGTCCTCCACGTAGGGGACGCATCTTTTTGAAAAACACCCCTAGATTCTAAAATTGAACATTATTCAGGAATGACAACGATCGATAAACATCAAACCTTTGGTAGTATTTACCTCTTGAATGCCAATGTTAGCAAATTTTAAATTGATCGCAAATTATTTCATATCAATTATTATTTCAGTATATCTTTTTAGTTTCGCAACATTTTGAAGTATGATGCTCGAGTTTTGTGCAGTGTTGCCAGACTGCGCGACTTTTTTATTCAACAGTCACCAATAATTTTGAGAGGTGATATTTAATGTACAGTCAGGGGAAAAAAACCCGCAATACTCGACGTCACTTCATTGCTAATCGATGCACGAAAATGTATAATAGGTACCATTCGACGTGGAGTTGTGAGTGGTTTCAGAAAATGAAGCGAAAATTATGAATTATGACCTATAAAGATTTTTACATAAAATGAATACTAATGCTGAAAAATATGGGTGTGCAAATTTGTAGCTCATTCCTGTTATTAGTTTTTGAGATATAAATAAATCTTTCTTTTGGGGTGGTTTAGGCGGCTGTATCTTATAAAGTTTTGCAAGAGATAACGAATCAAATCTTAAAAAATAACAGAGAAAATTAATCGAAATATTTTAATTTTTTACTTACGGGTCAAACTATATTACAACAAAGTCAAACGCAAAGAAATGAAACAAAAATGAGGATTTTTAGACATTAGTGTTAGCATCAAGAATTCTTGTTTTCTAAAGAAGACAAGCCCCGACTTCTATCGTTCTTCAAGACAAAACAATACAGAAAAGTAAAGTAAATGTGACTTTGAGTAATCGTGTTAAACCAATTATTTTACGTTGACAAAAATACTATACACAAGTGGTGTTTACTTTATCGATTACTGGTGATAAATTTTGAATCATTTAAACGAACACTAGAAAAAAAAAAAGTTAACTATATAGGCGGTGTTTACTGTTTAAAATAGAAAAACAGGTTGAATGTAAAAATTGCCGATTGAAAAAAAAACGAATTAAATTGAAATGCAAGATAAACTTGTAAAATCGTTTCTTAACTACGGTCATAGTTAAAGACTTAATCATTTACTTCATATATTGCTTTATTTATTTTATTTTATTTTATTTTTATTTATTTTATTTATTTTTTATTTTATTTTATTTTATTTTATTTTATTTTTATTTATTTTATTTATTTTTTATTTTATTTTATTTTATTTTTATTTATTTATTTTTCTTTCCTCTCTATTTAAAGTAGAGAAGATGACTCAATAGAAATTACGCCATTTAACGTATTCGTGCATGTTTGAAACTAGCGCGTTACAATACATTTTAACACTTTTGCGAGCGTAGGATTTTGTCTTATTGGCAGTAAGATCCGCCTACGGGCGTTATTCTCTCAAAACAAAATATTTCAAAACAAATTTTCTGTGTTCACAATTATATTACAGATGGATATACATTATAATTATATTCTTTCTAATTAATATATTTCTATCCATAGAATATTTTACTGCAAAAATATGAACACTTGGTACATACTTAAGAAAAAGGTAATACACATATTACGAAAGAAACGCGTACTGACAGAGGTACACATTTTCAAACGACGTGAATCTACGTCAGCACTTGCGAAAGCAGTAATGAAAAATTATATTTTCACAGAAATTATAAAACAAATCGTACAGTTCCAAAGAATTTAACTGAGCCAAAACTGGTAAGTGCGATTACAATTGTTTGATATTTATTTCATGAAACCTTACAATAATTTATCCGAAAAGATTTAGTTAAAACGTTGTTGTATATATATATATATATATATATATTATTTCAGTTCGTATATTATATCACACCTACAAAAGGAAATTTAAGCTTTATTGGTGATCAGTATAGTCATGACAGACACTTTTTAATTAAAAAAAAGAAAAGCGCTTTTTTCCAAAGACTTATTTATTGTCTGACCAATCGTAAGTGCAATATATTTAAATATACCTAAAATTATCTAAAATAGTATTGAACCATAGCCTCCTAAACTACATGCCTGTCGCTTGGCTCGGAAACTTGGCAACAGTTGAAGCGGCAGGCAGCGCCACCTGGTACAGATTGCTCGACTTTTTATTCAGCAGCCACCAAAAATTTTTAAATGTTGGATATGATATACAAAAAAGGTGAATAGAATCCAAGCAATGCCTCCTAAACTAGATGCCTGTCGCGTGGTTCCGAAACTTGGCAACAGTTCAAGCGGTAAACAGTGATACCTGGGATAGATTGCGCAGCTTTTTTATTCAACTGCCACCAATAATTTTAAGCAGTGATCTATGATATATATAATCGACGTTTCTTCGATTCTCTTCGCCTTTTATGTATATCAAATCGCACTTTAAATAATCTGGTGTGTCACTCACACGACTTTCTCTTACCCTGAAATTTAATACTATAAATACAGGTTGCAGATTAATAGGTAAGATAACGAGTACTGTTATGTAAACCTATGTTAAACAATTCATATTAGGCTTCTAAAGAGTTTTATATGATAATTAGTTCTGTGTGAGGGGGGCTGCCGCCCCCCTCAACCCTCCGTTTCATTAATGCACCTACATTTATATAGAATTTAATTCGGTTATTAAAAAATAATTCTCTTTTTAAAAAATAATTTATTAAAATTATTATTGAAAAAAAAATCTTTTATGATAAGGCAGACTATTTCCATATTAGAGAAGTAGTATAACACCAAATATCCAAAAAAGTCCATTTTATTCTCAATATTAAAAAAAATAGTACGATTTTTTTTTCTTTTTTTTTTTTTTTTTTTTTGTTAAAAGTAAAAAAAATCGATAACTTTGTTTCAAATTATCGCAGATCGATGGTTCAACCATTCGTTTTAAAGGTATTGGCGAGCTCTTTTCAAAGATACCCATCATGAAAATTTACTCCCCTGGAGGGGGGACTTCCCCCCAGGGGGGGGGGAAGGCGAGGCTCCTACATACACAAAAAAAAATTCCCCCCTTAACTATCTCTATTACAAAAAATATATATTCGTTTCATTTCGTTTTGTGCAGTCTATAGACGTTAAACTCTACTTTCCTGCAATTTCCCCCATAGACGTAATGTATTAGAATTCTCTTGTTTTTCCCTGTACACGAACCATTTGCTTGATCTTCACGAAAAGCTTACTGTAACATCCCTATATGATACACATTTAGAATACCAAGTTTGAACTTTCTGCCATAATTTTTTTTTGAGATATGCTGATAACAGACAGACACACAGACACACACACAGACACACAGACCATTTGCTAAAAACATGATTTTCGTAATCAGGTCACCTCAAAACGTGTAAATATAACAAAATCTCGCGTTCGAAAATTTGACCCAAAAGCAACACTTTCTCTACCTTATGGGTAAGAGAAAGTAAAAATATTTGGTGGCTGTTGAATAAAAAAGTCGCGCAATCTATACCAGGTGTCGCTGTGTACCGACTGAACTGTTGCCAAATTTCCGAGCCACGTGCCTGGCATCTACTTTAGGAGGCTATGATTGAAGAAACGTCGATTATATATATCATATATCACTTCTTAAATTATTGGTGACAATTGAACAAAAAAGCCGTGCAGCTGTACCAGGTGGTTATGTCTGCCGCTTGAACTTTTGCCAAGTTTCCGAGCCACGCGACAGGTATCTAGTTTAGGAGGCTGTGACTGAAGTATATATTTATATATATATCTAAAAAACTGAATTTTGGATAATTAAGATACTGCAAAGGTGTTTTTTTTTATTAATTTTTATAACTCTTTTTTTTTCTTTAAATATTTCCAGTGTGAAACAGTAAAATTTTGTCTAATTATTGTAGGATCTTAATTTTATTTTTCTACATTTACAGATAACCCCCTAACACATTTTTCATTATAACTCTATGGATACTAAAGATAAAGTGTACGAACAGCATACTTTTCCGCACTGTCAGACTCTCAGAAATTCGAATATGAAGTCAAAATTGGGTGTTGTTGCAGAAAAAAAATTCAAAGTTGGCGCTCATTTCAATATGCATATAACCCCTAATTAAAAATTCGACAACAATTTCAGAAAGTGTATTTAATTTCCTGTTGAATTATGTCTATTAGATGTTCCTGCGTTAAATTAATAACGAAATTACAGCGGGTGTTGCTTTTTTTTTTCCCCGTCTGTACTATAGCTTCCTAAACTACGAGTAGGTGCCTGTCACGTGGTTCGTAAGCTTGACAACAGTTGAAGCGGTAGGCAGCGTCACCTGGTAAAGGTTGCAAGACTTTTTTATTCAACAGCCACAAAAAGTCAAATTATCTTCCGGATCGTGAAGTAATGTTGAATTATTTTTTTGGAAAAATAAATAAATAAAAATAAATAAATAAATAAAATAATAATAATAATAATTGTGCTGCATTTTTTATTGTAATTATTTAAGACTGTTAAATCGTATTATAGCATAAAACCTTTATGAGTTATTTTTAATTTTGAAACCGTGTTAACAATGTAATTCAACACACGTAAAAATATAAAAACGCTGCTACCCCTGAGAAAAAAAAAAAAAAAAAAAAAAAAAAAACAGAATCGGAAACATGCTTTACTTCCTTTCTAAAATAAAACTATTATTAGTAAACGTAACTGATTTATTACCTCTAAAGTTTCATTTTTATATATAGTTAAAAAAAAAAAAAAAAAAAAAAAAAAATCAAATATATATATATATATATATTTTTTTTTTCTTTAGTGGTGCCACTTCTACAAAATAACTCATTAGTTCGTTTTTTTACATATAAAGGTTAAATAAATTCAAAGAGTACTCGTTATTTTTTTTTCCATTATCGTTATCTCTAATTTTTGCAACAAGACATTCCACACCAAAACTTATTTAATAGTTCTATATTTAACATGCGGGTATCATTTGTTTATCATCCCATTTTAAACACAGAAAGTCTTCTTTTTTAAACATAAATTAACATGATGGTAATTATTAATTTTTAATTCAATACTCTGATTTCAAATGTAAGGAAATTAAAAAAGTTAAAAGAAGCAGAAGATTTACTGGAATCATATGAGCAGAACTGGATTTAAAACTACTAACGATCACAGCCTGATTAAGGGGGAAGCACACATTATTTATACTTACACCGTTATTTTTTAACAAATACTTTCCTCCTATAATAAACAAAAAATTCTCATTAAAAATTAGTTTAAAAGAATTCTGGTGTCTAATAACGGTGAGTAAATTGAATTTTTTTACACCATTCATTTTTTATAAAAAATATTTCCTCGTCAAAGCGTGGAATTTCTATGACATGAAGTAAAAAATAATTGTAAAAGTATTCAGGTGAGAGCGGAGATAATGTGTGCTACCCCCTTAATCAGGCTCTGCTAACGATTTACACGAGAATTTATCCTTAAATTACGAAATTTTGCGTTTTGCAAGGAAAACATACGACGTTAGATATAGACATATTTGAATAAGTTGTGATTTTGAGTTTTGTCGCATTATGCATTAGAGTAATACAAATAAATAAATGAAGGTGCTTTTTTTAATTGTTCAACAGCGTCACATTTTACAAACCTTAAAAATAATGTAAAAGAACTGAATAACAATATTGAAAATTGAAAATTTGGCTTCGTACTGGAACAGATCTTGTAAAGATGCACCAACGTACATAGTTGCCAATTTTAAATTTTAATCACAAAATTTATATATTTCTGTAACAGTTTTCACTGATTAAATATAATGAAGTTTGGTAGATCTAGGTCACCCCTTTCTATAATAATTACAAAAATTTAAATAGACACCAGAAAATGCAATAAATTCGCAACAATTTTTTTTCGGGTCGAAAGAACGCATGACCCTTCGTCAGGCGAACAAAGTAGTCACGAGTGTTGCAGTCAAAGCGGCAACGCACCTTGACGAAGGGTCATGTGTTCTGTCAACCCGAAACAACCGTTGCGAGTTTATTGCATTTTATGGTGCTTATTCAATGATTCGTAATTATTACTTTAAAACCCCAGTTCTGTATTGCTTTCTTATTATCACCACTTTCTACGTCAAAACTTGATGCTTCACATACAAACACATATTTTATTAGTAGTAGAGATCGACATTTTATTTTACCGCAAGTACAAAATTATCTACTGAATAAATGTTTTTGTTTACAAAAAAGGTTTTCCTTACAAAAAACACAGTTTTAAATTAATAATTGCATAGTTGCCAAATTTATGTTATTTTACCACAAATAGTTTCTAAAATAAAGCCTTTATATGTTTTTTATACGTTTCCTGCAACAGAGATGCCAAGTTCCTTAATTTATTACCGAAAATTTTTAGCCCCACCATTTTTTCATACCACTTTTTTTATAAGAATATTTTTTTTCTTATTTTACCGTACTTATATGTTATAGAAAATTATTCTATAAATTAAGTGCTGCAAAATAAAGGCTGGGTAAAAGTGCTCCGGACTAGATTAACCCCTTCCTTCTCTCTCTCGTGAAAATGACGGGGTGAGTTTTTGCCATAGCCTCCTAAACTAGATGCCTGTCGCGTGGTTCGGAAACTTGGCAACAGTTCAAGCAGTAGACAGCGCCATTTGGTACAGACTGCGCGACTTTTTTATTCAATAGCCAAGAAAAAATTTTAAAAGCGGGATTTGGTATAAATAAAAGGCGATTAGAATCGAAGCAACGTCGATTATATATATCATATATCACTTCTAAAAATTATTGGTGGCAGTTGAATAAAAAAGTCGCGGAATCTGTACCAGTTCGCGCTGCCCACCGCTTGAATTGTTGCCAAGTTTCCGAGCTATGCGGAAGGCATCTAGTTTAGGAGGCTATGGTTTTCGCTTTCTATTTCTCGTGACCGTGATATTTCCAGGCTAGAATGTTCAAAAATAAAGCACTAAAAACAAACCATTTCTGATACATGGATTTTTTTTTTCTTATTTTACACTCTAGTTGGAAGTAGCGGACTATTTAAAAATTAATTGTAGATAGTAGGTTTATTTTAATCTGTCAGCACTATGAATTTTTTGTAAATATTTGTAATACGTATTTTGTAATCTTAGCTCCGTTAGGCACGTGGTTTTCTGCTCTGTGTTAATATATATATATATATATATTAGGGTGGGCCGAAAAATGGATATTTTCAATAAGCAATTTCTAATAGCAAAATAAATTGTATTTTGGCATCCTGAATTTGGAAAAAATAATTAAAAATACGTATATATATATATTTAGTTCGCGTATGACCTTCAAAGTTCGAAGAAATGATGAAAAAAGGTCAAATTTCAAAAAAAATTATTGAAATACAAATATTACAGGTTGATTCAAAATTAGTGTGCCCAATTTCAGAGCATCAGAAATTTTTATTGAATTAAGTTATTTACATGAAATTTTCATTATAGTTTCTTTTCGCATAGTACATTTTACGTAAATCTTTAGGCCAAGCCAAAATAGCTTTTTCGACCATTTTTAAGGTTATTTTCCCAACTTCCTCTTTGATTGCTTTTTGAAGCCCTTGACGTGTTCTTGCTTTACGTCTACTTAATTTTTTTTTTTTTTTTTAAGTATTCCCATAAAAAATAATCGCCAGGAGCACAGTCAGGGGAAAATGGGAGCCATTTCTCAGGAGGAAGAATTTTTTTTTTTCTTTTTTTTTATCTTTTAGCCATTTTATAGTTCATTTTGTAGTATGACTTGGTGCAGAATCTTGGTGAAAAACAAAGTTTCCTTGGGAGTAAAGACGTTTACTTTCTTTGATCATGTGCTTCAAAACTTTATTCTGATAGTATTTAGCATCAATTTTAGCCTTTGGTTCTACAAAAAATGGTTTTGTTAAGTCTTGGGAGGACATTCCCATCCGTACCATAACACCTGACGGCCAACTTGCCTTTTGCAAAACAGTTGCGACTTTGCAACGCTTTTCGTTTTTTTGTCATTTGTGGATGACAGATAAAACAGTGCTTCATCCGATGCTATCGATGTTTTGTATCTACCTTTGTGTAACATTAAATACAGAGACGAAGAACGTTTTCTTAATTTTTCTACGGTATTTCCAGATATTTGATGACAGACTGGTTTATTCACTTTTTTATAGCCGATTTTCTTTATCTGACGACAAATTGTAGATTGCGATACCTGTAGTTTCTTTGCTAAAGTTCTTTGAGGCAGAGGATTTCCTACAGCGATAAGTCTTTTCAGCTTCTTTTTCTTCTTCTTTTTCAACAAGGACTTCCTTTCGTCCACATTTTTTTCCTGGAGCTTCTGATTTCCAGCCAAATTTTTTTTCTTTTCGAAGTTTAGCTAGTAATCCATTAGAAAAATGCCTTTTCTGAGTTTTAAATGCTTTATTTATAACCGAATTTGAGCAATCATCCTTCAAAAGATTTAAAAATTTCGTTTCCGGTTTGAGGATCTAATTTTGGAACCATAATTTACTCCCACTAATAAAAATAGCTAGATGTGTATTTTAAACGTCTCACTTTTAAAATAAAACTGGTGGTAAAGCGATTAAAATATACCATAAATAGTTACATTCTTTTAAAATTGGTCACACTAATTTTCAATAAACCTGTATTACTTTTCTTCTAATAGCTTTCAAATGCTTCTTTTAACACTCTTTCCATATATCTTTAAAAATATTTACATTATTTTAGAATTTTCAGATCGCGCATAAACCGTAAAGTTTCGTAAAATTATCGAAAATCGGACTTTTTTATTGTTTTTTAAATAACACCACCAGCTTGCTAGAAAACCTAATGAATCGAATATTACGTTATATATGTAGGCATTTCTACCTTTATAGCTAATAGAACAGGTGATTGTAACAGATAGTATCTAACTTTGTTTAGCAAATCATCAGACTCGATGGCACCGTATCTGGCTCCATCCACCGAGCCACGCGAATTCTCTTTTCAATTTTATTCTCCATTCTCATTTTAATATATATCAGCCTGCTATATAATAGTGAATATCAGTCCTCTGTCAGGAAGCAGTGTGATCAGATCATTATGTTTTAGTTTTTTCCTACTTAAGTAGGGTTATGTTAAAATATTATGTTAAATAGTGAATTTACAGTAGTGCTTTAAAAACTATTTGGTGGTGTGTTATTTTACCCTTACCGTCATTAGTAATGGCGGCTACCAGACAATCCTTTGCGTATTCGTTTTTATTTTTATTTATGTATTTATTTAATTTTGGTGAGGGCTTACCAATAAAAGAACTGGATACGAACACTTTCCCAACATTTAAGGATGTACTTTTATATTGTTTCAAGAAAAGGCACACATAGTCTTTATATTCTAAGAAAATGCCTGCATTTTTTTACTATTGCCAATTGAGTTATACCGAAAAGTTTCAACACCAACTGTGCCCATACTAGAATAGCACATTTAATAAAAGACTATCATAATCCATGTTTCAATTTAAGAAATTCTTATAACAGAGACAAAAAAAAAAAGTGAGTTTTTAATCGATGATTCTAAATCAAATTTATTGGATGTTACAGCATGTAAAAGCAAAATCAAATTTTCTTCTTTTTTTGGGGAAAACCAGTGATCCTGTGACTGTTTTGTAAACACTGATTGAAAATATGAAAAAGAGGGGGGGGGGGGAATCTCGTATTGAGCTAGAATTATTGTATAACCAACTAAATACTAGAAACACTTACATTAGTATTCTGAAAAGGAAAGAAATAGAAAGGATGAGATAGAAAGAACTTAGAAACTTAGATCAAGATTGAAAAAAAAAAAAAAAGAGGTTAATTAAATCTTTTAATGATTCAGTTGTAAATGTACATCTTCATCTGTTGCTTTGACATCTAAAACTCAATTGAAAATGATGTTATTTGCTACCACTGTAATGAGTGACAGGTTTAGAACTTTTGATAGGAAAATAACTGTTCTGCTGCGTTTTTCATTCTAAAAAAAATGCTGGACTGATTAGTAACGAAGTGCCTTTTTTGCTAGCCGTGAGAACGTGTTATTGACCATAGCAGTGGACTACAGACAACATATAAGGGAGTTAGCCTACAAAAAAATACTCAAGAGAAACGATCAATCGACAGGACACGCTTCTGTATCTATAACGGAATTTCTTTCACTAATATTAAGTTTTGAAATTTTGAATTATGAAGTGTTTGGTTAACTGGTCAACGTGTTTACGTTTTCTCTTTTTCTCTATGCCTCCAGTGAAGGAAAATGTGACAAACAAGAATCTTTTATTATTTCTACAAACTAAACAATTGCCATTGTTTAAAATAATAAAATTCACATATAACATAACCATAGCCTCCTAAACTAAATGCCTGTCGCGTGGCTCCGAAACTTGGCAACAGTTGAAGCGATAGACAGCGCCACCTGGTACAGACTGCGCGACATTTTAATTCAACTGTCTCCAATAATTTTAAGAAGTGATCGACGTTTCTTGGATTCTATTCGCCTTTTATGTATATCATATCCCACACTTAAAAATTTTTGGTGGCTGTTGAATAAAAAAGTCGCGAAATCAGTACCAGGTGGCGCTGTCTACCGCTTCAACTCTTGCCAAGTTTCCGAGCAACGCGACAGGCATATAGTTTAGGAGGCTATGACATAACATTCAAGCTGTTGAAAGGATTGTGAAGCTGGTCAATGAATCCGCAGAAAAGTTATTTGGGGAAGACCCAAGATATGAATATATAATAACAAATTTATACTCGCGATTACCAATGCCAAAACTGAATAATAAATCTAACTTACTGCATTAATCCCAAAATAGAAACCTTTTTTTAATCATATAAGAAATGTAAATGTAAATGCACTATAAATATGCATATATTGTAAATAACATCATGGTTGGTTGGATGGTAAAGGCAGGTTAGAACTCGAAGTGCAACTATCTCACTGTAATCAGGTCTGGGTTGTTAATGTAATAAATTATAATTACATAACAAATGAAAAGCTGCATAATGCACATTTATTCTAAAAAGTTTAAAACTGGACTACAAAATGTGAAACACTGCATTTTGTAAAAAAAGATAAAAAATTCAAATTTTTATTAATTTCACGATACTTTACGGCTTATGCGCGATCTAATAACAGTAAAATACTATAAATATTTTTGAAGATATATGGAAAGAGTGTTAAAAGGATGCATTTGAATGGTATTAAAACAAAAACTAATCATATTTGTATTTCAATAAAAATTTTTGAAATTTGACCTTTTTTTATATTTTTTTTTAACATTGAAGGTCATGCGCGATCTAAAGATATAAATATTTATTTAGTTTGTATTATTTTTCTCAAATTCAGTATGCGAAAGTACAACTTTTTTTCACTATTAGAAATTGCTTATCTGAAATATCCATTTTTCGGCCTACCCTAATATGTATATATTTAATATTGTGTGCATTATATAGTCAGAATCACAAAGTAACTCGAATTCTAATTTTAGTATAAATGTGTCTGAGAGTGATTTGGAAATAAGTCATATTTATGAAAGTTCGGAAAGCGACTCTGAGAATAGTTTATTACACATATAGTGTTGTATAAAACCTAAGATTCTTTTTATAAATTTCCGTTTTAATGTTTAAAACACATATCTTTTATTTTTTCTACTTACTGGAAAACCAACATTCAGTCATAATAACCCTAATTGATGGTTTTTCTACAAAATTAATTTTTTTTTTATTTCAAGCTAAATAAAAAATTCCAAAAATTAAAAATGAATGCATATATTGTTCATACACTTTATTTTACACAATTTTCTTCAATTAAGGAAAAAAGAAATACGCGCATTTTTTACCGTTTTCTTGAAAATTACGCGGTCGTTAAGGGGTTAAGGAACTTTGAAACTCTGCTGTGACCAAATAAAGTATAAATGTCAATTATACTAAATTTACACCGTAATTGTAATAGAAACCGCCTTTTTTCACATCACTTTTTTGTAGAGTAATTTACAGCAATTTATACTTAACCCTTTCATTTCCAACTTTTTCCCTCCGTAAAACAATAAATCTTATATTTAGTCATAACTTTATTTCAAACGTAATGTATATAAATATTTTTTTTATATAGGAGTTATAGCAGAGTACGAATTAATATAGCTAACAAAGCAACTGATAGATGTTTATTTATGTTTAATATAATCACTGATGCCATTAAAAATCATAACTTTTCAATAAATAAAAATATCAAAATTTTGGAGAATAACATAATGTAATTAATTAAAATACCTATTATAAACATTAAAGAATATAAAAAAAAATATTTCAAACAGTTAATTTACTTAAATTGCCCAAAACACAAAACTGATTCCGATATTATTATCAGAACAGCGTAAAATATACTTTCAATTATCAACAAAGATAGTGAAGTCATCCAAAATAGGTATTTTTCGAAGGGAAAATGTATATAGATTTTAATATTGTTCATTTTGAATCAGCGGGAGTGTTAGATGTTAAGAAAGAAAATCTGAAATGTTACGATTCCAATTGGAATCACGGGGAAGGAAAGGGTTAAGATTAAATGTGAAGAAAATTTCTCGTTAAATAAGTGATATGATCATGATGAATGGTAACGTTTAATGCTATTATGGTATTTGTATAAGTTTGAATAATTGGCAAGTCTAAATAGTAGGAACATTTTCATAAAAAAAAAAAAAAACTGTACTGGTGGGTAGCTAGTTATATAATTGTTAGTATCGAAAAAAATGAATAGGAAAGAATTTCAAAGATAATTTTAATAAACCCTATACTTGTAGTTTTAAGTAATGATGTTGGTACTTATGTAGTTAGAAAAGTACCACATTCATTATACTGTATGTATATTTTCCTATAAACAATTAATTTCATGTACAATCAACTTACACTAGATTCCAAGCACTTACGTATTTTAGTGTCCATAGGGTTCTCACAAAGGTAAATTTAAATTCTACTATTTTTATCTGTACTCGACTAATCGTTATATATTTCAAAAAATTACTATATATCATTTATGGTATCCAAATTTTTCTTTGGGAGCATCCTGGGTGTATATTCCTTTTACTACAGATCAACATTTATTAATCCTCAGTTCTAATTTAACCCTTAAAAAAGTTATTTGCATGTATACAGGATTTGATTTGCTCCGTGACTAATAAAACATTCCAGATTTGGAATTATGATCGCCAAAAACTTACATTATCTTTAAATAAATTAAATAAGTACTATTAACACAAATTTTAAGGCAATAATTATACGTTGCTTTCAAATCATATCACAATTATTATGCTCTTAACAGTAATAAAAAGCATGAGTAATTTTAAAAACTAGCCTTATAAGAGGATATATTGAGGATAAAGATCTTATCATAAATGTTTACTCATCACGATTACACAGATATCCGTTTTAGTGGATATGTGCCATTTAAAAATGAATGTTTTAACTACCCAAATTAACTGTATACACATATCTTTTAATCTTCTTATTTTAGATGAAAGAGCGCATTAAGCTAATGAGCTTATTTTAATGAATGAGATTATTTTTGACATTATTTCATAAACTTCAGATAAAAGTTCCAAGGGTTATTTCAAAAGAAAGAATCTATTCCTGAATTAAGCTATTTAAGAGCTTTAAATTATATTATTAATATTTTGTCTAATATATATTTCTTAACTTTCTAATAAAGTATTAAGTTTAAGTAGTATTTACTTGTATTTTTAAAGCATTTAATTTTTTTTTTTTTTTTTATTAAAGCTAATTCTAAAGGTTACTGACTTTTATTTAATCATATAAAGTTATAATCAAATATTTCAATAAGTAACCCGAGAAACATAAATGTTATAGAAACTCACTATAAAAAGTTTTTTTTTTTTTTTTTTTTTTTTTTTTTTTTTTGTAATATAACGACCGTTATATTTAATCTAAACATATATCCAAAATCAGATATTGAATAAAAAGATATTTTCAGTTATCAAATAATTCGACTAAAAATTACAAAGCAGTTTTTAATAAAATATTTTACGATATATTTTTATATTTCTGCACATCTTTTTCACATTTCCCCACAAACAGTCTTGCTTGGATTTATATATTTTCCTATAAAGAGTGAAGTACAGATACATCTATTAATATGCAAAATTACAGGTTAGTGTATTTCATTTTTCAAACTTAAAAAAAAAAAAAAAAAAAATACATGAGAAAGCTTTAAAATGATTGTACGTCTTTTAAGCATTAATTTTAGAAATCAAAAAACAAACGCAAATCGGATTTAAATCTATATGTACTAGCACATTGAAGATTTTGATATTCATCGCAAAAACTGGCAATACTGTGCTAAGGATTAAAATTTAACGCAGATATTCATTTAATGTATTATTTTACTCTTACATTAATTTTAACTTCATTTACTCATCGGTACTTATCGTATAATAAATTTACATGAACGCTTTATTCACAATGGCATACTGGCCAACCATCTCATTATTAATCGTAGCATTGTTACTCCACTTTTTCCACACCACTATGTTTAGAGTTTTCCGCCTGTTTTGTCACCACTTAATTCTTAGAAAAAAAAAATCTTTATTCTATTTTTAAAGTAATATGTCGTGATTAAACATGATAGAAATTATTGTATAAACAATGGTTGTAAAATGGCACAAATTTCTCATCTCTGAAAATGTCCTAAAAAAAGGCCGTGACTGAAATACATGCTTGCATAAAAATTTACTCATATATTTTTATTTACAATTTGATTAAATTAAAATTAGAAATAATTTTAGTCTGTAACTTTTAGAGAAATATTTAATGATAATAATTCTTATTTACTGTAATACATATAAAATATCACTGCATACATGCCAAACATCTCTTATGACTTCTAACAATTTTAGTACCAGTCTTTATTTTAGAGTAATTTTAACTGCATTTGGAGTTTTGGTTAAACATTTATGTATGTATATAGGGGTGACCCGTGTACCTAGGGCCATCATGTAGCTAGGGCCACCCCACTTTATTTGAATAATATTTAATTTCAAGTTTTAATACTCAATTGGACGAGTAACAACACCAATTGCTACTTTTACAACTACTTTGGAACTTTTGAGGAGAGAGTTTTGACAAGTTACATGTAGAAAACGCAGACCTGCCAACCTAATCCGGCAAATTGTTAACGCCTATTGAAAAACGCCCCTTTTTCTACACCACTAAATTTTTAGAGCAATTCTCTTCAAATGTATCTATGATGAATGAAGTAGAAAAATACTCTGAAAATTAAGTGGTGTAGAAAAAGGGGCGGTACTAACAATTTGCCGGATTAGGTTGGCAGCTCTGAAAACGAATTTACATGGTTTGAAATAAAATTTCACAGATCATCTCTTTTGCTATTTTACAAAGGAAAGCCAAAGATTTTCTTTTATTTCTAGAGTATAATTTTGCTTGTTATATTGAGTAATAAATGAGATATTTAATTAGTCCTCTCTGCATGTGGATTTTTTAGTGGAAAGCATTTTGAACGAAGTTACCAAAACTTGTACCAAATGTTTTGGTACAAGTTTTGGTAACTTCAAAGTAAGGTAACAAAAAGTTTTGGTAACTACCAAAATGTTTTGGTTAAACATTTATGTATGTATATAGGGGAGACCCGTGTACCTAGGGCCACACTTTATTTGAATAATATTTAATTTCAAGTTTCAATACTCAATTGGACGAGTAAAAACACCTATTGCTACTTTTACAACTACTTTGGAACTTTTGAGGAGAGAGTTTTGACAAGTTACACGTAGAAAACGAATTTACATCGTTTGAAATAAAATTTTACAGCTCATCTCTGTTGCTATTTTACAAAGGAAAGCCAAATATTTTCTTTTATTTCTAGTGTATAATTTTGCTCGTTATATTGAGTAATAAATGAAATATTTAATTAGTCCTCTCTGCATGTGGATTTTTTAGTGGAAAGCATTTTGAATGAAGTTACCAAAACTTGTACCTAGGGCCACATAACTGCCTTGTACCTAGAGCCAGTGTGTTTGGACCTTTTAACACTTTTGCGACCGCATATTTTTGTCTTTTTAACAGTAAAGTCTGTTGACGTTTTTCTCATAAGTTACAATTTTTCAAAACAAAATTTTCCGCATTCACATTAATATTACAAATGGATATGCAATATGATCATACTCTCTCTAATCCAGGAAGAAAATTAATCAAAAATGATAGAACTGTATGTCTCCGTTTCGTGTCCTGTTGAAATTTCGAAACCTGAATTTGTTTTATTTGTTTTCTTATTTATTTATTCATTTTAATTTAATCTATTATTGAAACAAAGCTCAATATTATTGATTTTCGATTATTCTAATCACGGTATAAAATTCACATTCATCATAGAAAAAGAATTTAAAACAAAGTAATATATCCTATTACTTTTAAATATATAGATTTTACACATTTAAAATTAAGAATTCAAGTACAGAAGACGGCTATCAGGGATGGAACACGGGCGCAGAATTCATACCACTATCAATGTAAGAAAATTTTCTGCATCTTAAATCAACGATATTATTGCTAGACAAATTTCTTAAACAGATTCCGGTATGAATTCTGCGCCCGTGTTCCATCCCTGGGCTATACAACGGAGTATATTCATTTTGGGCAGTAAGAAATCGTTTTACGTGGGATATACTTTATGAGACCAATTTATGCAAATTTAGTCCAATACGGAAAATTTTTATTTTATTCCATTTTGTTGTTTTGTTATGTCTTTTATTGTTTTCTATGTAAGGTTTAAATGTTTACGATACAAATTAATCTATTTTTGTAAAATTAACGCATTGCAAGCGGGAAATTTTGATGGCATTCCAAAAGAATAATAAACTCCACCCTCTGGCTTTTTCTTAAACAATACTTTACATTAAAAAATGTTTCTTGTTTTAAATTTTAGTTTGTTTGACTTGTTATAGAACTCCAGAATATATAAACGAGTGAAATTTACAGTTTTGATTATATAACAAAATTTCAGTTATTTAATCATGAATTTTGTTAAATAATTTGATGTTTTAGAGAAACGTATGAAGGCATGACCTATTACCGTAAAAACTGGCGTATGGACCGCACTCGGTGCTTTATTCATTAGCCACCACTAAAATTCAATTATAGCGTTTGTCTAATCACTTCGAAAAGTAGTCGTCTATTACATAAAGGAAATGTCACTCCTAAAAATTATTGGTGACTATTGATTTAAAAACTCCCTCAGTTTGACGGAACTGACTGCGGCTCATACGCCGGTTTTTACGGTACTCAAGATAGGAATGATTTTGAACAGTATTTTCTTTTTACTGAATATTAAGTATCTGCTCTCAAATTTTTGTTTAAATCTTGTTATTTATGTTTTTGTATATTGTAGGTTTGTACGCTTCAAAATTAATGTAAAATTTTATAGTGATACTTTCATGCGGGGCTTACTGTATAAAATAAAAATATACAAAACAGAAGTGTAGATATTTTTTTCCCTTAAATATTAAACTTTTTTTTTGCCCCTATTATTATATGAATATTTCACAGCGAGCTAAATCCACAGAAGAAATAATCTAATTTTTTGCCAGGAACATTTCACAGCGAGCCCCCATATTTTGTAAAAGAAGATAAAAATTTTACTTAGGACATCAATAATTTATTATTTCTAGGAGCGAAATTACATAAGGGGAAATTTAAAAGACTCAGATTTATTAAATACATCTCAGAAATTTTTATAACTAAGATCTCAGCGGGATAATCAGATAACCAGATGCGTCTTATCGGCATGGCTCGGAGTTACTCAAACTGGCGGGATCATCTAACTTTTTCACTGTTGCCAGATTCCTCAAAGAATCTTGGATGAAGCACTGTTGCCAGTTTACGCAGGTAAGTAATGAAAGTCTACTGAGTGCTTGACGCAGGAGAGCCGGGTGAACCATCCGGTTCATATATATATATTGTTACAAAATTGTAAATAATTGTGTTTATTTTTGTATAAATTCTTTCAAAGAGGCTTAGTAAGTTGATAAAATGGTAATTTTGTCCATTTCTAGTCATTTTAGCGTTGAAATAGCCTTATTTCCCCTTAAAAACGCATTAAAAAGTCCAATAAGGCAGGTAATGGATTTGGCGCCAAATTTGGCGAGTTTTTCCCACCTTGGCGATTTTTTTGGCGACCTTGGCGAGAAAATCCTTATAAGGGATATACCAAATATGGAAGCTGTAAGTTGATTGGTTTACCACTTTCTAGAGTTTTCTCGAAAAATCTGGGTTCCATGGAACAGTATATAAGAAGCGCTTTCTCGCCAAGGCAGTAAGTTCAGTTCAGTCTGTGATCAGAGTCGGTCAGCTTGCATTGAGCCGCTTTGGAAGAGACTTGCTTTATGTGTTATTGCTATACAGTTTGTACTGTGGATTTGCTACTGACAGCTGTTGTTTAAGCTGTGTTTACTGATTGCTGTGTTTATTGAAGCTGATACTTGGTTTATAGACCTGTATTTTTCTGGAACTTTCTGTGAATAAATTACTGCATTTTTGTACGTTTGGCCTTTCATTCTCGGACAACTCACGAACCCCCAAGTACGCAACATTTCTGGTGTCAGAAGCGGGATTGTCTGTGAATGGTGATAACGAGAGCTATGGAGCAAGAAATGAAGAAATTTCTAGAAGGACTCACTGCTCCGATGAATGAGTTAAGATCTGGATTGATAGAGAAAATGGAAACAGGACAAAGAGAGATGAAAGAAAGTATGGAGACATCGCAAAGGGAGTTGAAAGACACTATGGGTGAAGTGCAGGAAGAAATTAAATCTAATCAAGATGAGATGAAGAGAGAGCTTTCAACGGTGAAAGAATCAATCGAGGGTAAATTAACGGTGATGGAAAATAGAATGGATGGAATAGAAGAGAAAGTTATAAAGAAAGAAGAACATTTTGAAGAGAAAGTTATAAAGATAGAAGAAAATGTTATGAAGGTTGAAGAGAAAGCTATGAAGATAGAAGAAAATGTTATGAAGGTTGAAGAGAGTGTTACGAGGATAGAACGGAGTTTCGAGGAGAAAGTTAAAGAAAATTTTGATCAAGAGCTGGAAGGAAGGTTTTCAGAGATAGAAAGCAAGTTTAAGAGAATGGAAGAAGATCTTGAGAGAAAAATGAAAGAAGAGTGGAATGGAGAAGTAATAGGGAATGAAATGCAGAGCAAGATTCGGAATCTCAAAGAAAAGTTAGAATCCATGCCTCACGAAACTAAAAAGAAAGAGAGAAGAATCCAGAATCGGGAGTTTATTAAGCTATCCACCTACGACGGCAGTTTCTCCTGGCATGTATATAAGACGCAGTTTTCCATCGTTGCTGAAGCTAGCGGCTGGGACTCTACCGCCAAGTCAGTCCACTTAGCAGCAGCATTACGGGGAGATGCAGCCGAGATCCTGAGAAATGTTTCTAAAGAAGAAAGGAACGACTTCGAGGCCCTGACTAGAGCACTGGAGCTACGGTTCGGAGAGAAGTGTTCTAAGGACTATAGTCGCCTTCAGCTAAAATCTCGTTACCAGAAAACGGGCGAAAGTTTGCAAGAGCTGGCAGCGGACATTCAGAGACTGTCAGTCCTAGCATTCTCAGACTGTCATGCTAACACTCGAAACGACTTAGCTCTTCAGTACTTTATCGATGCTGTTCGTGATCCAGAAATTCAAAAAGCGCTGAGACACTCCAACATCAGAGACGTAGAATCAGCTTTAGGCTATGCACTTAGGATAGAGGCAGCCCAACAAGCCTCCCGTAAAGACCGCCATACCATAAGAGCAGTCTAATTAAACGATACGCCTGCTGGTGAAAATGAAATGAAGAGAAGTATCGAAGAGATCTTAAAAAGATTGCGCAGCCTGGAGAATAATAAGGAAATAAAGGACCGGAAGATAAAGTGCTGGGGCTGTGAAGAGGATGGTCACGTGAAGAGGAACTGCCCTGTACGACCAACTATAGGAAATCACCCGTCTTCACCATCACTACAGGGAAACTAATAGGAGGCCATCTCGCGGGGCGGAGGTCGCCTGAAATTAAAGAGCCCCAATTTACAGTATTTCATGTTTTATCGATGAGTGGCGGCGATAATGGACTTCACGTCTATGGCCAAGTTAACAACACCACCTGCCGGATGATTCTTGACACAGGAGCCAACGTGACCATCATTAGAACGGATTTGGCTCAAGAACTAAAAGAGAAGATCATTTGGACGCCGCCCTGCGTTAAACTCCAGACTGTGACCGGAGACGAAATCAAAATATATGGAAAAATGAACTTGACCATCACTTTTGGAAATGCCAGTTACCATCATATGGCATATGTGGCTGATATAAGAGATCCTTTAATCATTGGAATTGATTTCCTGAGAAAATTTAACTTTAAATTGGACTTCAAGAATAATGAACTGCATTCGAGTTCGGAAGACATCGCTGTGTTCAACACTGAAAATCAAGACATTCAGACAATTTGCCAGATAACAGCCAAGTCTGAAATTTCCATCCCTCCATACACAGAGACAATAGTTTCAGGAACACCTCCTACCAAGCAATACTTCCGCTATGGACTGATTGAATACCCGAATACAGACAATAGCCCAAGAGGAGTTCTGGTAGCTTCATCTCTAGTTGATCACTCAAAGAGTACTATTCCTGTGAGAGTCGCAAACATCAGCTATAAGGTCCGAACAGTGAAGAAGGATGAGGTGTTAGCAGCCTGCACTCCTGTAACATGCATAAACCGCCCCACGCAATCAACCGAATCCAAGTCTTCTGAACAATTAATAACGGATTTACTCAAGAATGCAGAGTTAGGAAAGGAACAGAGGTGTGCTGCGGAGAAGCTACTCCAAGAATTTAAAGACCTTTTTTTCTCGAACACCTGAAGACGTCGGGAGAACGAACATCACCCAGCACAGAATTGATACAGGAAATCATACTCCGATCAAACAACATCCAAGAAGACTTCCTTTTGCTAAACAGGAAGAGATGATTGAACTTCTAAATGAAATGCAGCACAATGACGTCATCGAGCCATCAACGAGTCCTTGGGCCTTTCCCATAGTACTGGTGCGAAAAAAAGATGGTTCAACAAGATTTTGCGTGGATTATCGTCGTTTGAATGACATCACGAAGAAAGACAGTTACCCTCTTCCCAGAATTGACGACACTTTAGACAGACTTGCTGGCAATAAATGGTTGTCGACGTTGGATCTGAAGAGCGGTTACTGGCAAGTAGAATTACATCCTGATGATCGTGAGAAGACTGCATTCACCACGGGACAAGGACTGTGGCAATTTAAAGTTATGCCATTCGGATTATGTAATGCTTCTGCCACCTTCGAACGCCTGATGGAGACCGTGCTAAAAGGACTTTCCTATGAGGCTTGTCTGGTGTATTTGGATGATATTATCATTGTGGGGCGCACCTTTGAAGACCATCTACGAAACATCCGAAAGGTGCTGGAGAAACTCAGAATGGCTAACCTCAAATTGAATCCAGGCAAGTGTAACTTGTTCCGTCGTGAAGTGAGCTACCTCGGCCATATCATCTCTGCCGAAGGTGTGAGAACTGATCCTGAGAAGATCTCTGCCGTCGAGAACTGGAGTCGCCCTGAAAATGTACACCAACTACGAAGTTTCCTATGGTTATGCACTTACTACAGGAAGTTTGTCAAGGGTTTCTCAAATATTGCTAGACCACTCCACAAGCTGACGGAAGCCAAACAGAAGTTCCTGTGGACAGATGAATGTGAAAATGCGTTCAAGCGACTTAAAGAGGCCTTAATATCATCGCCTATCTTGGCGTATCCACAGCCCGACAGACAGTTTATACTTGATACAGATGCCAGCCATGAGAGTGTCGGTGCTGTTCTGTCGCAGGAAATTGATGGTCAAGAACATGTCATTGCCTATTGGAGTAAATGCCTGTCTAAACCAGAGCGAAATTACTGTACCACCAGGAAAGAGCTACTCGCCATCGTAAAAGCCATAGAACATTTCCATCATTACCTCTATGGCAGAAGATTCCTGCTCCAGACTGACCATGCATCTTTAACGTGGTTGCTCCAGTTCATGAAACCGGAAGGACAGATTGCCAGGTGGATACAACGCCTCCAGGAATATGACTTCGAGATACGTCATCGTAAAGGGACTCTACATGGTAATGCAGATGCCTTGTCCCGGAAGCCCTGCTCGGAAGTCTGCAAGTACTGCTCTAGAGCCGAACAGAAATACCTGCTGGTGGCCTGCCAAGTTACTACCTCAACACCATCAGAACAAGATCCCGATCCATGGAGTGACGAAGAACTTAGAAAAGCCCAGTTGGAAGACCCTGACGTAAAGCCAATATTACAGCAGAAGGAGACGACCAGCAACAGACCTACCTGGCAGGATATTTCTAGATTCAGTCCCATTACGAAAAGTTATTGGGCACTTTGGGACTCTCTTCATATCAGAAACGGCGTATTATACAGAAGGTGGGAATCTGATGATGGGAAAAGCTTCAGATGGCAGATTTTATTACCAAGATAAAAAATTCCAGCTGTTTTAGAACAACTGCATAGTAGCTCTACCGGAGGCCATTTTGGGGTAATGAAGACTCGGCAGAAGGTTCGGGAACGCTTCTACTGGTGCAAGGCAAAGGAGGATGTGGAGAAATGGTGTAAATCCTGCGATGCTTGTGCGGCACGTAAAGGCCAGCAGAAACGAAGTCGAGGAAGACTGCAACGGTATAACGTGGGAGCACCATTTGAACGGATTGCAATCGACATCTTGGGTCCTTTGCCACGGACTTCCAGTGGAAATAAATACATCCTCGTCGTGATGGACTATTTCACCAAGTGGCCTGAGGCATATCCCATTCCCAATCAAGAGGCATGCACAGTCGCAGAAGTCCTAGTGCAGCAATGGGTGTCAAGGTACGGCACGCCCCTACAACTTCATACCGACCAAGGTAGGAACTTTACCTCTGATGTTTTCAAAGGACTGTGTCAACTACTCGGCATAGACAAAACCCGGACAACACCCTTACATCCCCAGTTGGACGGCATGGTCGAGATGTTCAATCGTACCATCCTGAATAACCTCTCTCTTCTAGTATCAAGGAACCAGCAAGATTGGGACTTGAAGTTGCCATTGTTCTTGCTGGCTTATCGAAGTGCTGTCCATGAAACTACCGGCTATACTCCAGCCCAGATGCTGTTTAGACGTGAACTTCGTCTCCCTTGTGATCTCCTGTTTGGTTGTCCACCCAATACGCCTTCATCGCCCGAGGAGTACATCCAAGATCTCCAGGCACGATTTGAGGACGTACACAACTTTGCTCGGGAGCGGATTAACATGGCAACGGAGAAAATGAAGACAAGGTACGATCTAAAGGCTACACAACATGAGTTCCAGGAAGGAGAGAAGGTCTGGTTGTGGAATCCTGTTCGACGCAAAGGACTCTCTCCCAAGTTACAGTGCAACTGGGACGGACCATACACAGTCTTAAAAAGGCTGAATGATGTAGTGGTGCGGATCACTAAAACACCTTCATCAAAACCGAAGGTGGTGCACTATAATAGGCTAGCCAAGTACCACAAGTAACGGTAATATTAAAATTAAAAATGTAAATACTGGTAAAATTTGCGCATGCGTAATGTAAATATTTGTATATACATACTTGTACATATTTGTGAATTTTGTAAATATTTCTCACTTGATTTTTGTTTCTATTTTGTCGTTATATGCAACTTAGTTTTGTATTTGAGATTGTGTAAGGTTAGTTTCGCCTCTTAACTAAGGGTTGCACTGCCCGGGACGTGCAGTCCTTGGGAGGGGGGCAGTGTTACAAAATTGTAAATAATTGTGTTTATTTTTGTATAAATTCTTTCAAAGAGGCTTAGTAAGTTGATAAAATGGTAATTTTGTCCATTTCTAGTCATTTTAGCGTTGAAATAGCCTTATTTCCCCTTAAAAACGCATTAAAAAGTCCAATAAGGCAGGTAATGGATTTGGCGCCAAATTTGGCGAGTTTTTCCCACCTTGGCGATTTTTTGGCGACCTTGGCGAGAAAATCCTTATAAGGGATATACCAAATATGGAAGCTGTAAGTTGATTGGTTGACCATTTTCTAGAGTTTTCTCGAAAAATCTGGGTTCCATGGAACAGTATATAAGAAGCGCTTTCTCGCCAAGGCAGTTAGTTCAGTTCAGTCTGTGATCAGAGTCGGTCAGCTTGCATTGAGCCTCTTTGGAAGAGACTTGCTTTATGTGTTATTGCTATACAGTTTGTACTGTGGATTTGCTATTGACAGCTGTTGTTTAAGCTGTGTTTACTGATTGCTGTGATTATTGAAGCTGATACTTGGTTTATAGACCTGTATTTTTCTGGAACTTTCTGTGAATAAATTACTGCATTTTTGTACGTTTGGCCTTTCATTCTCGGACAACTCACGAACCCCCAAGTACGCAACAATATATATATTCAAGAAAGACTATATACATATATATTAGGGGGACCGGAAAATAATGTCGTTTTGAATTAATAAAATGGAACCGGAAATTTTTGTTTAACAGTGTTTACATGGTACTTTACAAATAACCATCTTATAAGTTACCTAAGTATATCTTAAATTTTATCCAGGATAAATTTCCGATGTCAGTATTTTAATTCAAAACGACATTATTTTCCGGTCCCCCTAATATATATTTAAGAAAGATGAAAGGCGGGGCTTGTCTTCTTCAGAAAACAGGAATTCTTGATACTAACACCAGAGCTGCCAACCTAATCCGGCAAATTGGTTGTACCGCCCCTTTTTGTACACCAATATATTTTTAGAGTATTTGTTTTCTTAATTCATCGTAAATATATTTGAAGAGAATTACTCTAAAAATCAAGTGGTGTAGAGAAAGGGGCGGTACTAACAATTTGCCGGATTAGATTGGCAGCTCTGTAACACAAATGTCTAAAAGTGATCATTTTTGTTTCATTTCTTTGCGTTTGACGTTGTTGTTATATAATTTGACCCGTAAATAAAAAATAAAAATATTTTGCTTAATTTTCTTTGATATTTTTAAAGATTTGATTCGTTATCTCATGCAAAACTTTATAAGAGATGGCCCTCTAAACCACTCCAAAAGAAAGACGTCTCGAATATCTCGAAAACTAATAACTGGAATGATCTGCAAATTTGCGCACTCATATTTTTCAGCATTAGGATTCATTTTGTGTAAAAATTAATATAGGCCATAATTCATAATTTTTATGAATATGTTATTTATTAATATTTTTCAAATAAATTTCAAAATATTTTTCAGAATCAAAAGTAATGATGAATTATGTTTCGGTTTCTTCACTGTATCTCGTAAAAAAAAAAAAAAAAAATCTATCAAGTTATTTTTTGTGAAGATATTAATAAAAGTTCGAAATATGAATTTTACATTAGCACCTTCAAACTTTGAACGCTTATAACTCTGTGAAAAAATAAGTAAAATATACAACCAATATACTTCTTCGCATTGTCGCGATCCCAGGAATTCAAATATATAATAAAAATGGGACATTGCCATTGAAAAAATCAAAGTTGGTGTGCATTTTAACATGTAGATGATCCCCAATTCAAAATTTCAATACATTTTCTGAAACTACTCACAATTCCCCGTTGAATGATACCTATTACATTTTTCTACATCGATTAGCAACGAATTTACGTCGAGTGCTGCGTTTTTTTTCCCCCCGAATGTACAAAACCACCCAAGAGAATATTAATGTATTGCGTTCTACGAGAAGCATTTTTAGAAATATTTATTACACATTGAATTTTTGTTAGATATTTATAGATAGGTAAACTGCATGTATTTAATTAGTTAAAAATTCTTGCGAATTTTAGGATTTTTATTATTTACCAGTTTTTACAATATTTAGACACAAAATAATGTTATAGCTAGCTGTAACGAACTTTATTAAAATTCATTACTACGGGCGCTCAAAAAGTAAGTTACACTCGAACAATAAAGTTAAAAAAACACTTTATTTAGAAGTGCTCTACAATAGTACATGACACACATACTAAGCACTATTTCTCTACACAGTTTCTGGATTATTGCACATATTTGACAAAACCTTCCAATAATCGTTAGATGCCCAGACGATAGAAACTAGCTCCTTGGTTGTGGAGCAGCACAACAATGGTTGCAATAGAGTTCTAACAGATGACGTCACGAGCAGACGATATTTGTTTGCTGAGGGACAGTTGACGTCACTGACTCATTGTTAATCATTGCGGAATAGTGTTACAAATTTATTGTAACACAGTCTTGTAAATGTATTTGTAAAAGCATAAAAAAATTCGACTACTACGCTTCCAAAGGCATGGAAAAATTAGCGTTGTCCTTCAGCAAAGTACTGTTGCTAAGAAGAAAGTCACGTGATTGTTAGAACTCTATTATTCGAATAATTTTTGCTAACATTGGTATCAGTGAACTCAGTTATCATCTGCGCAAGCTTCAATTTCCTTTCGCAATGCTGCTGCTTCTGTAAGGAAACTAGTGTAATTTGCCTTATAAATAGTCTATGTACTTTAAGATTGTGAAACATACGGTAAAGCGAATAAATATGAAAAGCAGAAAATTAAAAATACTTTACAATTTAATTGTACACAAATTAATATGTTACAGTTAATTTGCACTAAACATGCAAGATTTTTTGAATAAATATTAATTAAAAAAAAAAAAGTGCGTGGCTCTTTTTTTAATGAAGCCATATTTTATTAATAATTTACCTGGAAACAGGTAAATTATTAATAAAATATTATAGATATTTTGTTTAACTTTTATACGTTAAGTTTTAATAATTATATTAAAACACACTTATAGATTTTAATGAATTCACGTGCTAAAAAACTGCATTATGCTTTAACATTAAACTGCTTTCATCACTTTGTTTTAAATATTAATTTAAATTGAAGATGCTTAAAAATTTTCTTATTAGTGGTACAAAAACCATTTTAATAAATTTACAAAATAACTTTAAATTTGATACTTTAATTTTCTGTTTGTCAAAAAATTCCAATAATTTTGTAAAACACAAACTTAAATATAAAGAGTATTGTATAAATCATTCTATTTATGATATTCGAAGGCTAAAATTTGGCTCCATCGGCACGCCACAAATTACAAAACGTAAGCAAATAATGCTTTTTATTTGGTGGAAAAAAAAAAAAAAGATTTAAAATGTATTTACGGAATTTTAACTGTATTTCCGTCGCTTTACTTTACAGTGTTGGTATCCTTTGGAAAAAAAAAAAAAAAGGTCTGCCGATGGTACCGTGCTATATCGTCGGATCTGAATGTGTTAGGCACAATAGTTCAATTTAAAATAACGTCCAAATAAGTCTGAAATTATTGTAATTTTTTGAGTATAGATTTTTCATTTTAATGAAAAGAATAAATAAATAAAAAATACTGAAAGTAATATATTATCATAAATACTTTTTAATTGCAGATAGTAAGCACCATCATTTAAAGTGTCTATAAAATGTTTCATTATTTAACAAAACTTTACAATCCATTTTTCTTTTTTTTTTTGGGGGGGGGGGGAGGGGGAGGCATCAGTAACATTTTGTGGCATTTTTTGTCATAAAATTAGCTTATACAGTGCCCGCAGCGGTCCTATATTTTCACATCTGTTTTATTATTTTAATACCACTAATTTTTTACACATTTTCTGTCAAGAATTTTAAGCTAAAGCTATAGGTAAAAGTATACTGATTGATTAAAGTGGTGGGAAAATAATAAAATTCACGTAAAAATATACGACTGCTGCGGGCACTGCTTATATTTATTTAAGTAAAATTTTATTATATTAATATTGAGGTGGAAAAATCCTTTCAAAAACAATGTTTCGTACGAACACTGGTTTATGTGTATTTATGTTTAAATCACTTAAATTTTATCCTCAGCATTTAATTTACTAAATTCCACTTTTGCATACATTGCAGAGTTTCCAACATTTTAACACTTTCGCGACCGCTGACGTCGATTCACGTCATTTCAAAATCTGTAACTCCACCAGAAGGCGTTTCGTTTGCCATTTGTATGTTATTTATTTCTTTAAAATATACTTTATTTTACTATATGTCTTAAAAATTTCTCAAAATGAATATATTCATTTTTCTACAATCAATACACCATAGATACAAATTCTTTGATTAAAAAGAGTATAATTTTAATGCATATCCATTTGTAATATAAATGTGAATACAGAAAATTTTGATCTAAAATATTGTAACTTGCCACAGGTGGACCTTACTGTCAAAAAGATGAAAGCATGCGGTCGCGAAAGTGTTAATTTATTTTGGATCATTTATAGTTCCGCCTTTATTTTATAATACTTATTTTTTTCTTTAAGAGAATTTTTTATCTTAGTTATATATATATATATATATATATATATATATATATATATATGAAAAACTTATTTTATAAATAAAATGGTTCAAAATAAAGACGGGGCTAACAATGAGATAAATTAAAATGTTGGCAACTATGTATATAGCCAGGTGGAATTTAAGGGGCTAGACAGGAATGCAGAAAATAATTTTGATAAATTATGTAAGGTTTTAGGAAAACGCCAAAAATACGAGGATTTGCTGTATATGACGGCCCCCTGTTCACGTAACGAGCCGTAAACGTTTTATGAATTGGTTAAAAACCACTATTTTACAGCATAATTGTAACTAAAGTAGAACCATCTCTACACAAAAAATTACATTTTTAAAATAACAAAACCCTTATTAAATCGACTGAAATTTTAAGAGAATTAATTTAACCTCCAAAAAGTTATTTTGTTGATTTAAACAAAATTTTTTATTCATTCAGAACATTTCTTCCTCTTTGTATGTTTTCAGAAACATATACATGACGTAGCTAGTTGAACGATCAAGTGATAAGTACTTTTTCTTTCAACCGTATTCTTTTGGTTAATAAAAGCAAGTTGATTTGGTCAGCTGAACAAATTTATTGTTAAAATGACTAAAAAAAATCAGTCAACGAAATAAAATAAGTTTACTTCAATAATATATATATATACACTGTAAAAAATTTTGGTTCAACGTTGAACCAAAATATGGTTCAATGCTGGGTGCATCCATATGATGGTAAAACCTGTCTCCATAACATGGTACTTGCTTTGAGCCATACTTTGGAACTACGTTGAACCATGTTTTGAGAAAAGGTTGAACTATATTTTCAGAAAAGCAAGAACCATGTTTTGAGAAAATGTTGAACCACATTTTCAGAAAAGGAAGAACCATGTTATGAAGACAGTTTTTACCATCATATGGATGCACCCAGCATTGAACCATATTTAGAACCATATAGAATAGTTTTTTTTTCCTGCTGTAAAGTTTTTTCCTATAAGTCTTAAAGCATAAACAGTAATAATATTGATATTATTAGACTTGTTAGTTTTTTTTTTTAAGATGCAAAAAGAATTAGGGACTACCAACATATTCATAAGGACTACCAACATATTCATTGAAAGACAAAAGAGCTGAAAAGTAGCACGTCTGTTTAATTTAAAATTAAACATTTTATAGTACTAATTTTAAAAGCATTTTATTGAGATAAATAATTAACCTTATTTCCAAATAATGGAAACAATAATATTAAAACATAAGTATTTGCTAATGAATTATTATATTAGGGATGCAAAATAAATAATTAAAATAATAACATTGAAAAAGCATTATCTGAAGCCTAACTTAGATTTTAAAGGCTATGTAAAGCTTATTACTAAGGTTAATTATATAATTATTATTTCTCAATAATGGAAACAGTAATATTAGAACATAATAAATATTTGCAAAATTAGAACATAAGTATTTATTATTAGGGATGCAAAATAAATAAATTAAATCAAAATAATAACTTTGAAAAGGCATTATTTGAAGGTTTACTTAGTTTTTACTGGTCTTTAAAGCTTTTATTGATAAGTAATAGTATAGTTACTTTTCTCAAATACTGAATACACTTCTGATTAAAACAAATAATGTTCTGTTAAAGCAATTATTTATGAAAAAGTTTGGTCTCGCTCTCTTGAACATAAATTCGAGAGACAATAAAACAGAAAAATGTATATACAGACGTTCTAAAATTTAAGAACAGAAACTGATCCTTATATCATATATCTAATAAGACTACACAAGTGTGTACGTTAAAATTTGAATTAAATATTTGATACGCAGAACTTCTATAGTGAGAAATATATGAAAAAAGATAGCAACTGCTGTTATCGCGCCCAGTACAGAACAGTACATTTTTGTTGAGTGGAAAGTGGGATGAATTTAAAAAAAAAAAAAAAAGAGAGAATTTTATATTTTTTTCAGATGAACGTTATAAATTCGTGTAAGAAAAGTAATATTAACAGAAATGTAATAAAAAATATACTACATACCTGAAATATCTTTCTGAAACTACCTGAAACTTTCACAAAAACTGACCGTAAGCACCAACAAGAACATGTCGTCTCGTCATAAGTCACGTGAGCAGCGGAGCAAGCTTCTGAGCGAGCATGCGCAAAGCGGTGTTCTGGACTAAAGGTGTTCCCATGGGTTGGTTAAACTTTGAACCATGTTGAAAGTTGAACCATGATCACATTTTTCGAGAAAGCAAGTGTTCCATTGTTTGGAATTTTCTCTTAGCTAGACCCATTCGCTGGTTCAACGTTGAACGGAAATTTTTAAGAGTGTATATATAATTTTTTTTATGTAGAGCCTATGTTTTTTATCAGATTGTGATTAATCTTGGCATCTATGTATTAAAAAATACAGGGAAAAGATGTACGTAACAAAAATCTGCATTTAAATGCATATAACGTATGGATATATGATGCTAAATATTTTTAGAAGAAAATAATTGGGCTTATGCAATTAACATATTTAAATAGTTAATGATGTCCAAAAGTATTATCTATTCAAATAAAATTTCTCGAAATTTCTGCTAAACTTTGTATATTACAGAATAGAATTACTTGCCTTTAAAGGATTGCGCTCCAGATTTGCACCTGAATCTAGAATCTGAATTGTTTATTTTTTGTAGAGATTTCTCCCATGTTTTAAATAATATAGAAAATAGGTTTATATAAAAGCTATTGACTGTTTATAAATAAATCCATTTCTTGTTGTACTGCAAATTGGTAGCTCGAATTGTGTAACAAAGATTATAATTCCCAAGTAAATGAAGATTCAGTCATGCTAAAGTCAATTTTTTAAATATAATTTGGAAATGAGTAAATAAATAAGATAAAGAATTGTGGCTTTACCCATGTCTGCCAACATCCTAATTAATATTCCGTAGTATAGTCAGTACCCGCCTCTTTTTTTCATACGAGTTTATTTTAGAGAAATTTATACTAAATCTAATTATGATTAAATAAGAATAAAAATACTCTAAAAAAACAGTGGTGTGAAAAAAAAAAAAAAAAAAAAAAAAAAAAAAAAAAAGACGGTTGCTAACAATACTACGGAATATTAACTCTTTGCTGGCCCTAATACTCTGAAGCGTTCTAAATATTGTTACCAAATTTATGGACTCTTTTATTCAACACTCATCAATAATTTTAAAAAGTGATATTTGGTATATACTACTGGTCATTAAAATTGCTACACCAGAAAGGAATGCAAATATCAGAATGATATTTATTAGGCACATATATTGTAGTAGGAAGAACAATTCATTGCATTTTCAGGAATTTTGGAGTACTATATAATGACAAAACATTACATAAAGCAGCGACCTCTGGGAGCAATAACTGCACTTTTCTGCCTAGGTTTTGAATCAAACAGCGATTGGATGACATATTGGGGTCCATCATTTCCTGAAGCTTCAAAACGATGCCACAGTTTGTCGACCGTAATTACTGTTGAATGGTGACGAACCAGTCGCTTTACAACGATTGAACTGTCATTTTCATTGGTGCGAGATCAGGAGAACGCATTGGTCAGAGCGACAGTCGAACACAATCTGTATCAAGGAAGATCCGGACAATACATACAACTTGCGGTCGTGCATTGTATTGTTTAAATGTTGCGCTACGAAGGCCTCGAATATAGGGCAGATCATCGGGAACTCATCAGAAATGTAATGGCCGCTATTCGGAGTGCCGGGAATGCGAACAAGAAGTGTTCGAGGGGTGTATCCAGCAGGACCAGATACCATTACTGCAGGTGATGGACAGTACAACGATGTCAAATGCCAGCTGGCAATGTGTATTATTCACAATGCCGTTAAATACGGAAGAGGTAATTTTGATGATGTAAACAGGATGTGATTTGTCCGAAAGGCGACGCCAGGCCATTCCTACTTCTAGGTTCGTCCCTAAAGCGCCAATACCAGTGATGCAGATTAAAGGGTAATCAAAATTTTGGTAGTCGCATACTCTGGGTCACCACCTGGAGTGATGGTATGTAGCACCATTCGATACACGTCTCGATAATCTTTTGTTTTCTCACCCGGCACTCCGAAAAGCGGCCATTACATTTCCGACAAGCTAAGACCCGTCGCTCTGCCCTATGTTCAAGGCCTCCGTAGTTCAACATTTAAACAAAGCAACCGCAAGTTGTCCGTATTGTTCGGACCTTCCTTGATGCATAATATGTTCGACTGTTGTCTGGTCAGCGCGTTCTCCTGAACTCGCCCAAATGAAAATGACTGTTTAATTGTTGAAAAGCGACTGGCGGGCCACCACTCACCAGTAACTACGATCGATGAACTGTGGTATCATGTTGAAGCTTCATGAAATGCTCTATCCGTAAAAGTCATCCAATCTCTGTTTAATTCAGTACCTAGGGAGATAACTGCTGTTATTGCTCACAGAGGTCGCTGATTTATGCACAGTTTTCTCAGTATATATTACTCCAAATTTTCTGAAATTTTAATCAGTTTTCCTTACTACTATAATGTATGCGACCAATAAATTTCATTCCGTTATTATCATTCCTTCTTGGTGTAGCAGTTTTATTGTCCTGTAGTGCACATAATGGAAGAATAACCTTCGAAGTAATTAGGCAACCATTACAGTTAAAATTTCGTGGTGAATATTGAATAAAAAAGTACAACACTGACCAGAGGAGATAAATTAAATACACTCAAGCTCAAAAGTTTAGCAAGATTTGTAAACGGTCAGATTTTTTCAATTTAAAAACTTATATCTCTATTAAAAGTTTTTAAACATTGGGTATTTAATGATCTGGCTCTTCCTCATGTTTTTCAGCGAAGATTGGTTTAAGACAACATTTAAGGGGCCGGAAACAAATTGAGCAAATTCAATAATGTTTGTGATCACCGTGTATCGTTAAGTGAACGAAATGTATTGTAACTTTAGGGTATGTTAATATAGACCGAGTTCAGTTTGTGGATGAATTTGTGTGACGGTAGCATGTTAAATAACGGAGATATAAGCATTTACTTTAAAATACCCCCCCCCCCCCAAAAAAAAAAAAAAAAAAAAAAAAAGTTTTTTATTTATAAGATACAGAGTTTTTAACGAAAATTATTCCCACTTTCCGATAAGTTGGAAAAATACTTTTAAAACAATATAATGTAATCGGAATACAAACATCTTAAAAATCGCATGAAATATGAGAATTTTTATGAAAAACGTTTTCACTGCGCATGTGCATTTTTTTTTTTTTTTTTTTTTTTATGTATAAGTTGAAAGTTATATATATTGGGCAACTTTTGTGAAAAGTGCATTTGAATAAAGTAAAAATTAAGCAAATTATCTGAAAAAGAACAAGCTAATAGATTTTAGATATTTTCCAACAGTTGAAATTTCTCAAGGGGTTTTCCACATGCCGCGTAATTAATTTGAAGATCCAGTTATTTCAACCACGTTCCAAATGTACATTTTCGGGAAACATCCCTTATAAGTTTGTAACTCTAACATATTTTTGTTTATTTACTAAGATTTGTGAGATGATAAGGGGTTTTTCACAAAAAAAGAACTTTTGCAAAGTGGTTAAAACAACTGGATCTTTAAATTAGTTACGCGGCATGTGAAAAACCCCTTAAGAAATTTCAACTCTTAGAAAATATCTAAAATCTAACTGGTTCTTTTTCGGATAATTTACTTAATTTTTATTCATTTCAAATGAACTTTAACGGAAGATGCCCAATATATCTATCTAGCTTTCAACCTATACTATATATATATATATATATATTTCGCACATGCGCAGTAATTATGTTTTTCATAAAATTGTTCATGTTTCATGAGAAATTTGAAATATTTGTATTCCGTATTGTTTTCAAAGTGTTTTTCCAACTTATCTGAAAGTGAGAATAATTTTCGTTAAAACTCTGTATATTATAAATAAAAAAATACTGATTTTTTTTTTTTTAATTTTAAAATAAATGCTTATATCTCCGTTATTTAATATGCTATAGTCACACAAATTCATCCACAAATTAAAGTAGGTCTGTTTTAACATAGTATCCTGAAGATACAGTTCATTTTGTTCTCTTAACAGTACAGGGTGATCACAAACATTATTGATTTTACTCAACTTGTTACCGGCCCCCTAAATGTTGTATTAAACCAATCGTCAGTGAAAAATATGAGGAAGACCTTGCTCTTTAAATATCCAATGTTTGAAAACATTTCATAGAGAAATAAGTTTTTAAATTGAAAAAAAAAAAAAAAAACTGATCGTTTGCAAATATGGTTAAACTTTTGAGCAGAAGTGTAGGACCGGCAAAGGGTAAATAAGGATATTGGCCGGTATGCTCTACCAATGGTTGAGAATTTCTGTTTACAATACCGGAATATGAGTAGTACCGGGTTCGAACTCAACTTGCAACCTTTGGCCTCGCTTGTTCGGAATTGTAAGTAGCTTTCCCCAAAACGCTCCTGAATACAAGCCATGATTAATTATAAAGACCACAGGAATGGCATCTCACCCATCCTTGGCCCTTCGAAAGGTACAGTCAGTAACAAAAGTGTCCGAACACTAGCAAAAATTCCTATGTAAAAAAAGTACACTTCATAAGGTTATGTTAAATAAATCCGTATCGAATCTTGTTCTTACACTGACTAAGAACAGGATTCGACAAGGATTTATTTAACAAAACCGTATGAAGTGTACTTTTTTTACACAGGAATTTTTGCTAGTGTTCGGACACTTTTGTTACCGACTGTAGATGGTTTTAATCCACAACCATACTCGACGAAATAACGAGTTAATAACAACATTTTAATAATACTTAGTAAAATATTGCTAGCAATAGTTTTCTGTTAAAATATTACCTACGATATATTTCTTATATTTTTTATCAATGAAAATTAAAAAATCCATTTTTTTAAAATAAATTTTGTACAAGTTAAAAAAAAAAAAAAAAAAACTAATTCTGAGTCATTATTCGTTTATATGTGTCTTTTACACAATCATTTTGAAAATATTGTATATTAAAATTACGAAATTGTGAATATATATATATATATATATATATATATATATATATATATATATATATATATATATATATACATATATATATATAGCGATTGTTCTGTTAGCATATATATATATATATATATATTGTCAATTATTTAGCTGTTGCATGATATTTACTTTCAAATAATCTAATTTATATGTAACACGCATAAATATTAAAAATAAGTAAATTGTCTGAAAATTTTGTAAATATTTTCCTTGCATCTACAACTCATATTCAAAATATTAGAATAATTGAAAAAAAGTAATAAGGAAGAAATTATTTTCCATTTATTTATTTTTGATGCTAAGTAAATGCAATTAAATTTCTTATAAATTAAATCTGCAATGTTTAGATAAGATTTAACATTTACAAAATATAAAATATAAAATTAGGTATACACTAGCTTTCTGAAACACATCAAAATATTAAAATAAAATTTAGATTGGTTCAAATTATTAGAATATTTTATTTTACGCAAAAATATTACCTTATGAATGTGAAGTAAATGGTAGTTAATACTTTGTAGCATCCCCTTTAGCTTTAATAACAGCGTTCAATTGATCTTGCATACTATATACAAGGTGTTTACAAACATTTCTATCAATATTAGCGCAAATAGAATTTATACATGCCACTAACTCAGTTTTACTTGATGGAAGATTTTCTTGGAGTTTTTTCTTCATTATACGCCGTAATAAGTTTTTGATGGGATAAATGCCTGGCACGTTTGGTATCCTTAATGTTGCGTTGGAGGATCCAGTCCTTAGTTAACATCGAGGTATGCGGTGGCGCTAAATTTTGTTGAAAGATGAAATCATCTTCAAATAAATCTTCTGATGATGGAATCATCATGAAATATTCCAAAATTTCTTGATATATCTGAGAGTTAACCTTTTCGTAGACGATGCGTAACTTTCCAGGTTTTTCTGCGCCCATGCAACCCCCATGACACTCGCAGCAAATTTTACCGAACGTTTAAGGCATTCTTTATCAAATGCTTCTTGTTTCCTTCTCCAAACTCGAATACCTTGATTACCATATAAAACACAAAACATAATTTTATCACTAAATAATATTTTTTCCAATCTTCTTCACTCCATAAACGTCTTGATTTACACCAATTGAATCTTATACGATTTTGTTTTGCAATCATGAGAGGAATTTTTTTCGGTACACGAGATTCAAGCTTAAAATGGAAACGTCTTAATGTTGTCGATGAAGAAAATTCAACTCCTTCTTCTTTCCATTTTCGGTGCAAGAATCGCACATTTTTTAAACTGTTTTTATTAACTACACGCTTCAGTTTCCTATCATCTCTAGCAAGTGTTTTTGGTTTTCGGCAGCCATTTAGGAAATTATTTTGAAATTTTCCATTTTTTAAATATTGTGTTAGTATTTTACTAACGCTTGGTTGCGAACAATGTAAATAATTCGCTATATAACATTAATTTTTACAGTGCCAGTACAAATCAACCATACGAAGTTTAATAGATTCAGGAATGTCACTCATACGACCCATTTTAAGACGAAAAAGCAAACAAACTGCAAAAAGAATGCTGATTTTAAATAAAATCGTCTGAATTTAATCAATGATACCACAAGTTATGAATTGGTGATAATTAAAGGAGAATTAATGTGAAATATTCTAATATTTTGAACCACTTGAATAAATATTCTAACATTTTGACCTTTCAAAAAAAATTTTTTTTGCAATTAATATTTTCAAAAATGATATTAATTTTAAGATAATAAATAAGCTTAACGAACAACAAGTTCTTAATAAAAATATCGTTTGCATATTTGCATTAAAAGACATTAAATTACCAAACGATATTTTCAATTTGTAAAAAAAATGTAATTATTCTAATATTTTGAATATGAGCTGTACAAAGCATATTTGTGTTCAAAATATTTTTAGAAAGTATAACTTGCAATTTAAATAAATACCCTAAATTGAATTAAACAAATTTTGCATGCATAAATTAATTGCATGTTTATATTACAATAAAGTTTCATTGTATGCGATCAGAGGCTGATTAACCCTTTGCGGCGCAAGACAATTTGGAACATTTAAATTAGGCTGCCACCGGAATTCATGAACTAAATTAAACTAAAAGAAATTTTTAATTTTAAGGTTTAAAAAACCGGGCTTTTCTGATATGTTATAAACGTGAATTTTTACTAAAAAATTTCCGGGATGAATTTTTGCTGCTGGATCTTAAATTTTGCGTCCTCGCAGCGAGGACAGCGCGCGTTAAGGGGTTAAGAGGGAAGCACACATTATCTCCGCTCTCACCGGAATATTTTTACAATTATTTTTTTCTTCATGTCATAAAAATTCCACGCTTTGACGAGGAAATATTTTTTATAAAAAACGAACGGTGTAAAACAATCCAATTTACTCACCGTTATTAGACACCAGAATTTTTTTAAAATAATTTTTAATGAGAATTTTCTGTTTATTATAGGAGGAAAGTATTTGTTAAACAATAACGGTGTAAGTATAAATAATGTGTGCTTCCCCCTTAATCAGGCTCTGTATGCGATAATGATATTTAAATCATTATATCTTGTTTTTTGAAACATTTAGTACTTTGCAACTTTCTACTTATTTCAATTTAGAAACATGTAAGCGTTTACTTTAACTGATAATAAAGTTTTATTTCAGTAGACAAATTAAGAGTTAAAGATATATTCAAGTATCTTATTACGAGAATTGTTTTGAAGGAAATTGTAAGATTATTCCTTTCAACTTATAAATATTTGTACAAAATACGCTGCATGTGATACGAGTAATTTGAATCATTTTGTAACAAAACTTCATCATGAAATTTAAGCGAAACATTGCTTTCCAGCAAGGGTGGAATTATATTCTGTGTTGACAGAGTGTGTATTGAGATATTTATGTAAATGTATTGAGAGAGTAAAAGAAAGTAATTAACTTTGGAATTTAACGAAAAAATATTTATTTATTTATTTTTTATTTTTTTAAGTAATTACATTTATAAATTAAGACCAGGTTGACAATATGGTATAGATATGAATTAGCAAAACTTTGTGTCGCAATAATTTTTATTATATTACACTTTTTAACATTTTCGCGACCGCTGACATAGATTCACGTCATTTGAAAATCTTTAACTCTGCCAGTGGGCGTTTCTTTCCATATTGGTGTGTTATTTATTTCTTAAGAATATATCCAATATTCAGATATTTACATTCAAATATACTACGGATACAAACACTTTTATTAGAAAGAATATAATTATAATGTATATATATTTGTAATATAAATGTGAATACGGAAAATATTGCTCTGAAATATTGTAACTTAAGAGAATAAAGCCCACAGGCGGACCTTACTGTGAAAATGACAAATAATGCGGTCGCGAAAGTGTTAACATACTTGCCAACATCCTAATTAATATTCCGTAGTCAGGGATGGAACACGGGCGCAGAATTCATACCGGAATCCGTTTAAGAAATTTCTCTACCTATAATATCGTTGATTTAAGAAGTAGAAAATTTTCTTGCATTGATAGTGGTATGAATTCTGCGCCCATGTTCCATCCCTGCGTAGTATTGTTCACCCCGCCTACTTTTTTACACCAGACTTTTTTCAGAGTATCATTCTTCTTATTTAGTCATAATTGAATTTGAAGAATATTACTCTAAAATTTACTGGTGTGAAAAAAAAAAAAATGACTAAGAACACTACGGGATATTAATTAGGATGTGGACAGGTATACTTTTCAATAATTTTAATTTTTGATTTTAATTATTATACGGGTAAAATAACTAAAATACTAGAAAAAAGCCCTTATTTATATTTAACTGGAGGTAAAATAGAGTAATTGGTAATTTCAAATGGATTATGATCGATTAACAGATCTTTCTTTTAGATGAAAGTAATCCATGATAGTTAAAACATACAAGGCCATAAAAGAAATGCATATATTTAAAGATACATTAAGGTTATTTTTTTTTCTTTTCTTTTCTTTCTTTCTTTTTTTTTTTTTTTTTTTTTTTTTTTTGTTGTTGTTGTTGTTTCTCCCACTTGCAAACACAGATAAATATTAATGGGCTTGCCTTAATAGTTTTTTCATTTAACAAAATAATAAATATAATATTACGATATATATAATCATAAATAATATTAGTAATAATATTACTTTTATAATTATAATAAAAATTTAATATGCAAGATGCATTTGGTTGGCGGGAAAATTCTTTTTTGAAAGTTATGTAACTGGTGTCCAGGATAAATTACAAGTGTCATTTGTTTAATTCAATACGACAGAACTTTCCCGCCAATCTAATATTTTTAATGAAGTTGGTATATAAAAGTCAAAATTTATTTGAATGTATATTTTGCATCACAAAACAACAACAACAACAACAACAAAATATATGATTTATAAATGTAATTAATTGTAATAAAAATTCATTTTATATAGAAAAAATGTAATATTATACAGTGATTTACATGTTCGTTAAATGTTGATTCTTTAAATTATTTTCTGCATCAAGCCTGCCTGCTTCATTATCGATTTACTCATATCTAATAGTAGATGAATCTCACTTTCACAGTGGAAGAGATATTGAAATCTGATTCCAGTCGCAATTTATCTGATTAAATTTTTAACATCCAATTCAATAATGCTCGAGAAAAGAGAAAAAAAAAATCCTTACGAAACTTACACATTTTGGTTGATTTTTGTAGAAAAAATTGCAACTTTTTCAACAAAAAGCTTTTATGATTAAAAATACCATAAACTGAAGTTTTGTCTCATCTGAAGCCTTTTTATGTTCCAAACCTATAACTATTACCAACGGTTGCGAATATAAAAACCAGTAAATAACTTTACAGTGCACCCAATGCCTAATTAATACCAAAGCCCAACACTATTTTTTAATAAAGATTTTTGACTTATTTATGGCAGAAATTCTGCAATTGAATTTCGAATGACTAATTAAAGAATAGTGGTGTCTATGAACTTACTTAACGCAGTGCATAACACCATTTTAATTATTTATTGTCTCCTTATTTGATGAAGAATTTTTATTAATTAAAAGCGAAAAACAATTGTGACATATTGGTGGTAACAGTAGGCCAATGTTGACAGATTGGGGACATGTTTTTTTTTTCAATATCCACCACTAAATTTTAATTGTAACGATTGCCTAATCACTTCAAAGACCAAGCATCTATTATTGTGTATTAAATATAATTTCTCTAAATTATTGGTGATACTTGAATAAAAAAAGTCCCCAATCTAGCAACACTGCAGTAGGCCCCTACAGTACACCCTTTGCCGGCCCTGGCGCTCTAATCTGTGTTGTCAAATTTAGAGGTTTTCTATTCATCTCTCACCAAAAATTTTGAGGAGTACTATTTTTTATATGGACGAATAACCTTAGTGACTAGGCAACCGTTACAGTTAAAATTAATGGCGGTTATTGAATAAAATATCTCTAAGTCTGGCAACATTGTTCAGAGAAGTGAAATTAAATATGACCGACAAAGGGGTAATCACAATACTGGTGAACTCAGATAGGAAGTATTTCAAATTTTTGCGTGATATGCCATCTTTCTTTCGTTTCTCTATATTATGGTTTCACAAATTAAATATTTATTTAAACTTTTTTATCAATTTATAATAGTTGCGTAATTCCTTCGAAAATAAATCAGTTGTTGATTAAATACATTATAAGATTTTTAAAGCTTACTTTTTTTTAAAGTAAATATTCATATATTTTCTTTAAGCATTGAAACTGATTTTTTCTTACACAAAAACACATTTGTTTGTACCCTACGATAGGTACGAATTGAAGGTTCTACTTTGGATTCTCTTTACAGATAGAGCAGCCTCATTTTGTTTCAGTGTATTTGCTTTTGATTACTTTTTCTTCCATCGCACATTTTTATTTATTTATTTATTTATTTTTATGTAGTTGTTTCTTCCCCTATTTCTTCTTCGCCCAGCTAGATGTGCACGAATTGTTGGAAAGATTTTTAGTACTTCTGTGCTTTGACATTAATTTTGTCTGGCATTTGAATAATATAGTTACCAACATTTTAATTTATTCCGGAGCATTTTTAGCCCCGTCTTTATTTCGTATCACATTATATACAGAATAATTTTCTCCGATATATAACAGAGTGGCCACAGACCTGTCTTTTTTTCGGATTCTTTCAACAGTCTATTTATATGAAATTTTTTTACTTTATTAATCGTTCAATCTTACTATTAAAATTTGCAAAATTAAAATACTGGTAGAAGAATCAGGAAAAAAAATTGATCTGTCGCCACCCTGTATAACCAGAGTTGCCAGATTTTGCTACTTTTTTATTCAATTGTCTCCAGTAATTTTCAAGGATGATATTTGATATTCATAATAGACAATTAATCTTCCAAGTGATTAGGCAACGATAACATTTAATATTTAGTAGTGGAGTTCGAATAAAAAAGTCGTAAGATCTGACAAGTCTGTATATAACTAAAAGAAGAAATAAAAATAAATATTTTTGAGAAAGAGTGGTGTGAAATAAAAACGGGGCTAAAAAAGTTCTAGAATAAATTAAAATGTTGACAACTCTGGAATAATAAGGAAAATATAATTAAAATTTCAGAATGTAATTTTGCTTATATTTTGACCATTTTCAGTTGTTCGAAATGAATAAATAATAATGTAGGGAAATTCGTCAGAAAAAAATTAGTTATTTTATTACTTTAATTACTGATGCATAATCCGCAAGCTGTTGAAGCCAGTTTTGTACTAGAAATTTTAATTGGCAAATAAAGTTATATTTGTACAAGTTGTTCCTTTAAAAATATATAGATTTTTCTGTTAAATAAAATTTCTAGTTTAGAAATGATACATGTTACCTGCGAATTACATGCCGGAAATTGCGGTGATCAGTTTAGCATTTTTTTAAACCTAGTTATAGAATTTGGCAAATAAATAAACTGAGAATTTTTATTTATTTATTTATTATTTTTTATTTTTTATTTTTTTTTGTCATAGATAAATTAGAATTTATAAATTTACCAACATTAATCTTTAAAATAGACTTTGAATCACTTTTTTTTTTTTTTTTTTATAAAAATGAAATTTTGGCATTTCTTTTTAGATCATAAACACATTAAGAATTTTTTATTCTGTACTCCGAATTAACTTGCAACCAGAGTTCAAAGTCTCCACTTTTTTTACAGGGCACTTTCGTTAATGAGAAACTTCCGCTTTTTTGCTACCACTGTTTCTGTGCAATAATCTCTATCCTACTCATTCATGACACTTTAATATAAAAACACAGTTAATATTTTGTATGTATATAGTGGTGACAAAGAAGCCAAAAGTAATTTATTTCTGAAAGTTTCTTGAAGAGCTCAGACTTCGAGCTCTTCTTGTAACATTATTTTTCAGCGAAATCAGCAGCTTTCGATGAACTCTTTCTTTCGAAGATTCCACCGTAATTTCTTATATAATGTAGCAAGACAGATACACCATTTCCTGAAAATACTTATTTGAGAAAAAATTGTCATAGCACCCCTTACACATTTAGTTTTGTCTGAAAATAAAAATTCTGTTGTAAAATGAGTTAATCTGTTCTGCGGCCGAGAATCTTCGATGACACCAGAAATTACGGTATTTCAATTTAATTTTGAAAAGTATTGTAAATTAATGTGTTTATTTAAAACCAGATGTGGAGTTTCAAATTTATCCCATTAAATCTATTGTATGGTACTATTTTTTGAAACGTGAAAATATAAATGCGTGCTGTTTGGGATGGATATTTTTCAACTCTTACATTTGTAATAGTTTGACATTTTGCATGGTGATAATCAGTAAAATTCTATTCGAATTGTTAAAAAAAAAAAAAAAAAAAAAAAAAAAGTTTATTTTTATTGTGAGCACATGTTGAAGTAATATTGAACCCTTAAAAAAATATTGTATATTTGTCATTTTAATCTGTTCAAAGAAGTTTTGTTAACATAGCTGGTGTTATGGTCTTTTGGTACCAGTATTTTTTATAAAATATTGATATTGGCCACAGCTGATTCCTACCTCTTATAAAAATTTTTACTTTAATAAATCATACAAAGTTGCTACCAAAAGTTATTAAGTATTTCTACAAAAATAAATAAATAAATAAATAAAAAATACTGATAAACAAAAAAATCGTAACACTTATTTGCTATGTATTAAACATTCCGGAATAATAATAATAATAATAATAATAATAATAATAATAACCATGTTCAGAAGTTTAGAGTTAAATAGAAATCCTTTGCATATTTATGTGAGAATTCTTACTCATTGCATTTCTTTTAGGTAAAATATTTGTTTGAATAACAATATCTAGCTTCAAATTTTTCTATTGATGGTAAAGAATAATTTTTAAGTTATAATAAAATCAGTGAAATTATTTTGAAGTGAAGATTAGTAAAATTATGTTTTGTATACTTACCTATAAAGATTAAAGTTTTTGTATTCTGTTAATGCATGTAAATATATTTTGTATAAACAAATTTAATTTTCGTAAATTTTTAATATCAAAGAAGTAGCTATAGGGGAAGGTAGTCTAAAATGTGGTCCTAGTGGTCAAAACTATCCACACGTGTTTTCTTCAAAACAGGTAGCGCTATATGCCTGGTAACATATAAACTAGTTGTGCCAAGAGTCAAGAAGGAGCAATGACAGTATTCAAGTGATTGCAGTGTTATGTGATTGAATAAATTTCTTTGAAAAAGTGGGTTTTATAAAATCTGTTATAAGTAAAACACTAACTTTCTTATTTATTTAGATACACAGTCTTTTATGTACAGAATATATGACTTGGTTTATTTATTAAAATATGTTTTTAAATGTATATTACACTTGTTAATTTTGTTATGTTTCTAGGCGACATCCAGTAACAGTCTACAAACTATTGACTAAGTTATGTAAAAATAATATATATATATATATATATATATATAGGTTTTTTTTTAATATTGAAATTTCAAAACATATATGCATAGTGTATTGATTATGTAAGAATTAATTTAGAATAATTTAACTGACTTTAACTGATAATAAGATTTATGTTAAATTTATTTATTTAAGAAGTTATTTATTTTAATAGATAATTAGGTATTTAACAAGGTGGAATAAAATTAGCAGTATTTAAATAATATGTGAGTAACGTTTTCACAAAAAACATATTTTGTTTGCTTTAAATATCTTTATTTTAAATTGATTTATTTTTCATTTCTGCTAATATTTGACAAGAGTAAGCATGCAACTATCAATAAATTTGCATTTTATTTTATTTTATTTTTATTTTTTGTAATAAGATGTAGTATTTTATGGGTATATACTATTCAAACCATGGCATAGCTACCATCCATTCCGATTTTTGGACACCGGTATTTTTTACAGAAATTCTCACCTTCAGACCTCGCAGCATTCCTAAAATTTCCCTAGCATTTTATTATATTGTCATCACTATCCTTAATGAGAAACGTTTCTGGAATATTTTTCAATATTTTAAAGCTGAAATGTTAGGTAACAAAGTATTGCTTTAAAATGGTGGTGACAATATAATAAGATGAACGTAAATATTTAGGAACGCTGCCAGGCCTGCACCTTATTTAATAATTGAAAACTACACCAAACGCTTATAAAAAAAATTCCATATCGGTATCCAAACATCGGATCGGTTTACAGCTGTGCCGTGACATGTTATTCTGACTAGTACCGGTTAACCCTGCTTATTGCTGACAAGGAAACATTCAAAAGGTGTCATCTTCAAAAAGTATTGAAAAAAATATATGGTATTCTACTCTTCATAAAACACCAGAAAATGAAAAAATTATCGGCTGAAATTAATTACAGCGACCACAAAAAATTATCAAAATTAAGCATATTTGGCGATTTAGCGCTGTTAGGCAACGAGATTGCCGTGTACGAACAGAACCGTGTTTTGCTTTTCCGCCAAGTACTCAAAATCAATCGCCTAGTAGTGTGAAATCGCCAAATATGCTTAATTTTGATAATTTTTTGTTGTCGCTGTAATTAATTTCAGCCGATAATTTTTTCATTTTCTGGTGTTTTATGAAGAGTAGAATCACATATATTTTTTTCAATACGTTTTGAATATGACACCTTTAGAATGTTTCTTTGTGAGTCATCTGAATTTGTCACTTGAAACTTTTTAGTTTATCTGAGATAATTTGTTTCCGCTTTCTGTTTGAAGTTCTATATTTCTTCATTCTATTAATATCATAATGTTACAGAAAATGCCTTTCGTTAATTAAATATATATATATCCAATTATTTCGCTTTTTTATCTTTCAACAAACATTCATTAGTGTCTATTACTGAACCCAGGGGTGAAAGTGTTCCGTCTTTTGACAGAACTCTTCCACCGGTATTTTTTAGCAAAACTCACAATCCTATTTAATCGTATTATATTGTTTAAAAATGCACTCAGTTTTTCTAAATAAAAATAGTGGTGTCGATAACGATAATCACTTTAACTCCTGACTGAACCACAAACATAACCACATGTGCGGTATTTTAAACTCATACCAGAATTTTAATCTAAAAATCTTTCAATAATCAACCTTCTCAGATCAGTTTGTAATGAAAATGTCAATTGAGTGTTGAACGATGCTTATATTATTAGATAGTGTTGCCAACTGTACGATAGTTATCATATGCATAAGTGCCAAGTCTCCGATTTAGGCGAGAGACATCATACCAAAAATTTTGTATAATAAATTTCGCTTTATTTAAACGAGAAGAATTATTGGGTTGTTCGGAAAGTAATTTCGTTTTCCTCAATAGAGGACTCAATTGTATTTTTTGCACACCATCTTCACAATTAAGCTGTATTACCATTGTATATTGTGATAGCTGATATAGCAAATTGTGAAAAAGTTCGTTTTATTCTGTTCAATAGGTTTTGATTGGTGCCCTATCAGATAAAGAAAATCGGAAGTAACATTTTCGGCATATTTTGTTTTTGCTATCAAAAAGGCGAAAATACTGTTTAAACAAGGAAAAAAGTATACAATGTGTATACAGAAAATTTATTTGAAGAACGTCAGTGTCAAAACTGGTTTATTAAATTTTGTTCTGGCAATTTTGACATTGAAGATGCATTACGTTCTGGAAAATCAGTTTATGCTAATAAAGACAAAATAAAGTATTGATTTGTGAAAACTGACAAATAACAACTCGTGAGATCTCTAAGAAACCGATCAAAGCGGAGAATATAAAATTCAATTAATATATATATACAATATAAGGAAGTAGTCTTTCATTTTCAAATGAAAAAACGAAATTACTTCCCGGGCAACCAAATAATATAAAATATTTCAATAAAAAAATACTGGTATGAAATCTTATTTAAAAATCAGAAATGTGAACAAATACTACCGTACGGTTGACAACGCTGTTGTCACAGTCTCTAAAAGTAAGAATAATTCATAAAATATAGCTGAAAAATGACTTTAAAATACCGCATTTTCCGATGTATAACGCAAAGGTTTGTTAACCCTTTGCGGCGCAAGACAATTCGGATCATTTAAATTATACTGCCACCGGAATTCATGAGCTAAATTAAACTAAAAGCCTCGTAGCGAGGATAGCGCGCGTCAAGGGGTTAAACCAGTCATACGCCAGAAATTTAAATTTACAGTAAAAACAATTCCTTATCAAGCTTTTGTTTTTTACAAATACAGCTTTATTTGAAAATTAAATTTCGTAACTCATTTATGTGAGGTGCGCGTCATACGTCGGAAAATACGGTAGTTTTTACTGAAACAATTGCACTGAAGAATATATTTTATTTATGAATATTTTGAGCGCAATATCTATAGAATACAGATAGCAATGAAATTTTTTTTAAATTTAAATAACGTCTTCCGTGTTAAGCATTTTCTAGTTTTTTGGAGTAAAAATCTTATGTAATTGATTTTTAGTTAAATTTTATGCAATTTACAAAGACCACAACATCATTTCGTCTCTGTCAGATAAAAAGTGTTTTTTTTTTTTTTTTTTTTTTTTTTTTTTTTTCTTTTCTATTGAATTTGACTTTATTTTCAATAGTCACCAATAATTTTAAGAAGTGGTATTTGATATACATAATAGACGAATCGATTCAGAGAATCGTCTATTATACATACCAAATATCACTTCTCAAAATCAATGCTGACTATTGAATAAAACAGTCACAAAGTCTGTCAACACTGCACTAACATTATCATATTTGCCAACATCCAAATTATGAACCCTAAATTCTTTTAATACACGCCCATTTTTTAACACCAGTATATTTTTAAAGAGTTTTCCTTGATATTTAATCATATTTAAATTTGGAGAAAATTACTCTAAGAATATACTGGTGTGGATAAAAAGGGGCATGTACTAAAAATCCCCCGGTTTATAATTAGGATGTTGGCAAATATGTATTATATAGTAATTCTTGATATGATAAAAGCCTTAAAATTTAAAAAGAAATATATTGTACAAACTTACTGGTGGAAGAGTCCCTGGAAAAATTGCTTGTATGTACATAACCTCCTAAACTAGATGCCTGCCGCGGGACTGGGAAACATGGCAACAGTTCAAGCGGTAGACAGCGCCATCCTGTATACATTGCGCGACTTTTTTATTCAGCTGTCACCAATAATTTTTTGAAGTGATATATGATATATGTAATCGACGTTTCTTCGATTCTATTTGGCTTTTATGATATCAAATCCCACATTTCAAAATTTTTGGTGGCTGTTGAATAAAAAAGTCGCGCAATCTGTACCAGGTGGCACTGTCTACCGTTTGAACTGTTGCCAAGTTTCCGAGCCGCACAACAGGCATCTTGTTTAGGAGGCTATGGTATGTACTAACCATGAATTAGCCGCCAAAGAAAAAACGAAATTGTTTTATATTTTATATATGATCATAATTTTAGTTTTATAAGTGTTGTAAACATAACGTCTCAAAATGTGTTTTAATTTGAATGTTATTTCATTTTGTTAAACATACTATTTTTTTATTGGTTACTTTAAGAGAATAATTTGAAATTTATCATCGATAAAATCTAACAAAAGAATAGCTTCTTTCTGAATCTAAATTGCTTCTTTATAAACTAATTTAAATATTCATAGAGTTTATCTTAGCTTAAATTACCATCAGAAGTAAGATAAAATTACTTTAATTGAAATTATTTCAAGAAATGTTACGCTGTTTTTCGGTAAATATTTAATGCAAGTAATCACACACGAAATTGAGTTAATTAAAAGCTTATCACTGATAGAAATCGCGCTGTAATATGAAATGTCTTAAAAACAGATTGTTTAAAAATAACTCGATTATTAATTTGATAGATAAGACTGTTTTAGTTTTAATAAAGTATAAAGTGAAGTTTATAATGTAATGAGTTGTTTTAGTGAAAGATTTCTTTTTTTTTTTTTTTTTTTTCAACTTTAGGGATGAAATATTGACGCAGAATTCATGCCAGTATTTGTTTAAAAAGACTTCTATACATCTAAAGATCTACTTATAAATTCTTTGGTTGAAGATGAAGGAAATTTTACTTCATAAGTATTTGTTCGAGTTCTGTGCCAGTGTTTCGTCCAATCCAGAGGTCCCAAATTTTATAATTTATTCGGTAGCTTAGTTCCCAACATTTATAATTTATTCACGGGCATTTTTAGTCGCGCCTCTTTTTCATTCCGGAAAGTTTGAAAAATGATTTCCTTCTTATATAATCTTTATCACATATTAAAGAGAAATAGCCTACAAAATTTCTGGTGCGAAAAGAAGGCGGAGCTAAAAATGCTCGTGAATAAAATTATAAAAGTTCTGTCTCTGTAGCATTTTTAGCCCCGCTTTCTTTTCGCACCAGGAATATTGTAGAGAATTTCTCTTAAATATGTGACAACGATTAAATAATAAGAAAATTATTTTTCAAAATTTCCGGTATGAAAAAGAGGCGGGGCTAACAATGCTCTAGAATAAATTATAAAAGCTGGGAACTCTGATCCCATCAAACTTTATAAAACTTTAAAACATAAAGATGAAAAATGTAAAGCAAAATTTTCAAAAATGTAACTTTCTGAAATTTTAACCCTGAATAATGATTATTTTTCTAGTAATAAATTTATATTACATATCTGCTAAGTATTTAGCTGTATCCGGAAAACTTATTGCGCCTATAGTCGTACAGAAAAAGTGCTTTTTCTATTTTTTAATAAATTCATTATTATTATTGAGAACAGAGCTGTCGACATTTCTAATGTATTCCGTAGAGTTTTTAGTATCCGATTTCTTTTCCCACCGCACTCAGGACCCGACTTAGACTGCCTGGAGCCCTGGGGCAAGCCTATTCTGGGGGGCCCCCTTGCAGTGGCATAAGAGGTCTTTAGGTTTCAGAATTTCTGCAATCGCCTGTAGAGGGCCCCTTCCAGAAGGGGGCCCCAGGGCATTTGTCCCGTATGCCCTGCCGTTAGTCAGGGCCTGACCGCACTATTTGTAGAATATTTTTCTCCATTATGTAATGATGATTAAAAGGGAAGAAAATTACACTGCAGAAAAAGTGGCAGGAAAATCAGGCGGTTACTAACAATTCTAAGGAACAAATTAGAAATGTTGGTAGCTCTGATTGAGAGTAGTAATGATATTTAAATAGTAAAAGTAAACACCTTTTTATAAAAAGAAATTTGGAGATACATTTTATGAACAGAGAAAAAAGAATTTATCTTTTGCATCCTTTTAGAAATGTGACAAAGCATTTTTTTTTTTCAGCAAAGAAACAAAAAAAAAAAAAAAAAAAAAAAAAAAGCCCCCCCCCCCCAAAAAAAAATGTCCCCCCAACTAATTTCGCCGTAAATTACCGTAGAAACATGTGTTTGGTACCGATCTATTTGTAATAACGTCTAGTTTATAACTGTAAAGTTAGATTTTGCTTAGGGGTCATCTACATATTAAAACTGTCATCAACTTCATGTTTTTCAATAGTAACCCCAACTTTTTATACTTTTTTTTTTTTTTTTTTTTTAATTATTTTGATCAAATCTTCGTGGAAAATGGTATAGTTTGGGTATTTCGCTCAAAGTATGGGAATGCTAATGTTATGACAAAGATTGACTCGTATCTCCCCGAAAAATTATTATATTTAAATTTTCTTTTTTTATATACGTTAGAATGAAGTAAAGTAAACCTATTCCATTTATTTTTTTGAATAAAAAACCTTTTTTGAATTATAAAAATTATTTATAAATCCATACTAAAAAAAAAAAATGAACTATGACCTATATTAATTTCTCCAGAAATAGAATAGGCATCAACAAAAACATGGGTTTCCAAATTTACAGATCGTTTCGAACGCTATTTTTCGAGTTACAGTGATATTTAAATTTTTATTGCTGTTAGGGGCCGTCACATGTTATAATCTGTATTATCTGTAAGTAGATATCTGTATATAACCTAGCGAAAACTATTTTAATTTACCTTTATGTTATTCTTATTGTTTTCTAAGCAACCTTTCGATGTTTATTATACAAATTGGCTTGTTTTTGTAAAATTATCACAATGCAGGCGAGAGATTGTGAATGAATTTCAAAAGAAATCAAGCCCCGCCTCTATATCGATGAAAAAAAACTATTTTGCATATTTAAATTTGACTCTGTATGCGCCGCTCGTATGCATGAACCTCAATGGCATTTACAACATCGATTGCTGAAGACAAAACATAAATGTTTAATTTCGAATATGTAAAATCATTTTGTTTTATTATGTAAAGTTTTAGAAAAATGCGTAAAAGGGCGACTTACGTAGCGAGATAGGAAAATACACGATCCTGATAAGTTAAGTCTTTTATGGTAAATATTAAATAACTTGTCCCAGTTTCTCACTGCTAAAATTATATTTTAACCATGTTATCCATGTTTTGTATTCGAGTATTGTCGGATTCATACACCTCAAGTTAAATGCCATGGTTTAGAAAATACGGTAAGGCGAGGTTTATTGTTAGAAACAGCAATGAGTACTCGCTATTTTTTTTTCTTTTTTAATATTAATATGTAATATACATATATATATATATTACGAATTTTCTGTTTTAAACTTGTGGTGAAGTTTTGATATTGTTTACAGTAACGCTTTATGTTATTTAAATGTTATCACAGGATGTAACATAATAAAATATTAATTTTTTATTAAATGTTTTTGAATAGAGAAAAAAAAACATTGGAAAATTATTTTTTTTCAAATCTATTATTGAAACAAAACGAAATATTGTTTATTTTCGATTAATTCTAATCACGGCGTAAAATTCACTTTCACTATAGAAAAATATTTGAAAACAAAGTAATATGTCTTATCAATTTTAAAGATGTAGATACTGATCTTACACATTTCATAATTAAGAATTCAAGTACAGCAGACTCCTTTATAATACAGGATATTTGATCTGGGCAATAGGAAATCGCATTATGTAGGACATACATTATCAACAGAGCCTGATTAAGGGGGAAGCACACATTATCTCCGCTCTCACCGGAATATTTTTACAGTTATTTTTTACTTCATGTCATAGAAATTCTACGCTTTGACGAGGAAATATTTTTTATAAAAAATGAACGGTGTAAAACAATCCAATTTACTCACCGTTATTAGACACCAGAATTCTTTTAAAATAATTTTTAATGAGAATTTTCTGTTTATTATAGGAGGAAAGTATTTGTTAAAAAATAACGGTGTAAGTATAAATAATGTGTGCTTCCCCCTTAATCATGCTCTGATTATCAGACTAATCAATGGAAGCTCAGTCCAATATTGGAAAATTTTATTTTATTTTATTTTATTCTTTTGTTTTGTTTTGTTTTTATTGTTTTGTAAGATTTCGATGTTTATGATACAAATTAACCTATTTTAGTAAAATTAACGCATTGCAGACGGGAAATTCTGATAACATTCCTCCCTTCTAGCTTTTTCTTAAACAATACTTTACTTTAAAAGATATTTCTTCTTTTTTTATTAATTTTATCTTGTTTGACTCTTTATAAGACGCTTGCATGTATAAACCAATGAAATTTACCGTTTTGGTCGTTGATGACAAATTTTCTGTTATTTAATCCTGAATTTGTTAAATGATTTGATGTTTTAGAAAACGTATAAAAGCAAAATAGGAACTCAAATAGGAATTATTACTCAAAATACGAATGCTTTTGAACAGTATCTCTTTTTTTCTGAATATTAAATATCCCTTCCAGCGTTCCCATCTTTTATAATTTATTCACGAGCACTTTTAACCCCGCCTTCTTTTCGCACCAGAAATTTTGTAGATTATTTCTCTTTAATATGTGACAACGATTAAATATGAAGAAAATCATTTTTCAAAATTTTCGGTATGATAAAGAGACGGGGCTACAAATGCTCGTGAATAAATTATAAAGGTTGGGAACTCTGGTCCTTCCCAGATTTTGTTCAAATCTTGCTGTCTGTATGTTTGTAAATTGTGTATTGTAGGTTTGATTGCCTCAAATTAAATGTAAGCCTTTATAGAAACGCTTTCATGCGGGCCTTGCTGTATAACATAAAAATATTCCCAACAATAATAGCTGAATCATTTTTTCTTAAATATTAAACTTTTTTTTTCTTCACTATTATTATTATCATTATCATTATTACTATTCTTAATTTTTAATGCTGCATACATATTTGTATCTGGATATTGTAGTGTTAATATGACTCAAGCTATTTAAATTCTGGCGCATAAAGTGGCATATTAAACAATTTCATATTTATTAAAAAAAAAGAAAAAAAAACTAATAATTTTTTTTTATTTATAAACTATATTTAAGGCGAAAAAATATGATTCATTTACGCCTTAGAAAAATCAAAAATTTGATTAACTGTGTGAAATTTTTAAATTTCTCTTACGCGTTATACGGAACTGTTTATTGCGCTGTATAAGTATTAGTCTATATTTATTTGTTAGTGTTTTGTAGTAGCGCGTTATACGGGAGTCAACTGCAGTTATTCAGATTATTTTAGAAGCAAGAAAAACACCTTCAGTAGATTAATTTCGTTTTGTTTCATAATTATTATTTTTATACTTTTTTTTCCGGTGTGAATCTTAATGAATAATGCTCACTCTATGGTAAATTATATTATCTAAATCATAGGCAGTGCTGCCAGATTTGAGGGAAATTTTTATTCAACTGCCACCGTTAAATTTTACTTTTAACAATTACCTAATTACATCGAAAATTTCTTTAAAAGATGTTAAGAAACTGTTAACAAACAGTTTCAATTAAAATTTAGTGGTGGCTGTTAAATAAAAATTTCCCTCAATCTGGCAGCACTGATCATAGGTGCCAAGTCTCCCGTTTTTCAAGGGAGACTTCAAACCGGAAAATTTTTACAGCTGCTTTCAGTAAGGTTATCCGTCGAAAATATATATAAGATCCATTTAAAAATACTGATGTCAATTCTGATTTAAAAGTTTAAAATGTTGGCAGATCTGTCTAAATGTATAGACGGACCCCTAACACATTTTCGCTTGTAACTGTATCAAGAATTGACTTAAAGTACATAAATAGTACTTTTTCCGAACCGCCTTGATCTTAGAAATTCGAATATGAGGTCAAAAATAGGAGTTGCCATTGAAAAAATGAAGTTGATGTTTTTTTTTCTTTTTCTGACTGTACAATTCTCTAATGAATTTGTAAGAATCTCGTGAGCATTTAAAAACTAGTAACCATTTTTTATACACTTAAAAAATAAATGTTATTATTGTTATTATTATTTAGAACACGCAGAATTTCATGGCAATTTCACGACACTTTCAGGTAAATTGAATAAGTACTTTAAAAATAACATATTTTTGTCAAATTACCTATAAAATAAATAAATGGCCTGTTAAAGATAAGTAGGCAATGTAGATTGTGCAAAATTGTTCAAAATAAAGTAGAAAATTTATTTGCGTTACAGTCTTTTTGGGACACCCTATATGTGACAGAGTTAAAAATATTAAATTCAATTCAGTTATAAATCTTGATTAGTAAACATGTAGAATTCATATTGTTTAGAATTTTATCAAAAATTATCTACCTAAGATAGATTATACGAAAAGGTTATTTGGTCTCGACTTTCATTTTTCTCTGTAGGCAGATATTAAATCTTATTTCTAGCCGTCCAACTTTTTTTTTCTCTTTTTATTTCCATATCTGACGAAAATGTTGATATCTATTTCTTGCTTCGATACACTCATCACAGAAGCAAATGTGAACAGACTAAACCCAATGACAGATTATTTATTTTTTATGACAATAAAATGAATAACACATTGAGGGATAAAATATTTTCATCATTTTATGGAAGCAAAGTTCAAAGACATTTTAAATACTTTATTTAAAAATAAAATGGTGGGGGATATACGTAAATGTTCTATACTTTGTTATAAAAGTTAAATTTTGTTGATGTAAATATTAAATGAAAAATACTTTCTTAATGTGCTATTAAAAGTTACAGACATATGTCTGGTTTATAAAATATTTCTTTAACATATGCTAAAATTTAACATATCGCAACGAGCAATAAGAGAGACAGACGTTTGCAGGTATAAGAAAGATCTTCTTTTCCTGCTCCCATTAATTCCGAACAAAAATATTTATTGTATTTTTAAACTACAAAAAACTGGACTTCAACAATTATTACAGTTAGGACAAGATATTGCTAAATAAAAAATAGATTTAAAGTCAAACACCAAGGCAAATACATAAACCTACTTCAAATACCTCTAACTGAAGTATGATGCTATAGAATCATTGGTGAATGTCGAATAAATGAGAAATACAAAATGCTTTCTCAGAACTTACAGAATATCATGGCGGCTAACAATTACGCTTTTCGGCTATCAGAAATTTTTAATAAAAATCTTTTATGAATTTCAGTAACTGTTCTCACTGATTAGGTAAAATAATAATTTCTGCTCAAATAAAATGAAATCAAAAAAGTTTAAATTTGGCAGTTATGAAATATGAAAAAAATTGTTTTTATATACAAGCTTTTTGCATTTTACGTATGTTTTCTACAATGATAACAAAGTATGATTTACAGTATTGAAAGAGAATGTGTTAGAGACTACGGACAGAAATTTCAGATTCATTATCAGGGCACTTCTCACTCGTTTTTATCAAGAAACAGTAGGGCACGTTCTGCACCGAAATTCATTAAGTCCTAAGTCCTTTCTATTTTCAAAGAGTCCAATTATTTCGGACGGATGCTTATTTACAATGATTTGCGTATCTACAAAAATGATTTGTATACCACTAATATACCTTCGGCATATATATATATATGCCGTATACTAGAACCCGAATAAACTACTACGTCAGAAACGCCAAAAGAAAAATATTTGCAATGCAGACAGCTGTTTCGGGAGCCTTAAGCGTACCGTCTTCAGTGCAAAAAGAATTCTGAATCTGGATAATTGCTCGTATATATAGGAGAGGGACAGAATTTAGTTCAACCAATAGGATTACGGGAAAGGTGGAGTGTGTGGGCAATAGGAATTTAGGAACGTTAGCTGTGTAAACTGTAGAAAAATTAAGAAAATGTGGACTGAATGTAAAATTTCTAACAATCAGACAAATATGGAACAGCGAAATCACAATTTACAAGGTTTTTAAAATTTTTATAATTATGAAAAGTTTCAAAGAAATCGAGTTCATGAATGGATTTAGGTCTGCAAATTATTTTAGCTGAATTAAATTTAAAATTATGATTTTCCTCCCAGCAATGTTTAGAAATAGCCGATTTATTGGTTTCTTGTTTGCGGACGTAATTCATATGTTGTTTTAGACGAAATTCAAGACAGCGTTTAGTTTGGCCAATATATGAAAACCACACTGACAGGAAATACTATAAATGCCCCAAGAATTATGCATATCAATGGGATCTTTTATCTGAGAAAAGGTGAGTTTATTGGAAGGCGAAAACATTATTTTAAAATCATATTTTTTGAGAATTTTAGCTATGGTTTGACTGGATTTAGGAAAATAGGGTAAAACAATACTGATATTAGAAGAGACTGATTTAGTAGACGAAATACGAGGGAGCTGTAATTTTTGCCCCTTTTTTCACACCACTTTACTTTTAGAGTAGTTTTCTCTAAATGCTGTTACTATTAACCCTTTAACGTTCACTACTTAATTTATTTTAAAAATTACTAAACAAATTTTAAAAATGGCTTTTAGACACATAGCTGATCATAAATATTTAAAAAATAAAAAATTAGCATTGTTCCTTTTTGAGAAATTTTCGGTTTGAAACATCTGTAAGTAAACCTTATTAAATTCAAATAATATTTAATTTAATAAATAAACCCCTTTATAAGTAATCATTATCGACAACAAAAACTCGTAAAAGTTGCATAGATCCCAACATTTCAATTTATTCCGGAGTATTTTAACCCTTTGCGGCGCAAGGTAATTAGTATTATTTAAATTACACTGCCACCGGAATTTACGAACATAATTAAAATAGAAGAAATTTTAAATTTTCACGTTAAAAAAAGGGGCCTTTTCTGCTATGTAATAAATGTAAATTTTTACTAAAAAATTTCCAGGATGAGTTTTTGCACTTAATTAAAATTAGGTGTTCCATCAGCGGGAACACTGCGACTTAATATGGAATACCTCCATCTCAAAATACATGAATCTGGAAAATATGCAAAAGGTTCTTCTGCAGCAGCCAGTATTACGCACGTCTGTACGCCCCGCGTACATGAAAAGAAAATAAATAAATAAATAAGAAAAAAAATAAATCACTGTATAATCCTACCGCAAAATTCATAAATCTAAAAAATATGCAAAATTTTGTACTGCAGAAACCAGTATAGCGCACGTCTGTACGCTTCGCGTACATGAAAAAATAATCGCTGAATACCTCTCTCACAAAATGCATGAATCTGAAAAATATGCACATTTTTGTACTGCAGCAGCCAGTATTACGCACGTCTGCACGCTTCGAGTACATAAAAAAATAATCGCTGAATACCCCTATCTCAAAATGCATGAATTTAAAAAATATGCAAAATTGTGTACTGCATCAGCCAGTATTACGCACGGTTGTACACTTCACGTACATGAAAAAAAACACTGAATATCTCCATCTCAAAATACATGAATCTGGAAAATATGCAAAATTTTCTACTGCAGCAGCCAGTATTACGCACGTCTGTACGCCCCGCGTACATGAAAAAAAAAATAATAATAAGAAAAAGTAAATCACTGAATAATCCTACCGCAAAATTCATAAATCTAAAAAATATGCAAAATTTTGTACTGCAGAAGCCAGTATAACGCACGTCTGTACGTTTTGCGTACATGAAAAAATAATCGCTGAATACCCCTCTCTCAAAATGCATGAATCTGAAAAAGTATGCAGAGTTTTGTACTGATGCAGCCAGTATTACGAACGTCTGTACGTATATGAAATAACAAAAGAAAAAAAAGAATATTCCTATCTCAAAAGGCACCAATCTGAATTTATTACATTTCCCCATTACGAGTTTGGGATTTTATAAACTAACCGGTAAAAATGTGATAAATATTCAATAACTTATCACATTTACCAAATTTAGTGGCGATTATGAATAATCACTGGTAATTATACATAATCGCCGGATTAATCACTTTCACCGTAGCATGTAAATTACATATATATTTATAATGTCTTTCATTTTAGAATCATTCATTTTTTAATGACTAAGTCAAGAAATCATATTGATATTCCTACAATTTTTAACTATTATATTTATTTTATACTAGATATAACGAAAAATTTGCGACGTCCTAAAGAGAAAGCCGTAGTATTAAAGGCTGCATATAAGTCAGATTCATCCTTTCTTTCTTCGCAAGTATTTCTAAGGGATTTTAGTGCTTCGTATTATATGATACCTCACTAAAAAATGATAGTTTCGAATTCTGTTCTTCTCTTAATCCAGTCTTTGAAAACTTGACACTCATAGTTGCCAACTTTTTTTTAATCTATTCCAGGGATGGAACACGGGCGCAGAATTCATACCACTATCAATGTAAGAAAATTTTCTACCTGTTAAATCGACGATATTATAGGTAGAGAAATTTCTTAAACACATTCCGGTATGAATTCTGCGCCCGTGTTCCATCCCTGCTATTCCTCAACGTTGAGAGTATCTGCTCTTTTACATTACCGTATTCTTTGTAGAGAAATTTTCTTCAATATATAATTTTGATTAAATATGAAGAAAATTACTCTACAATGAATAAGGTGTGAAAAAGATTGGGTACTAAAACCATTTCGGAATAAATTTTAGCAGCTGTCACATATGGACAACTAATGCCCAACGTAACAGGAGATGCAACGCTGAAAGATAAATGAATTGCAAAATGTGCGTAAAAAATAACCAAAGCAATTATAGACATTAGCTCTGGGTTTCCAAAATAGAATGGCAAAGGGAAAGGATAAAGAAACGTCAAATCAATAATACTTTAAAGAGAAATTTATAGCGAGTTTTCTGGTTTAAATAGCTGAGATTTCTTTTAATATAAATTTGACATAGTTAACATCTTACATACCAACATTTTAATTTATTACGGAGTGTTTTTAGCCCCGCCTTTAATTCATACCACTTATTTTTCAAAAATGCTTTTTTCTTATTTTATCGAAGTTATATATTGGAGAAAATTTTTCTATAAATAAAGTGGTGCGAAGTAAAGGCGAGGCTAAAAATACTCCGAAATAAATTAAAATGTTGGCAGCTATGCTTAACACCTTCGCGACCGCTGACGTAGATTCACGTCATTTGAAAATCTGTAAATTCTCCAGTGGGCATTTATTTCGCGATTTATATGTAACTTATTTCTTAAGAATACACCCAATATTCATATTTGTAGAATCAAATATACTATGGATACAAATACTTTGATTAGAAAGAATATAATTATAATGTATTTGTAATATAAACGTGAATATAGAAAATTTTATTCTGAATTATTGTAACTTAGGAGAATAACGCCCACAGGCGAACCTTACTGTAAAAAGACAAAAGCGTGCGTCGTGAAAGTGTTAAAATATTAAAAATTCCCCCCCCCCCAAAAAAAAATATAAATAAATAAAATATAAAAGCTGCAATAACTAAAATTTACGATATAGTTGCGGATTATCACGATTTTTTCGGGAGGCTTTGTAATTATTTGCAATAATATATTTCCACATAACTGATTGTAGGATATTTATACGCAAAAGTTTTATATAAAAATAGAAGCATTTAACATTGTTTAGAATTATGAATGTTGCAACTTATGCTATGGCAGGGCTCGGCGCGGTTTCTTTTCAGTACCACATTTTTTATTTAAATAACAAGTTGAATCCCACTGCCAGATTCATTCACCAAAGTTAAATGATATTATATTAAAGCTTTTTCAAAGTATACATTTTTTGTAATATTTTTAGAATATATTAACAAAGTATTATTTTAATCAGAGCCTGATTAAGGGGGGAAGCACACATTATCTCCGCTGTCACCGGAATATTTTTACAATTATTTTTTACTTCATGTCATAGAAATTCCACGCTTTGACGAGGAAATATTTTTTATAAAAAATGAACGGTGTAAAACAATCCAATTTACTTACCGTTATTAGGCACCAGAATTCTTTTTAAAATAATTTTTAATGAGAATTTTCTGTTTATTATAGGAGGACAGTATTTGTTAAAAAATAACGGTGTAAGTATAAATAATGTGTGCTTCCCCCTTAATCAGGCTCTGATTTTAACCGAAAGAGTTTCAGTCCCGAAAAATAACTACAAATATAGCAACATAAAACATCATTTTAACTTTCAAAAAATGGTCCTTATGCAAAGAAAAGCTGTAACATATTATTTTAATGAACGCATAAATACAGACATAAAATTTTAATTTATTCCGAAACATTGTAAGTGGCCTCCCTTTTTTCCTCGCTACATTTTATTAATGTTATTTTAGTTTTATTTTTTTATTTTTTAAATCATAATTACACATTCGAGAAAATTTCATTTTAATTAAAACAGCGTGGAAAGAGGGCGGGTGCTAACAGTGCTCCGGAATAAATTAAAAAGTTGGCATACCTGTAATTGAGCTTATTTTTCATTGTTTTTCTTATGTTTCAAATCATAATAAAAGAGACCTTTTTTTTGTAAAAAAAACGTTCGTTATGTTAACACTTTCGCGACCGCTGACGTAGATTCACGTCATTTGAAAATCTATAACTCCTCCAGTGGGCGCTTCTTTCGCGATTTGTATGTTACTTATTTTTTTTAAGAATATACCCAATATTCATATTTGTACAATCAAATATACTATGGATACAAAAACTTTGATTAGAAAGAGTATAATTATAATGCATATCCATTTGTAATATAAATGCGAATGCAGAAAATTTTGTTCTAAAATATTGTAACTTGGGAGAATAACGCCCACAGTTTGTCTTTTTCACAGTAAGGTGAAAAAGACAAAAGCATGCGGTCGCGAAAGTGTTAATATGGAAATAATGGTAGAGATGCATTTTATTTTATAACTTAGCATCCCATGACCGTAAAATGTTAAAACTTACAGTAATTATAGATAATAAACGTAAGAATAAATATAATTTTTAACCCTTTGCGGCGCAAGACAATTCGGATCATTTAATTTATACTGCCACCGGAATTCATGAACTAAATTAAACTAAAAGAAATTTTAAATTTTAAGGTTCAAAAAATCGGCTTTTTCTGATATGTTATAAACGTAAATTTTTGCTAAAAAATTTCCGGGATGAATTTTTGCAGCTGGATTTTAAATTTTATATCCTTGCAGCGAGGACAGCGCGCGTTAAGGTGTTAAAAGAAAATTAGATATGTACTTTTGAAGTATGGAAGGTCAAAGATAAAAATTTTTTACCTTAAAATGAAATATTTTAAATATATATACGTATGATATATCATTTAAAAGCCTTCGTATTATAAGCTTTCTAATGATACCAATTATACATCTCTAAGTTAAGTAGGGAACAAAATATGTGTAAAACTTACGTTATGATATTATGAAAATACTGATGGAAGGTTGCATTTTAATTTATAACTCAGCATCCCATGGCCGTCCCATGTTGAAATTTGTAATAATAATAGGAAATAAAATAAAAAATAACATATAATTTTAAAAAGAAAATTAAATATGTACTTTTTGAGATACTGAAGGTCAAAGGTCAAAATGTTTGACTTTAACATGATTGTTTTTTAAATATATACATGTGATATATCATTTGAAAGCCTGTGTTATAAGCTTTCTAATGATATCAATTTTGTATCTATAAGTTAATTAGAAAAGAAATTATTGGAACATTTATAGTAGAAGAATTTCGGAAATTTGCATTTTTTACCCATTTCTGCAGCCCTGTATATGAAAAACTAAAACAGATAAGGACTAATTAATTGGTATACATTCATTTCTCAATGGAACAAATAAGTGAGCACAATTTCGTAAAAATCTGAGTTGGTCAGGTTAAAAATGCTGTCTTTTTTTTTTGTGTGTGTGTGTATGTGTGTGTGTGTGTGTGTGTGTGTGTGTTGATATGAAATGTAATGACTGTACATTATATGAGCCTAATACAATCAGGTTCACAACTATTTTTGAGTTGCTTATTTGGAAAACATCAAATTTCCCTTTATGAGAAAAATGTGTATGTCACTTTTTTTCATATATATGTATATATATATATATATATAAACTGGAAAAAAAATTATCTTATAATATTTACTTGTGATTATTCAGTGCATAAAAATATCTGTGGGTATAAAGAAAATTTTAGAAATATTTAAAGTCTCAATAGAAGATATGTACAATGCATTCTATTTTAGGGATTAATAATTTAAGTTTTTAAATCCATTTGTCACGAAGCTAGAAATCTAATTTATCTCTCAACTTGAATACAGAAACTATTTTTTATTCTAACCTTTCGAAAAAAGTTTTCTTAAAAGTTTTTGAATTCAGTTATCCTATTTGACAAAAGAGATTGATATTTACAGTTTTATTTTGAAAAAGGTTTTCTCTAAAAAAAGGAATAGTTTTATTCAATTGAATGTTAGCATTTTTATCGATATTTACAACATTTTTATAATTTCTGACAAAAGTTATATTAAATGAACAACATAATAAAATTTTGCATTTCTTCTACTTTTTAATGTTCTTATTTTTTTATAAATTTATGTTTAAGATAAAAATTACGTAACTGATACTTTTCCCCAAGCATCTAATGTTTCTAAAACTGAATTTAAAATTAATAAAATCACCAATAACCACAAAAACACCGATATCACATTTAGTTGCACAACATAAAAAAAAAAAAAAAATACTGATAGAATTTCTTACATGCTAAAGCAGATTGTAACAGTATATATACTTGCAAATTGGCATATCTTTAATTTGCACTAAATATTCTGTATCTCTTTCAGCTTAAGTTCTGTTAATTAAACACATATCTGCCAACTTGCTAATTAATATTCCAGAAGATTGTCAGTACCCGCCCCTTTTTTCACGCCAGTCATTTGTTAGGGTATTTTTCTTCTTATTTGATCGTAATTACATTTGTAATAAATTCCCAGCAGGCACATAAGTATCAAAAACATACCGTTCTGCACTGTAAAAAAAAAAAAAGGAATTTTGTTGCCAGAAATTTTATGTGAAAATTAAAGATTTCTCTGTAATTTGGGAAAATAAGTCGTAAATTACGTACAAATTGCGTTGAAAAAAACGTATTTTTCTGTAACTTTCACAGAATTCTGTAATTTTCACAGAGAATTTCTGGCAACAAAATTGGATTTTTTTAACAGTATGGTATCATATGTATCCTATTTATCAGATATGTGAATTTTCAGGTAACATTTAGATATCATAATCGGAAAGAATAAAGTTATATCACGTAGGCAGTGTCTGTACGGTATCAAGAATATGATATCTGTAAAGATGCATCAAATAGTTATTATACAGGTATCCGAAAACTGACAGATTTATGAAGCGGCAGTGATGTATAGAATGCAAGATATTATTCTGATATCGAAGATATGACAACATCTGATTTAACATCAGATTTAAGAAACCGAATTGTTAGCGATAGTGTATCAATTTTAACACCAGTATCTGAAAACTGGTATTGAAGCAGTTCAGCAATGTTATCTTCCTCGTGTCGTTTATTGGAGGAATAAGCGTGGCATTGTCCATAAGGTTTCCAAAATATTCGAAGACTTGTTTTTACAAGGCTTCTCTGGCATATGTTCTGTGTTTGCATATTTTTATACGTATTTGCAGATAGTGTGACGTGGCAAGAAACTGAGTTTTCAATGCGTCAGCAGTTGGTGTAACATGACAATAAGTTTGCTTGTTACAATTAATTTTCAGTAATCTTGATATGACAATGCTAACTTTTCTACTAGTTGGCAACGGATTTGCTGATAATTTGATACAGTAAGAGTGCAAATTTCAAGACAAGTTTGCTGCAAATTTTGCGCATGGTGACTTCGTAATTTGCGTTATTTGCTTCTGTCTTGTTATGAACTTACAAGTTTGTAACGGTGAATTTGCTGCAAGTTTGTTGGTTTGCAAAGCAAGACTGCTGCAGTTTTGCTGCAAACTAAAATTGTTATGTGGGATAACAATTTCAGTTTGCAGAAAAATTGCAGCAGTCTTGCTTTGTAAGCCAATAAACTTACAGCAAGTTCAACGGGACAAGCTTGTAAGCTCATAACAGGACTGAAGCAAGATAACGCAAACTCCGAAATCACCATACGCCAAATTTGCAGCAAATTTGTTGTGTTAGTTGCACTCTTACTGTATCAAATGTGCTGCTAATTCGTAGAAAAGTTTGCTTTGTCGTATCACGAGTACTGCAAATTCATTGCAATAGGCAAGCTTGTCATGTCACACCAATTGTTAATGCATTTCGAACTCAGATCCTTGTCACGTCACACTATCTGCAAATACGCATAACAATACATAAACATGGCACGTATTTCGCAGAAGCCTTGTTAACCCCTTAACGCGCGGTGTCCTCGCTACGAGGACGCAAAATTTAAGATCCGGCTGCAAAAAATCATCCCGGAAATTTTGTAGCAAAAATTTACGTTTATAACACATCAGAAAAGGCCGGTTTTTTAAACCTTAAAATTAAAAATTTCTTTTAGTTTAATTTAGTTCATGAATTCCGGTGGCAGTATAATTTAAATGATCCGAATTGTCTTGCGCCCCAAAGGGCTAATACACGACTTTGAATATTTTTGAAGCCCAAGCGGACATTAATACGCTCCTACCTCCTATAACAAACACAAGCAAAATAACGCTGCGAAACCGTTTTAGTATCAGCGTTCAGTCTGATGAATTTCAAATGGTTACATAGCAATTTTAGTTTACAGCGGAAACGGTGCGAAAGGAAAAAAAATAATTAAAACTAAAGAAGGATTTATATTCCGTGTACTTTGCGGCAATTTCACAGCAAATTTGTCGCGTCTAATTTGTCATGGCCAGATAATTTCAAGAAAAACTTTCTGCAAATGTGCTTGCTATCTGGGTTATGTGTTTCCTATGCTAATGCCAACTGTCTGCACAAGGGACATAGGAATGTGTATGATTTCGTCCGTAACGGTCTTTCTAAGGAGTCCGTTTGCCTCCCTATACATTTCAGGACACAGTTTTTTCTAGGTTTATTTTATGACGAAAATTCATGGGAACCAACTTATTCAGTTTTTAACACAACTTTTACGGAATAAAATATTTCGTTCTATTTAATCACAGTAACCTGCTTCAAAAATCATAAAGGATTTCTATTAGAAATTTCTGGTAGCAGAAAATGTAGAATTTGGCAGTAATTAAAAACTTCTGTTTAAAATTAGTGGTATAAAAAATTTAAGACCGGTACACTATATTGCTTTTACAGGATATCCTTTTTTCAGCGTTTGATTTTCTACTTCTTAAAGAAAATTTTCTACTTCTTAAATCAACGATAATATAGGTAGAGAAATTTCTTCAACAGATTCCGGTGTGAATCCTGCGCCCGTGTTCCATCCCTGAAATATCATAAATGTAATTTTGAAGTTGTCTAATGCATTTATGATCCTCAAAATGGAAGTTTATGCTCAATTTTGCTTATTCTGTCATTTTAAGTAAATCGTAAATTCGAAATAACGTACGAATTTTTTAAATTGGAAAAATCATAGTCTATGATATTCATGCCAGTATCCAAAATAATATTTAAAAAGTGGTTTGGCATCTTTACGATGAAAATATCCCTCAAGATTGACGTTATGTGAAATTTTGCTCTATTCTGCCATGTTAAGAAATTCGTAATTTTCCAATAATTTCCGAAATTTTTATATTGGAAAATTCATTATCATTAATATTCATGCCAGTTTTCTAAATAATATTTCAAAAGTAGTCTGACATCTTTACTATGAAAATCTCTCTCAAAATTGACGTTTATGTGAAATTTTGCCCCATACTGCCCTGTTAAGAAATTCGTAAATTTCCAATAACTTGTGAAATTTTCAAAGTAGCATATTTATAGTTAGTGATGTTCATTCAGGCATCAAAACTGATATTTTAAAACTGGTCCGACATTTTTACAGTAAAATGTTTCCATGTAATGCACATTTAAGTGAATTTTTGTCCTATTCTACCATGTTAAGAAAATCGTAAATTTCTAATAACTTACGAAGTTTTTTAATTCGAATGTTGAATAGGTTTCTTTCAGTATCGAAAGTAATATTTTAAAACTGATCTGACCTCTCTGCGATCATTTGTTCGTGAGATATCGTGTTAACAGGCTAACAAACTAACGGACTAACGGACTGACACACTAACAGACACCCTACAGACAGACACCATACAAATTTTGTCATTTTCGGATTCCTCACACCTGAAAACGTATAAAAAAGTAAAAAAAACGAGGTCGAAATTTTTTTATGATTACCTAAGTTCTCCATACCTATAGTATGATGGGGAACTAAAAAGCGCATTACTCCTTATAAATAATGTAGAGTAATTATTAGAATTAGAAGCTTTATTTACAGAAAGCTTAACAGCTATTAATGGTATAGCTGTGATATCTGTCGTCCTTGGGATTTTTAGATTTGGTGATCAAAAACGTAATACTGAAATATACACGCCAGATGTACTTTTTTACAATATATTTTGTAAGAAATACTGTTTTATATTCTTAAGTGTTCTCATAACATATGCCTTGTTAAATAATCATGATTTTTGAAAGGAATTAAATATGTTCTCCAGATAAATTGGCGATCATTTCTTTTTTTTTTTTTTTTTTTTCACTAAGGACGACAGATAACAAATCTGCTCCATTTTAATTTTTCCCTTCCCCTTTTTACTAACTCTCTCTCCCCCCCTGGCCACGCACTGACAATTCTGGCCTAACAACAGTAATCATCATCAGACTCCAATAACTGCCAATGTATAGTATTCTATCACTGCAACACATAATACACACACACACACATACAAAGAAAAATAAATAAAATAAAAAATATTTGTACATAAATGTAAATGAATAAATATTAGGGGCTAATAAGCAAAATCTCAATGCACTGATACATAAATATTTTAATTCTACCATTTATTAAATTATAAAACATTAATTTAGATATAATACATAATGGTGTAATAAACATTAATTACTGCTATATTAATATTGATGATAATAACAAGATACAATATTAATTTTAAATGAACTTCATAAATAGGCAAACTTGTTTGAAGAACAATAGCAAATAATTACAAAAGTAAATTGTAGAAATTTAAACCCTTAACGCGCGCTGTCCTCGCTGCGAGGACGCAAAATTTAAGATCCAGCTGCAAAACTTCATCCCGGAAATTTTTCAACAAAAATTCACGTTTATAACATATCAGAAAAGGCCGATTTTTTTTTAACCTTAAAATTTAAAATTTCTTTTAGTTTAATTTAGTTCATGAATTACGGTGGCAGTGTAATTTAAATGTTTCAAATTGTCTTGCGCCGCAAATGGTTAACTTTATATGTAAATTGTAGGGAGATTCATTTAGCCTTGAAACAAATAAAGAAACGTACATTAATGTATAATATACATGTTTATTTTCTTCGTAGTTATTTTGAAAGCCCGGGTTCTTAAATTTCAATAGTCATCAGAGGTAGAAGGAAGGTGTGTCGTCCTCAAATTGTTCCTCCCCGTCTTGCAGTAATTATAAAACATCTTAGAATAGCTTATCATCTTCTTCAGCCTCGTCAAATGATGAAATTAGTATGACATTTTCCTGTTGAGGATCAGAATCCTTGTTACTATACCAGTTTCACTGAGTATTTTATAGCCAACATTTTGGAAGCAAACTGCTTTCTTGTTGGCAGTTTCGGCTATTAAAATATCTTCACCATATTTTTTGCAAAGGCGTGATGTAACCGTTCTGATGCCAGGACGAAAATCACCCTCTATTTTGTTCATCAAATACTTTATGCGACTGGCACTCCTCCGAGTCATTTTCAGGGTAGGAGTAAATTGATTCCATTGCCTCATCAGTGTTACTTGCAGGGTAGTATCCTCGTTTAATCTCACTTTTGGGCCTCCAATGCAGTTTTTGATGACAAAACCTGTGATACCCAGCATTTATAGCAACTAAACCTTTTACATTTCCGATGCATTCAAGTACTTTTTTTCTTCTCTCATCCCCACGATTTTCGCCGCCATTTACATGTGTTTCTTTCACGCCAGTTTCATAGCATGGTGGATAAAATTTCTTTCATGCTCAGGAAGTCGTTCCTGTTTTTTAAAGAAATCTTCAAGTATCCCCTCTCCTCACAAGAAACACTGATCTTTAAAACTGAAAACTTCAGTTCTTGATGGAAGATATGGAACCGCACAGTTTGAACCAGCTCCATCACCAGTTGTATGACGCCGTACATATACTGCAATCATTCGCTTATTGATGTATCGTTTGTGACAGGGATTGTGAATTCTTACTTGTTTTAGATTCTTCAAAAAACACTAATATTCTTCATTTTGACGTTTTGCATTGCACTTTTACAGATTTTTTGTATACCTTTCTCCTTCAGAATCTTTACTTCACCTTTATTCAAACTGATTTCGAAAATAAAACAAACACTCCACTTATTGTAACAGAAAAAGCTCACAGGTTGAAACAAAACGTTCGCACTGAACTGAATAACATAGATGTTCAGCCGAGGTAGCGTACTACAGGATGAGAATAAGCGGGAGGAAAGGGAGAGATCTTTGTGTGAAGGGGGGGAGGGGCAGTTTATTTTTTTTTTTTTATATACCTTTTTTACTACGAAGCAGATGTCATTTCCTAAGGTCAGACAGCTGAATATGTCCCTTCCTTTCTTTCCGTTTTCTTAAAAACAATCATGCACCAACCCATTTCTTTGAGTTGAATTTTATTAGCTTGAGAAAAAATGCCGAATTTCAAGAGGCTGTAACACGCTTGCTATTAGTACTACAAAAAAGTTGTAATGAAGAAAATTGTAGGAAATTTAATCTTCTTTAAACTTTATAATAGAAAAATATCGCTAAATGTAGCCATTTCTGAGATATTTCAAAAAAAGCCAAAAAAGTAGTAAATTTTCGAGGTTTTTCTGCCGACAGAAATTCTCCCGGGGTCGATCATGTTGGTTAACTCGTTTTTTTTCATATTGACACTCATATGTACAAATTAAAAAAGAAAAATCTTCTACCCCACCTTTTGCTAGGTAAGCCCTTTTTTACATACCTATTGACTGGACTATAGTAGTGTGCATTTATTACAAAAATTGCTTTTTGTAGAGAATTTTCATTAAATAGGTCTTTATAATCGGGAGGTGCATTTCGGCAGCCACTTGATTTGATATGGTAGCTTCGGATATGACTCGATCAAAGTTTGCCAACTTTTTAATTCATTCCGTACAACACTGTTTTTAGAAGTGTTATTTTCTTCTTATTTAACCATAATTACATTTTGGAGAAGATTATTGTTCAAAGAATGTGGTGTGAAAAAATAGTTTGTACTAACATGTCGTAGAATATATTAAAAATTTGGTGGATCTGCTCTCAATCATGATATGCCAGGAGAATACTACAATTTTATTTTCTAACACCACTAATTTCATAGCTGTCAAATTTTACAGATTTTCAGGAAGACTTTACACCCGAATTTTATAATAGTAAACTTCGGGATGTTAAATCTCCGATAACACTGTTTGGCATGAAAATTGCCTCTGACACCATTTCAGCATATTCTTATGTAAAATGACCTCCTGAATCCGAATAAGACGCCCATTTTGCCCCACCACCCACCTTTTTTTAAGAATGGCCCCCTATTTTTATCATTTTCGGGGATTTTATGGCTATAAATTAGATTTTTAGAATGTGGAGGATTATTTAACCATTAAATATCTTCTGAGGGGATACAGATTTGAAAATTCTAAAACATGGACATTTGCGACAAGAGAAAAGTTTTGGGGGTGATTTGCCACTGAAATTATGCATTACATATCTCATATTTTTAAATCTCTTATTAATGTTATTTTTTAAACTTTATATTTCTTGTTTTTAGGTGTTAAATTATTTATTTTTCATTCTTAAAATCAAATTCATGGTCATAAAATTATCGAACAGGAAAAGAAATTGAGGGAGGGGGTGGTGTATTTAGAAAACGGGGAGTGACTGGGAAAAATAGGAGTCATGAGATCATTTTACATAAGAATCAGCAAGAACGGCATCACATCTCGATTTTTTTTTTTTTTAGTTTTTCTCAAAACACACTTGTAATTATTACTATTTTAACTGTTTTAACGCGGACGCACTTTTTCATTTCTCAAAAACATCCTTATATTGCTATGGGTATTTCAGGCCTCAATAAAAGTTTTAACGGTGTAAATATTTAATTTTAGTTTTGTAAAAAATTCTAATCACAATCACATACTTGCAAGCCTAACCCGGAAGATTGTTAGACCCGCCCCTCTCCGCCTATTTTTTCACACCAATCTTTTTTCTTCCCCTTCTTCTTATTTAATCGTAAATATACACTCCTTCTCATAATTATAAGGACACCCGTTTTTCTATATTAACTAAACACTGAACACTATTATTTAAACAATTATATTTTTTATTAATTTGAATTTCATTAATAGAGAATATTTAAAAAGTTTTATCGTTTTTCTATCTTAAAAAACTTTAAATACTGTCAAAAAAAGGATTTTTCAGGTGTTCACAATTATAAGGACAGCTCGAATCTTAATAATTTTTTTTCAATTATTCTGTAAATTAATATATTTTGGGGTCTCTTTTTATGGTGAAACAATCAGACATTCTCTCTGGTATATACATATATATTTTCTGTAATATTCAGTTTCAATACCATTTCATACAGCATAGATGATATTCTGAATACATTTAAACTATTTAAAATTGCTTTCCACTTGCATGTATTTTTCTAATATGATAAGTTAATGTTTTTTTTTTCAACATTTAGGCCACGGGAAAGGCAACAATAAAGAAGTTTCTTTCTTCAAATTATTTCCTATTGCTGCAGAAGTAGAGCAAAAATGTAAGTCTTGTTGAAAAAAAATATTATTACCCCCCAAAATCTAACAAAAAGCTGAAAATTCCACGTTTAAAATTTGCGGATGATCTCTTAATGTTCATAATAATAGAAAAAATTACTAAATTCATTCTGCATTCAGTAGAAACAGGTCCCGAGAGCACTATAGATCCACCTTGAAAATGCCCGATTCATATCTGCCTTTAAAAAATCTGCTCTGTCTTTCGCTATCTTCAGATCGTGCCGGTAACTGTTAAAACCATTTGGTTAATCAAGACGAAAATGTTTTTCATCCGAAAATGCAACATTTTACCATTTAATAGTCTTTATTCAACTTTAACACAGACGTTCTTTCCCCCATTAAATGCTTATTGATTATTACAGGTTTTTTATTCATTTTAACATATTATTAATTATTTTAAACATGCATAAATGTGGATCCCAACATTCGTTAAAAAATAAGAGCAAATTCAGCAGCAGTCATTATGAGTAGGGCAGTAAGAGGAATTATGAGTCTTCGATCTCTGTTAAACAACTGTGATTTTGCAATAGATATCTCTCCTATCAAACCATCAGTTCAACGTTTGATCACATTTCCTTCAGCAATTTTAGATCTTCGAATTTCATTAGAAATTTGGCGGATTGAAATTATCCTTTCACATAAGAAACACATTTATCATACTTCACTACATGATCGTTCTTTTTTTCGAGGAATTATCAGTAATGTCCGTCCAAGAAAAATTGAAGCCTTATATATGAATTAATCTTGCCCAGTAGTAGACGAATTCGCATGTCAACTGTAATTTATCCGCTTGTAAGTTAAATAAAACGAAAAAATCTTGATTGTCCCTATAATTATGAACACCTAAAGACGTGGAGAAAAAAATATTTTGCATTATTTTTTATTATTTTTGTTTCATATTAAAAAAATTATAGCAGTTTTGGTTTTTAGAATACTAGATATATTAAGTGCACTTAGTATAATCTTGTTCACAATTATTTTTACATTGGTTATTTCAAAATATAAAGTGTCCTTATAAATATGAGAAGGAGTGTATTTGAAATAAATTATTCTAGGTGTTCCATCAGCGGGAACACTGCGACTGAAAAGGTTAATGAAAACCACGCCTTACTATGTAAAAGGCCAATTTAAGTATCATTAAAGGATGAATTAAAAAAAAAAAAAACATGTTTTACTGTTAATAATTGTTCACACACAATGCCTTATGAAAATTTAAGGGCATAAAAAAATCGAATTTTAACATAGCTTTCCAAATATGCAATTCAGCGTAGTGAAGGGGTGTGTATTTTGATAAGATTTTTTCGAGACTCCGCCCATTCTTTTCTTTTTCAATTTTTTTTTTTTCACAAATATAAAGATATATATTTCAAAATTGGTGAAACGAGCGCCTAAATAATTAATGCGTCGAAAATCCCGTTAGATATTTCTCTTTCGAAAGAACTACATTCAATTGATTTCAAGGATCAGACTATTGGCGTCGTCTCCTGGTGATATTTTTTGAGTATTAAAAAAAAAAAAAAAATGTTGTTAAATAAAACACAATCACTCATACAATTTTCAGTTAATTTATTAATTCGTTTTGTGTTTTGCAAATAAATAAGGAAAGAAATATTTATAAAATAAATACTTTTTTTTAAACTTTTTGTAAAAGAAAATGTAAAAGAAAAATAATGAAAAGATGATGTTCAACAATTATGTTTTCTTGTACAAAGGCCATGTAGACCTTTCTTACAGCGAGCGCAGATGAGGTTGGAACGCATTATCCCACTCTGCTTGTTTCTGCAGACGACACATTGACGTAAATTCCGTTCAGGTAATTTTCCTAAGGCGAATTTTTTGTTCGAAGGAGATGGTTGTGTTAATTCATAATTTATGAAAGCTATCCATTCTTTTTCAATATCTTCAATTACTTGAGATGTAATCTGGAGCCTACTAATTTTTTTTCTCTGTAGTGTTCGATGTATGTAAAATGTAGGCGTTTAATATAATTCTTCCAAATATAGTAAAAGCAACCTTTTACCAATATTTGAGGGTCCTTCTCTCATCCAAGTACACATATAACATTTTATCTGATTCGTCCACTCCTCCCATGAATTTATTGTAGTCGTGGATAATGCTTGGTTCTTCCTTTTTGTATTCGTGAATTCCTCTCTTCTTTTTGATGGCCACGTTGTTTATATCCGAATTTGATGAAATTAGTATCACAGGATGTGGTTTGGATTCTTTGTCCTTGAAAGAACGCATCAAAACATTTCCACATGTAAAATATATAACTTCTTCTACATTTACTTTCTTAGCTTCTAGAGGAACTTTGTTCTATTTCGTCGTATAGTTCCAGTTAGGTACGTATTTTTTCTCAATAGTGCTTTGGCCAAACGTAAGCTTGTGTAAAAATTATCCGTAAACAAAGGGTAGCCTTTGTTTACGGATAATTACTTTGTTTTTCCAATATCTATCAGTCTTCTAGTTATACCCATATCCAGTAAAACAACAATGAATGCTTTGACTTCCTGTACTGTTATTGGCGTCCACTTTTGCCAGCGAATTTTCCGATAAAATTCGTGAATTCAAAAATTGGGAAGCATACCTGTTTGTTTCTTCTGCGATAGTTTCGAACAGTGATGTAGTAAAAAATAAGTTGAAATAGGCATCTGTTAGGAATAGTTCAGGTATTTCAAAAAAAACATTTGTTTCTTTAGAAAAATATTTTGCCGGGGAAATATCGGTAAAAGTAAGCTCTTTTGCTACGGAATATGAAGAAGAAGATTGACCCACGGCCGTATTCACCGTTTACCTCAACCCGCGGTTTACCGCGAAAGCCCGACTTGAACGCTCAAATGGTATTCACCAATAACCGTAGTTAACATTACCGCGGCTGAAAAGCTACTCCAGGCTCAGAAACTCTACCTAGCTCTAGAGGAAGGTTAACCGTAAATTTTCGTTACTGAGCATGCGTAATAGCGTAAATGAAGCGAAGCAAAATATAAAAATAATAATGGCGGCTTGTTGATGTCAAATTCTGCTGCGGTGAGTGAGGAAAAACTTTTTTTTTTCCTTTAAATGTTAATTATTTTGTTAAAAAAATGGAAATATGTAATGTTTTAAGATAACTTCTTTATTTGTATTTATGTATGATTCGTTCATTGCTCTGAATTGTTTACTTAAAAAAATGCTCATACTGTTTTAAAAGTAGTAATGTTATTTTACCAAAATTTTAAATAATCATGGTTAAAAACAAATCGTATAGTTTCTACGGTATATAACCATCTCTGTACACATACGAACCTGTTTCATGCTAATGCTGTGATAAAAATTGAAGCTTATTAATATCCGTACTTGATTCTTCTCTGCTACATACCATCCGATATAAATTATTTCATTTTATGTCTTGCTCTTTAATTTATTGTTATCTGCTTATATTCTGCTGCAACATATTAAATTATTGAATAAATAAATAACGAAAAAGAATAATCTGCAATCTCATAGGTAAAATGTTTACTCACATAGAAGTATAGCAAATGCTTTATTAATAATTGTCACAACAAGCTAAGTGCAGCTGCATGGATTAATTTTCTTAGTCCAAATAATCACACAAATTTTTAAAAAGGGGGCATTAATACTTTAATGATTAATATTCAAAATCTATGTATGCTTATGAAATTGGAGAAATGTAACTAAAATATTAGGATATAACTGTATATTTACTTTTGTGAAATTAAAATTTTTAATCAAAATAATTATATTTATCAAAGCAAGTTTAATTTTTCATTTATCGCAAGAAAATATTGGCTCTTCCAAAGATGATTTTAATAGCAAAATGGCAAAAAATTTAATATAGCAACATACGCAAATATATATTTAATTTAGCTAAACTTTCTATATTTCTATAAAAACATTTATCACATACTTTGTTCTCAATCTTGGTGTAATTAATCTGAATATTTCCCTTTAATGTAGTATATGGTATGGTAATGTAGTATGTAATAACATAGTATATGGCTCATAATTTGTTTCTATATAGGTACATTTCATTGCAACTGCATATTTCAAATTACAATATTAATTTAACAGTAATATGTTATTCTTTTTAAGTTCATCATTTTTAGGTTATGTCAGTGCATTATCTGTGAAACATGCAGATCCTACAGATCAGATGTTTATGGTTAAAGAAACAACGGTACACTGGACTGACTAAACATTTATATCTGATTTAATTGTAAATTAAAGGCAAATGCCAAGTGAGTTGTTCTGTTGATGCCTTCTGTGTTTTAATAGAAGGTAAATGCAATGGGATAGCTTTCTTAGCTAATATTGTTGATGTTTGGGCAAAGACCAGTTGTTTACACTACAGACAAGGTGGAATGCTCTTCATAGAAGTCTTTCTAGGGGATCTTTACCCAACTATTCTGATTCGTAAGTATAAGAGCTCTATTTTTTAATATTTTTGTCTGCGATTCTAATTTTAAATGAATAATTTGAATAAAAAATAACTTTGTTAAAAAAATGCATTTGAATGTTATGTATATTTGGAGTCTTTTTTCCTTTGAAAATGGAGGTTACACAAAGCTTTAGATTACATATAATTTTTTTTTTTTTTTTTAATGATTAAGTGCAGTGCTATTATATGGCGGTTTTTTGTCAGTATTCATTTATGAAAAGTTGATAACCAGTGCTTTTGAATGAGATTGGGGACAGGGGATGCTATTCCTTGTATTTGTTCTTCTTCTTATTATTTCTATTATCATAACTTGAGCTTTGGGTTTTCATATACACAAAGAATTCATACATGTATAAAAGTGATTGTTGTGGTATGTAATTTTGTGCAAAGCAATGTTGCGATACAAGTATTCAAGATGAATAAGGTAAGTACATTAAAATTATCCCAATTTTAAACTAAACTGAATAAATTTGTACATTTCTGTTATTATAAATAGCTATCATTAAATTATTGAAATATTTTTCTTATACAAAAACTTGTTATTCGCAGATGCTTATGTGTAAAAGTTTATATATAATATATGTATATTTAATAACAATTTACATATCAATTATATTACTTACTAGCAAGCTTTGCTTGTCACTATATATTTAAGTTTTTTCTTTTTTAATTAAATAAATAGAAATGTTTAAATAAATATACAGTAAAGAGCCAGAAATCCGACGACCTAAAATCCGCCGAAATCCGCACAACTTGTCAGATACAAACAATGAAATTCACTATTAATAAATTACAAAACTGCAAATCAGAATTTTTGAAAAAGATCTTGAGTACAGATTGTATATGTTTGCATTTTATGATTACAAAAAAGAAAAACAAAATAATATGAAAGACTGCAAGAGCCAAGTTGCTGCTAATGAAATTATTGACAGTATATTAAATTCATCAAAAGAAAATAGGTAATGATTATTGTGATATGATGATATCAATCAGGTAAATAATAACAAACTAATTTTTTAAAATGCTTTTTGATGAAGGCATAATTTGTAGGAAAGAACTCAATAAAATTCATAGAAAAATAAATTTGTGTTACTACTATTTACAATACATAAAAAAATAAATAAATCGTGCAGGTTCAAGTTCAGTTTAAAATTAGCTACATGTAAACAGATTTTATCTAAATTTGACAATTTTTTTTTCTTCATTTTTATTTATTGTTTTCATTATATATTTGTATTAATGTTCATTATTATTCTTATGTACCTAGTGATTTAATATTCAGTGTTATTATTCACTAGTATGTGTTTAGTTTGAATAATATTCTGTTTTTATTATTCAAAGTGAAAATAATTTTTTATGAGCCCCAAAATCTGCAAAATCCTAAAATCCGCACAACCTCTGGTCCCGAGCTGTGCGGATTTTTGACTCTCTACCGTATTTTCATTAGCATTTTAAATATTCAGCTAATCAAAACTCTCAAAGTACTGTAATATACAGCTGTTAATGAAATATAAATGGCATTAATTATTCGAATTTTATTATATTGATAAGAAACAAAGTTAATTTTAAATCAGTGTATATAGTAAGAAGCGAGTTTCTATCATCAGAACTAGAAAATGTACAAGCTGAAATTTTGAGGACTAGGCCTGACCCGTATTAATGTTTTGATTATCCAGCCTAACACATTTATTTTTAATTTTGCAGTGTAAGGCTTGGTCTAGACAAAAAACGATAAAATCAGGATCAACCTTTTTTTTTTTTTTTTTTTTTTGAGGTAAATATAAAACCCTATGCCCTGCACAAAACAGAATTTAATTTAGTATGACAGGACTTATTTCAATCTATTCTTCCATACAAAGGCATGCAACAACTGTTTTATTTCCTAGCATCGGTTACTATATTTATTTCTTAAAATTTCTATGTTATAGCTTTAGCATAAGAGCGCTTTAGTGGATTTTAACTTTTGTTGTCATTTTGCCGATTAATTAAATTAGTTATCGCAATTGCATAAGTAAAGATAATGGCAACAAACGTCTGAGCTAATTTGGTGCGATATATCAAGGAGTCCCATATACTAAAGTTGTTAAATTTTTTTAGCACGATTTCTCTCAATTTTAATTAATTTTAAAAAATGTTTCTTTTTCTTATTATTATTTTTGACATGAATTTATTTTTTCTTTTTAAATTTTTAAAGTTACAATGGGATTTTCTTTAATATCTTTTGAACCAATTATCTGATTGAACTAAAAGAATATGGAATTAGCTAGATTTTGCCGTAATTATTTAGTATACCAACTTTTGTTAAAATTAATAATTTTGATACATATAATGACAAACTTTCAGCTTTATAAATTTAGGTAAAAACAAAAATGTTTGCACGTTCATTCAAGGTGACAGATCGAAAATGGTAACGATGGCAAAATCACTGTTTAAAAGAAGTAGATGTATTTTTAAAAAATTATAATTTAAAAAAAGAAATTGACTGCTGAGCCCAGCCCAGCCCAGACCTTTGATCATTGCGTCTAACAATTACTTCGATGTTTTCACAAGTATCTGCAACAACTCAGATATTATGTACATAAATAGCGTTTCGTATTGTAGCACACTTCTAAATAATGTGTTTTTTTACCTTCAATGTTAAAATGTAACATACTTTTTAAACGCACCTAGTAGAAAGAAAAATTTAAATTAAGTCTTATTTCCTAAGTGACTTTTTCAGATATATTTAAAATTAAAAGCTCTTACTTTGAAGCTTCACAAGGCTTTTGTCACGGTTCCACAACTTCATCAGGAGCAGCTTCACATAATATGAAGATCATGATTGAATTGGATTTGTGAATAAGGCCGATTGACTGCTGTAGGTCCTGGGCCTCAGGAGGAATGCCTCCATGGGGGGTCTTTCTAAGGTGTCCTAGCCCGTATTTATGCAAGTTTTGGAGAAAAGCATGGTGAACTCCGAATGGCTAGGCTACACGCACGACCTGGAATCAACCCGGCACCTCAGGATAGAACCTCGGCCGCTGGTGGGCCTATGTAGATCATGAAAGTAAACATAAACATCTTCCTCCTCCTGTTGTTGCAATAGATGATACCACTTACAGTCTATGCTCAGCAATGGTTTGTCCCAGTTGCAACTGTATCGATTTTTTAAATTTTTAGAAGTTTTGTGATGTATGGTATAAACATATTTTTTGCAATTTGCTAATTTATTTGCATTATCAAAATTTATTTATTTTTATAAAGATTAGTTAGTGCAATGGTTATTCTAATAAATTTAATATCAGATTTATGTTCTTTTATTCTTTTATTCTATTTTTCATTTTGTGCTTTATAAAGCTTCAAAGTAAGGCATTTTGGTTTTAACACACTGGCTGCCGATCTCACATGACGGGCATCTCAAACAGCATTCCCCATTATGCACTGGCGCGAGATTAGCCGCCAATGTGTTAAACATGTTTAATGAAGATTTCAATGTTAATTTAAGGGATTTTTTTTTTTTTTTTTAGATTTTTGAATAGGAAACTATATGAAAAATGCCAGAGTCTGGAATCGAATCTGGGCATTTTTCACATAGTTGGTTTATGAAAAATCTAATCAGCCTTTATACCCCAACCTATTTAAAATAAATATTCTCAGTTGATGAATTCATGAATAAAAAAATTTCTAAACTGAAATTTCGTGGTCTATGGAGTTGTGCTACAATTAATATTATCTCACCTGTTACATCTCCGTTTGCAGACAAGGTGACCTTGTCAATGGTTGTTATCTGAGAAATGCTAGGCTGGTTTTCAGCCAGGGTGGCTCAGTGAAAGAGCATCCACGCATTAAGCGGAAGGGGCCGGGTTCGATTCCCAGCTCTGGGAATTTTTACATAGTTGGTTTATGAAAAATTTAATCAACCTTTACATCGACAACCTATTTAAAATGAATATTCACGGTTGATGAATTAATGAATAAAAAAATTTCTAAAGTTAAACTATCCTTATAAAATTATTTTAATTGTCCATGTATGAATGTAATCATTCCATTTACAAACTTTTCTGTGATAAAGCTATCAATATTATTGTACACCTCATGTATTCTCTAATTAAGGGAGACTGACAACCTTTTTAGCACGTTTTTCTTAACTCACTTTCTTGTTTGTTTGTCCAGTATAAATCTTGCAATCGATTTTTAACTAACATCTCGACTAGCTAGACATGTGAAACTTTTCGAATAGATCAGATCATGATGACAATGCATTCTTTGAATACTTTTATTCAATTAATAAATGTTTGAAAATTTCTTCTATTGCTTTCTTTATTACACATCATTATTGATCATTTTCTTTCAAATTGGTGGGATAATTCATCCATTTTTTTTTTTTTTTTTTTTTTTTTTTTTGAAAAGTACTTATTAATACCTAGAACTGTCAAGTTTATATGATTCAACAGAAAATTTAAGAACGTGGTATATAAAATATTCCTTTTATCTTGTAATTGTTTTAACAAAAATAAAAAGTATTTCGAGATGGGAAAACAAATTGCCCTTTATGCAAACAAGATAAATTTTATCAAAATTAATAAAATTTTATTAAAGTGAAAACAAGAAATTTATTGTAATAATGAATATTGTTAAAAGTTAAATACATTATTTTACAGTAGGTAGGAAAATTCTGGATGATTGTTTTTACTGTTTTTAACACTAATCTGTGAGAATATTTTCATCAAAGAAAATACTGTCATAAGCATTAATGCCCAACATAAAAATTTATCTGTTATATGATAAGTTCATACAAAATAAATAAAAAATACAAAAATAAATAAATTACATTCCATGCATAGATAAATTTATCAAAGAGAATATTCTCTTGGATAATACTTTATTTCTTTATATAAGAATTTATCATTCTGTAATTATTTTGAGGAGAATATTCTTATTCTTTGAAAATAACTTCAAAAAGTTCAGGATTATAGTAGTGAAATTACAGAATGTGAAATTTATTTATACGGGGCATTTGCCCCGTATGCCCTGCTGTTAATCAGGGCCTGCGTGAAGGTATCAAAGATGAAAGTGTTCCGTTTTTTCTGCTGCCAGTATATTATTACTAAAATGTTTATATTTTAAATCACAAAAATACGAGCAAAATTATAATAAAAACTCCTCTATATAAATACTGATGTCAGAAAAAACGGAATTTTTTCATCCCTGGTGCATTCAATAATGGGTGCGTATTACACAATTAACAATATATAAATCTTTCAAAAAGTGTGTTACAATAATTTGGCTAATGTAATAACATTTTCACTACCGCTAACATTTGTCTCCTTGACCATACCTGGGCCCACCAGCGGCCGAGCGGTTCTGCGCTCAAAGCTGGTAGATGGGAGGTGCCGGGTTCGATCCCAGGTCGCGCTCATCGACCTAGCCGTTCGGAGTTTTCCATGGTTTCCTCCGAAACTCGCGTAAATACGGGCTAGGACCCCTTAGAAAGACCCCCATGGAGGGCATTCCCCCTATAGGCCTCGGACACGTACGGAGTCAATCGGCCTTAAACCCAACAACCAACCAACCTTGACCATACCTGCCAACATCCTAATGAATATTCCGTAGTATAGTTAGCCCCGCCTTTTTGTCCACAACAGTATTTGTTAGCACATTTTTCTTCTTATTTAATTGCAATTGAATTTGGAGAATATTACTCTTTAACTTTACTGGTGAGAAATATTTAAATTTACTGGCATGACTAACAACACTACGGAATATTAATTAAGATATTCGCAAATCTTTCTTGACTGTAAACTTAGTCTGTAGACGTTTCTATTACTTCAGAACAATGTTTTCGGTATTCATATTTATATTAAACGGTGGCCCACCTAAAATTAGTCCCGCATAATAAATAAAGACGTAGTCATCATAAAAGACACTGTATTTGTATTATGATGGCTACGTCTTGTATTTCACGGGTCGTCTTTTTTCGTGTGACACTCTGTACGAAGAGATATACATTATAATTATTCGAAACCGCCTTTTTGTAATGACTATTAAAACACTTTTTTAAAAATAAAATTCTATCTCTTCTTACAGGCTTATCTTTTGACAAGAAATGCTATGTAAAATTAGAGGTACAAAAAATAAAAAACTTTACAAACCCTGTAAAATATACTAATTTTAACTAAATTTAAAATCTTAATCTGATCAAAAAATTTTTGTCATACGAGAAAGACAACTCCTAATAGGTATTGCCTCACAAGAAGCCGAGAGGTTCTGCTCTTAAAGCTGGTATAATACGCCGAGTTCAGTCCCATGTCATGCTCGGCGATGTAGCCGCTCGGAGTTTTGCGTTGTTTTCTCCAAAATTTTTCTCAAATGCGGGTTAGGGCCATTTAGAAAGACCCCGCATTCTGCGCACTATTGCTTCGTCCTTTTGGAGTCAATTGGCCTTAACCCTAACATCAATAGCTAAATGACATGGCGACATTTTTCGTCATAGAAATTGTGGGAGAAGTTGATACTTAAAAGAAAGGAATATCATATTTTGAAATAACTGTTAAAATTTTTTGAATAAATTATTAGTACGTTGAAAACATTTCTTTTATATATTGAACACACATATATATATATATATATATATATGTTTTTAAATGAATGCAATCAATGAGTTTAAGTGATTTTCTTTGATTACTTAAGATGTGATGAGATTGTTTCTCACTGCGGAGAAAAAAGTCCCCATTATGAAACTACTTGAATATATATATATATATATATATATATATATATATATTCTCCATTTACCAGGTTAAGTACGAAATTCAAGGATCGCTTTCTCCGCCCCTTTTTTAGGTCATTTTCTGGGACTACTATTTTTATAGAGAAATATTAATTGTATTTTGATAGTAATGTGTCGTGGTTAAAAATGAAGTTTCTTCTACAAAAATAGTGGTAGTAAAAAAAAAAAAATAAGAGAGATATTTCATCCCCAAATGTGCCCTAAAAAAAAGGGAAGAGAGTGCGACCCCTGTATATATCAAACAAATGGTAGTAAAAATCGTGAAATTTTTTTAGCACTGAATATGATCTAAAAAAGGCAAAGAGAAAGGCCATTCCTGTATGTTGTATGTTAAATCCTTTACCATATTTTAATATTTTAAGTTTACCTATGCAGAAAATCAGTCGTCTCGATTTGCTTGTTTGACAGAGCGAAAAAGACCTCGATATAGCAAAATGTTAAAACCATTCTATAAATTTCAGTTTAATATTTCAACTACAAATATCAATACGGATAACACATTCTTTTATTTTATGTACCAAATTTTAAATCTTTAAGATCAAACGAACTTGGTTTAAGGTATTAATAATTATTTTGATCAACGAGTGTATCCTAGTTAGTAATTCTGTTATATTTCTTTCCAACAATAATAATTTTATGATGCTGAGTACTCATAGAAGTACAATAATGGAAACATTAGCCTAAAAATTTGATGTATTCCTTCTAAATACTAGAAAATAATGTGTGATTTTCAGAGAAATTCTTAATTTTCTCTGATTTTTCTTATTAATTCTATACTTGATTGTTACATTTAGATGCTAAATTTTTATTGAATTTTCGTTATAATATGATATGAATTACTATTTTCCCATTTAAGTTGTACAAGGGTGGAACACTGGCGTAGAACTCATACCAATGTTACTGAAATACAGCGTCAACGTCAATGAAGTTTGTTCACATAAGAAAAAGCTTGAAATGAAGAAATTGGGAGACACAGCGGAAGGTATATGCAAGAGAAACCTTTTATTAATCTTTGATAATTTAAATACAACACTGTAACAGCATTTGTGTTACTTTTCAGCAAACCAAATAGTTATAATAAGCGACGTAAGCATATCCTATTGCGCAACAAAAGTCAAAAATGTTCGTTCGACTTCATTACCAAGAGGTGACGTCACCTTTACGTTGGATAACTGCAGCAAGACGATTAGGCATGGACGAAACTAAACGGCTTAACGTGGCTGTAGGATTTTTTCTCATTCCTGCCGCAGATATTCCTTCAGTTGTTGTATATTGCGGGGTTGACGCTGAGCCACCTTCCTCTTAAGAATTTTCCAAACATTCTCTATAGGGGAGAGATCTGGACTTGTTGCTGGCCACTCTGAAATAAGGACACGTTTCGACCGTAGCCACGTTTGTGTTAACTTCGCTATATGTGGCCGAGCGTTATCTTGTTGAAATAAATATCGTTTTCTACCAAACAATCGCTGCACTGATGACCCTAAATTCATGTCAAGAATTTGTATATAGTCCTGAGCCTTTATCGTATCCGTGCAAAAATGCAAATTGCCAAACCCATTTGCTGCTATGCAACCCCACACCATAACAGAGCTTGGTTTAGAAACCACGCGATTGTAACAGAATGGATCGTTTGCTTCATCCTTCTTTCTAATAACTTTTCGGCAAACATTTCCATATGAAACCTGAAAAAGGGATTCATCTGTCCACAATACCTTTCCCCACTGCGATGGAGTCCAGCTGAGGTGAGATTTGGCCCACGCAACACGCCGACGTTCACTGTAGTGAGGAATGGCTTACGCATCGTTTTGTAGAATACGTAGCCACATCTTTTGATATATCGACGCATAGATGCTTCGGAAATAGTTTTACCAAAGACTTGTCTTGCCCATCCAAATAGGTCTGCGACTGCCAAGTGTCTATTTTTAGAAATATGTCGACGAAATAGCCGCACTTCCCGATCCGTCAACATTAGATTCCAACCAGGAGCTTTTCCAGGACAGCTTTTTCCAGTTGTAGTGAAACATTTTATAATACCACACACTGTAGACTGTGCCAAATGGAATGTTCGGCTAATTTGTCGCTGTGAAATACCATTTTGGTGATATTGTATAATTTGAGTGCGTACCACAAGATCCGTAGTTCGTCCCCTTGCCATACTTCTGCTTAGCACAGATAACGACCGTGCATTGTTCGACCATATATGTTGTTTGCTCCCTCTGACGTCACTGACTCAGAATTGTGCTCGAAACGGCTGGAATGTTCTCGTTCTTTCTACTGAACGGACTTTATTGCAAAGTGTTGGGATTCAGAAAGCAGCTTCAGACCAAGTTTCAGTTTTTTTTTTAAACTTTTATTTTGTTTTCTTCAGTTGAAATAGTCAAACAAAGTCTACACCTACATATAACTACGGATTTTAAAACGTTTCGACTATCCCATAGTTTGTTTTTTATTTACAAAAATATTACTGAACGAACTTCATTGACGTTGAAGTTGTAAATTTTTCTACTTCAGAGTTGCCAACTTTTATAATTTTTTCCGGAGTATTGTTATCCACGCCTTTTATTCATAACAATGATTTTGAAGAGTGATTTTCTTCTTATTTAATCGTTGTCACATAGTGAAGAGAAATATTCTACAAAACTTCTGGTGCGGAAAGAAGGCGAAACTAAAAATGCTCCGGAATAAATTAAGAAAGTTGACAACTCTGCTAGTCCCTGAATCACCGATTTTATTTGTAGAGAAATTTCTTAACAGATATCGGTATGAGTTCTGCACCAATGTTCCATTTCGGGCTGTAGCTTTTTAATAAGAAAAATAACAAATTTAATATTTCTTAATTTCATTCCATTTTATAGCAAAAGTAGAAGAAATACACAATCAGTTTTGTATTTTGAGGTACTTTAAACAATAATTACACATTTTATTATTATTATTATTATTATTATTATTATTTATTTTATTATTATTATTATTATTATTATTATTATTATTATTTATTATTATTATTATTATTATTATTATTATTTATTTTATTATTATTATTATTATTATTATTATTATTATATTAAGCGTTTTTGATACAAATTAAAAGAAAACCGTTTTATTTTTCTTGATTTATTTATGATATTGAAAAACTGAGATTTAAAATGGCAGAAAAAGCTATTTGGAAGCCATTTTTATTTTAATCATTAACTAATTAAAAAACATATATTTATGTAATTCAGAAATCATTCAAATAATTTTTAGACCACTGAAACCCTTACGCTACTTTAGTTTTGAGAAATCGTACTTTTTTATTGCAGAATTAATAATATTTTTATCTTTTCAAAAGTATTTTCGAAATCACTCTAAATACTTTCACGTTCTTTAAATTTTGAAATTGAAAACCTCTACAAAATCTACGAAATCTTTAATTCTCCATCGTCAAGATTGTTAATTTAAAGCAATTTATTCTCTACTGATAAAAGTGTAAACTATTTTGTATTATTCAAACAAAATGTCTTGACTGTCATTTATTTATTTACTTCTCTAATGAAGTATAAAGCACTCAAGTAGTTCCCCACGGAATAGGAAATGAATTTTACGGACCAAACACGGCGCAAAGTGAAATCAACGGACGACGAAGAAATGTTTATCGTATATCTCCCTGTTTAAATTAAATAAATGGATTTAAATGTACGTATAGTCTCGAGATAATAGCTACGCAGCATTATAAATGATGCTGACCTTTGCAGATAAGACATTAATGTATTTAGTAAAGTTCTTCTGCACTATGCCGTAAAATTAGCATTCTCAGTGCTCAAACTTACATATTTTATATAAACGATTTAATGCAAGTGTATAATTATGTATTATTTTGACTTAAAGTTATTATCCTTCAGGACATTTTCACTTAACTGTATTTTTTTTAATAGGAATTTTATATACATACATTTATACATGTATATATAGACATATTTTCAACAGTAGAAGTATATTTATTTTTTAAATGAAACATTTTACTTTCATTTTACTCTCAGAAGTAAAAAAATAAAATTATGTTAAATTTAATAACTATTAAATATGTGTTCGCGCATTATTGTGCATAAATTTATTTTATTTTATTGACTAATTAATAATATGTATCAGAATAGTAGTACTTTTTACAGTTATTATACAGTTAGTTATTATACCTTTTACAGTACCTATTACGTTATATTATATCATATTTATTATTACGTACCTCAATTTTATTTCAATTATCGTTACGAAATAATATAAAATCATTTGCATATTTCAAGAAAAAATTCTCAGAAAGTAATTTGTGAATACGATTTTTTTTTCTACTAAAATTTTCTAATCCTAATCACAAACGTATTTCATCTGAATCAAAAATTTAAATCCATCGATATGCATAGATTATTAACACTTTCCAACTGTACGTACTCGTTTCATGGTTTAAAAACATTCCTATTCTATCGTAAGTGATCGCACAACGAAACGAGAGAAAGGCAGAAAGAAAAACAATTATTTAATTTAATTAATAATGACTTTGAAACATGCCTGGAAACTTTTAAAACGAGTAAGAAAAAAACATAAATGCAATTTCCATTTGCAGCCAATAACGTATCTTAATATTTTCGTATAGTCCTGTAAATATTAACGTTAAACATTCCTTACTGGATAAGGAACTTTTTTTTCTTTTACCATATGAGTTAAACGAGTTAATTTCATTAATATTTGTGCAATATAACGATATTTAATAATTAAAAAAAAAAAAAAAACGCTTCTCATAGAACGCAATACATTAATATTCTCTTGTGTGTCTTTGTACACAAACCAGTTTTGATATTTACAGCATTTTAAATAGGAACATGACACAGAGAACTTTAATTGCATGTACCTTTTGAAGAAATTCTGAAAATATTGACGAACGGTAGGTGGTAATAGAGATATAAATAGATAGACAGGCAGAGAGACAGACAAATAAACTAATTCAAAGTACAAATCTCTTAAACATTGTCATAAAATGTGGGAATTGCTTATAAAAAACAAAAATGCAATTTTGGAAATTTCCAATTATACCCTTTAACGCTTTAACCCTTTCTGGCGCACTGTTCTAGCTGCAAGAACGCAATTATTAAGTTCCAACTGCAAAAACTCATACCGGACATTTTTTAGCAAAATTTTACTTTATAGCAGAGAAGGTCGTAAATTTCTTTTATTTTAATTTTTTCGTGAATTCCAGTGATTATGTAATTTAATTGATTCCGATTACCTTACGCCGCAAAGTGTTGATGCCGTAGGTGACAACATTTTAATTTATTTCGGAATATTTTGAGCCCCGCATTTATTTCACACCACTAATTTTTTATGAGTATTTTTTGTTTTTAATCGAAGCTATATATTGGAGAATTTTTTTATATAAAAAAAGTGGTGCGAAATAAAGGCGGGGCTAAAAATACTCCGGAATAATTTAAAATGTTTGCATCTTTGGTTATTGCATCTGAATATTTCTGTGTGTTCCTGTAAATCTTAATGCTAATCATTCTGAATTCAACTAGAAATATATTTTTGTGCGTATGAATAACAAATGTCAATTTTACTATGGTTTTTGGAAAATATAGGTTTCAAAATATAGTTAATCGAAAAAGCTCTTATAAAATGCAATGTATTGGGATTATTTCGGGTAACCCTGTACACAAAAAGTGATGGTATTTACTCCATTTTCAATGATGAACATTCCATAGTGAACTTAAATAACGTAAAAGGTAAAGCTAGGAGAAATCGCGCGGTAACAGAGATTGCGTACATAGCAGGGCTGCCAACATTTTAATTTTTTAAATCAGAATTGACACCAGGATTTTTAAATGGAATATCTTATATATATTTTGGACGATTAACATTACTGAAAGCAGCTGTAAAAATTTTCCGGTTTGAAGTCTCTTTTAAAAAACGGGAGACTTGGCACCTATAACATAGGGTATCGGTGGGAAAGAGCAGAGTGATCGAGTTGCGATTTCAGGTGGTTATACAACATCAATAATCAAGCACCTACTTGAATGTATATGTTGATTGCTTCAAGAGTTTAGGATATAATTGTCTTGTTTTGAAAAAAAAAAATGCTTGAATTTTCGTAGGAATTTCAATATAATGGTATTAGGACAAAATATTTTTTATTTAAACGATTTCTCATTGTCTACTGACCTAGACTAAAAGTACGAGCAGCACGATTTCCTTTAAAGGCGAATAATTATTTAATAAAAGACTGCGCAGTGTCTCCTACCAAAATGTGAGAGTTTGCGCTTTTGCTATTTTATGAGTAATTTTTTTTCTTATTCCATAGTAGTTATATAGCAGAAAAAATTATTTTATATATAAAGACGGTGCTAAAATCGCTCCAAAAGAAATTAAAATGTCTGTAACTATAGCCATGTATCGTTGCACACACGGTGTGCTACGATTTTTTTGGCTCGGAAATCCATTACACACAGGGTGTGCTATGGCCTCGAACAGGTTAAGTGGTGGCAGGTGATTACACAATTAGCTTCACAAACAAGAAATGGAAGGATTGTGGACTACGGGGATCGGTAGCAAACAAGAAAACATTGAACTTAAAAAGGAAATGTACTAATTTTTAAGTTAAACGTGTTATCTAATAACTTAATGTTATTTTACAATTGTTTATCTTTGTCTGGTCTTGTTCTTTTTTTCTGTTTCTTTAATATTTATTCTCTAAATGAATTTTCGTAATTCTTTTTAAATGCCTCTTATTATTATTTTTTTTATTATTAATTGATGCTGTAGTGGCATCACTGCCCCTGAAAGGGTTAATCGGTGTCACATATTGAAGAGAAATGTTTCGGAATAAATTTTAAAAGTTGGCGACTCTAGAAAAACTAGTATGTTGTGGCCACCACAAGACTTTCTTCTATATTTACCTATACATATTCAATCAGTAACAATATTAAAAAAAAAAAAAAAAAAAAAAAAAAAAGTACGATTTTTTTTTCTAAGTTTTTTTTTTTTTTTTTTTTTTTTTTTTTTTAAAGTGAAAAAAATCGATAACTTTGTTTTAAATTATCACAGATTTATAGTTCAACCATTCGTTTTAAAGGTATTGACGAGACCTTTCGAAAGATACCCATCTTGAAAATTTATCCCCCCCGGGGGGGTACTTCCCCCCCAGGGGGGGGAGCGATGCCCCCCATGCAGAAAATTTTTTTCCTAGTTACATACTACTATTATCAATAATTCATATTAATTTTACAATCACAAGTTTAAAACAACTCTAATTATGCACATTTATACGAATTTTTGTCCTATGCTGCCATGTTAAAAATTTAGATAAAATGCTATCACAGCGCCACCTGTTGAGCTATTGATCCCCAAACATAATCAGCACCAGTTTATGTCGGGGACCAACTAAATACCAAGTTTGGTTAAATTTCGTTAAAAAAAAAAAAAAAAAAAAATTGCGATATTTTTCTAAGTTTTTTTTTTGTTAAAAGTAAAAAAAATCGATAACTTTGGTTTAAATTATCACAGATTTATCGTTCAACCATTCGTTTTAAAGGTATTGACGAGATCTTTCGAAAGATACCCATCTTGAAATTTTGCCCCCCCGGTGGGGGGGCAACCGATGCCCCCACATGCACAAAAATTTTTTCCAAGTTAACTATTACTATTATCAACGAGACCTTTCGAAAGATACCCATCTTGAAAATTTACTTCCCAGGGGGGGAACCGATGCCCCCCCATGCACAATTTTTTTTCCTAGCTAACTACTACTATTATCAATAATTCCTATTAATTTTACAATCACAAGTGTAAAATAACTCTCTTTATGCCCATTTATACGGAATTTTGTCCTATGCTGCCATGTTAAAAATTTGCATAAAATGCGATCACAACGCCACCTATTGAGCGAGTGATCCCAAAATCTAATCAGCACCAGTTTATGTCAGGGTGCAACTAAATACCAAGTTTGGTTAAATTTCATTCATTGGTTCGTCAGATACAGCGTCCACAAAAAAATGATACAGACAGACAGACAGACAGACAGACAGACAGACAGACATTTTCTAAAAACTATTAATTCGTGTTCTCCATATCCCAAAACATGTAAATCCATCAAAAAGTGGACTTCGAAAATTTTCGCGAATCCAATACTTTCTCTATATTACATATAGAAGAAAGTAAAAATATGAGTAGCACCTTTTCCAGATATTAGAGGCCAGGTGTCAAGAGGAATAGAATGGTCAGTTTGATACATATCTAGGTGTTCATTATATTAAAGGTGATAGTTTTGCTATGATTCATATTATTTCCCTGAATCTTCCCCCTCAATACTTATATAGTAAACGTCTATAATATGAATAGTTATCAACACTGCTAATTCAGTTTGTAATACTTTTAGTACCTACCATTTTATAACACCTCAATTTTTAAACAGTAATTTTCTTTTTATTTAATCATAATTACATATCGGGAAAAAATTCTCTACAAAAAATATGGGAAAGAATGTGAGCATTAACAACGCTACAGAATAAATTAAAAATGTTGGCAGGTATGATAGTATGTTACCACGATCAGTTAAAGAAGCAATTACTATATAAACATACTGGTGGGAAATCACGCAAAAGAGGAGTGACTGTAGTAACTCTGGTTATGTTTCACAATATTTTACGTTAATGGTGGTTATATCATTGAATATTTAAGCTTCAAAATTTAGGTGCAATCTTTTTTTATTCTACCATTACCTATATCAAACTTTAATATGCATAATATATATCGAAGCCATATATTTAAAAAATACAGATATATGGAACATTAAGAATATTTCATGTTATCAGAATATACTTCCTTTTCGAGAAAAGTGCAGTGTACAGGATATTATGCATATTTGCATTTCTCTCTTTCCTAATAAAGTATAAGAATATAATAAACGTGTTTGCTTGTTTAACGTTTTTCGTTTAAAAGTATTAGCTTTGCGCATATTTCTTAAACATAGCAACTCTCTTACGCAAATCAGATGAAATTCCCATGAGGAACGTCATACATATTAAAAAGATGTAATTCTACGTGATAAGCCGCAAAAGAGTAAATATTTGTAAATTATAAACATCAGTTATCAAAATTTGTAAATAGAGCATAGAAAATCTCTTAATGTAATTTATTTTCCTCGTGTGTGAATTGACAAAATTAATTCAACCAAATCGTATCTAATTCATTTCATAAAATCTTGTGATTGTTTGGTAATAAGTGATAGAAACGTTTTTTGGATACAAATTTATTTTTCCCTATTATACATATCTGCAAAAGTAAAGACATTAATTTATTTTACATTTGTCTTCTAATTACATTTTTATTTTTATTTATTCATCTATTTAAAAAAAAAAATTCAAAACATTTTTAATTGAAATAACTCAAAAATATTCAATTTACTTATTTTGTGCTAAAACTACAACCAAACACAAAAAATAATTATATGACGTCAGGGCGTTTAGCGGCCCATTAATTGAATACTTTTTTTTTTTTTTTTTTTTTTTTAACATCTTCATATTATTTAATCGAAAAAAAGTACTGCCAAATATTTCTGCAGTTAACTATATCAAAAAAGTAGTATTCAATTAAGGGCCCTTCTAAAAAGCCCTGCTACGCATGAAACATAATGTTTTGTTTAGCCGTATGAATCCGAAACATAAACGCATATATTAATTTATATTTCTTTTAAATATTAACTAAATAAAGCAAATATAAATTAGTAAATTTTCCCTCATATTGCACACCTTTATCAGGGTTCTAACGGCGTGGAATTTGTGTACCAGTGATTAATACATACTTTTTCATATAAATCAAGCTTATATATTTAGGAAAAGATTAATTCTTTAAAATAGTGAGGGAAGCAGCGTTGCCAACCGCACCATAATACTTGCCTACATTTCAAATTTTTAAATCCGGTCTCACACCAATACCCTTTAATGCCAATGTATCATATAAGTTTCCCACGGATAAATAAAGTAAAATTTCTGGTAGAAAATTTCTGGTATGAAGTCTCCCGTTTATATATATATATATATAGTTAAAAAATACTGGTTTGTTGGGTAGTTGAGCTGCAAGTGTTTACGAAGTTTTTTAAAGTAATTTATTATCCAAATGCACTGAGCTACTCTTATAGATAACCCCAGCAAATATCGTAAAATTTCTGAAAAATATTATCTAGTGCAATAAATTTCCTTGGCCCTTTTACTAGTATCTGATTGCATTTCGCTAATAAATTATGAAAAAAATAAAAATAATAAAACTTTGTAAACTGACCCCATTTTATCCCTCCAAGGTAGACGGGAAAAATTCTCATTTTTTATTTCAGATTTAGATGTTAATTTTGTGCAACTTAATTTACAATGCAATGCTCATACTGCGCACCTTGTTTGATTGTAATTGGACAATTTTTCAAACAAAGGTAAGGAAAGATTGGTAAAATTATGTGGCCAACGTATTCTCCTGATTCTGGACAACCAGATTACTTCCTTTTGGGATCACCTGGAAAGATGTGCTCACCAAACGAAACGAAAAAAGACAGATTTTTTCGTCAAAGTTATAGGGTTTAACTCCAAATCATTCTGTCTAACATTGTCACAAATGATATAATTTCATTGTATCCTTGAATTGAATATTGTCGAATCGACTAAGGTGCGTGATTTGAGTATTTACTGTAAAGCTTAAGTTGCTCCCAAATGTTGTATAACTATGTGACAGAAAAGGAGATTAATTATTTAAGATTTTAAGCTGCTTCCTGCCCAACATCCAGGAAGACAAGAAGAATTGCTTAGATTCCCGACATTGCACAGCTTATAACACACATAGCAATTTTAGTTTGCAGCAAAACGGCAGCAGTCTTTCTTTGTAAGCCAACAAACTTGCAGCAAGTTCAGCGTGGTAAACTTGCAAATTCATAACAAGACTGGAGCAAGATAACGCAAAATCCTTAGTCACCATACGCAAAATTTGCAGCAAACTTGTCGTGCCAGTTGCACTCTTACTGTATAAAATTTGCTGAGAATTCATTGCAAACTAGTAGAAAAGTTAGCATTGTCTTATCAAGATTACTGCAAATACATAGCAACAAACAAACTTGTCCTGTCACACCAACTGCTGACGAATTGCAAACTTAGATTCTTGTCACGTTACACTATTTGAAAATACGCATTAGATCATAGTACATATCTCACGGAAGCCTTGTCAACAAGACTTCGAATATAGTATAAGCCTCATGGACAACGCCACGCTTCTTTCTCCGATAACCAACACGAGGAAGACAGCATTGCTGAATTGCTTCAGTACCAGATGCGATTGCTGAATTTTAAATACTTACATAGCAATTTTAGCAATATATATATATATATATATATAAATATATATTAAAACGAAAGGTAGATATATGTTCTGTCAACTTTGCTGCAATTTAGCAGTAAATTTGTCGCGTCAAATTTTTCATGGCAAGATAATATCAAGAAAAATCAAACTTGCTGCAAATATGCTTGCTATCTGGGAAAGTAACACATCAAATAAGTATCTGCTAATTTTTAGAATATTTTTTCAGATAAACCTATTTCGAAATTTTCTTATTTAAAGTTCAAGTATACCATCGTTTTACTATTTCATTTTAACGCTATCCGCGAAAAAAAAAAAAAAAAAAAAAAAACGAATGTTTAAAATATCGCCATCCACTGAGCTGAAGGTGGGGGGGGGGGGGATGGGAGGTATTAAATTTTGGCCCCATCCCAATACCTTTTTGTTAAATAGATTAATTTTTATTTTTCGTTCCAATTTGTATTTATTCAGATATTTAACCGTTTCCATCTTTTTGTTATAGACTTGCTAACTATGCTAGTTTATCCGTAATGGTATTTGACCCCGCCTATTTTTCACACCTGAATAGTTGTAGAGTAATATTCAGAGCTGCCAACCTAATCCAGCAAATTGTAAGTACCGCCCATTTTTCTACACCACTTAATTTTTAGTGTATTGGTTTTCTTCATTCATCGTAAATATATTCGAAGAGAATCACTCTAAAAATTAAGTGGTGTACAAAAAGGTGCGGTTGTAACAATTTGCCGGATTTGGTTGGCAGCTCTGAATATTCATCAATATGTTCTAATGATTAAATAATAAGGCTATTGCTCTACAACTATTCTGGTGTGAAAAAAAGGCGGGGCTTAATACCATTACGGATAAACTAGCGTAGTTAGCAGGTCTATTGTTACATCCTGTAAAATATATTTGTCAAGAATAATTAATGCAAATTTATTTTTAATTTAATTTATTTATTTATTTATTTTATGGAAAACTATTCTGTACATTTGTTGTTACGTGAAAAGGTATTAATCGCCCAAAATAGAGTTGATCACCATATATTTATTTGTTGTCAAAATAAGATTTTTTTTTTTTTTTTTTTTACGGAAATATCTTTATTATTTATGCAATGTATATACCAAATTTTTCAAAATTCTGTAAAAAAAACAGACTCGAAAGAGGTCAAAATAATGATATTTGGAGTACAATAGCCCTACATTTTTAATTGAATGGTTTTCGTTGGCTCTCTCTCTCTCTCTCTCTCTTAGATAATAGTAAAATTAAATAAGCTATATATATATTTGTTAAAAGTTTTATTACATCAAATGGAATCTATAAATTCCTAATTATTTATTTATTTATTTTCCAAAATAAATATTTATTTATCTGTAACAAAAATCTATTTCTTCATTTATTGAATAAAACACAAACTCATTTTCCCAACAATCATATTTAGAAATCCAAATAAAAGATATTTCACCTAATAAATACGACTACAATGCACATCAGTTTATATATATACATATTGGTTGACGAAAATCTAAGGAGGAAAATGAAAATACAAACTATGAATAGATACTTTTCTTTTTTTTCAGCGTGGAAGTTTTATATATTATGAAGGGAAATGTTTGTTATGATGTAGCTGAAAATAGTCATATAAATGCAGTACGACAGATATAATTCTTTAGGCTTCTTTCAGTCTTTTTAGAATTCAGTATATATGTTGTACACACACACATATATAAGAAGACTAAACTAAAATATTCCATCTAAACAATTATTACATAGCCCGATTTTCATCAACTCTCATATTTTTTTTTTAATATAATTTTTTCAAAATAAATGTTTGTTGCTTTATTTAATAAGGAATATTCTGCAATAAAATTATACAAATAAGACTATTATGAAATAGTGGTGTAAGAGCAGGGATCGTACAGACACGCCGTTTTGTAAGGACTCTTCCAACTGTATTCCGTATTTATAAATTTTTTTATAAAAACAGACATGCCCACATTTTAATTTAATCCGTATCACTGTTAATACCTGCTCTATTTACACACCACATTATTTATAATGAAAATTTCTCCAATAGGATTACGACTAATTAAGAAGAAAAACACAATAAAAAAGTGGTGATTAAAAAGAAGGGTACACACAATGTCTTCGGAATAAATAAAATGTGACATGTCAGTAGAATTATAGACATTTTTATGAAAAAATTACTATTTAAAGTTAGCGGTGGTGAAATAAGAACTAAACAAGAGCCGTAGAAAGCCAATAGAAATGTCGTCCGTAATCTGATTTTGATGTAAACTTCGATTATATGAAAATTAAATAAATAAAAAACTATGCGTTCAATTTATGTTCACAATTTGTAATAATTTCATCGAAAAAAATAAATAAAAATAAAATAAAATAAGTAAATTACCGTAATTTTCGGTATATAGTCCGCTGTTAAGATTCTTACATCAGAAATTTTATTTAACATAAAAATCTATATTTTTTCGATGAAATAGCTAGTACAGATGGGTAATTTTATGCGAAATTCAGTGCGAGTCAAAAGCACCATTATATCTACTTTCACCAATATTTCTTAACAATAATTGCTGTCCTATTTCAGAGATGACAACATTTTAATTTATTCCGTAGCATTATTAATCCCTGCCCTTTTTTTCACACCAGTTTATTTCCAAAGAAAAAAAAAAGAAATATTCGATATGTAATTATGATTAAATAAGAAGAAAATTATATTAAAAACGAAGAAAAAATGTGTGGAAAAGATACGGGGACTAAGAGTGCTACGGAGGAAATTAAAATGTTGTCATCTCTGTTACTTAATCACACATACATTGCTGTAAAAGTAAGATAAATATTTCTTTATCACAACATTCGTGAGAATCTTTAAACTTCTCTGTGACTTACACTACATCTGTGCCTTGGAATTAGCCAGGTACAGCATTAAATGTCAATTAAAATTTCTGGTGCAAAATTGACTCAAAAGACCTGCGGATTGTACGCCAAAAATTACAGTAAATTTAATATAATTAATATTAAATAAATATACCGTAATTTTCGACGTATAAATTGATAATTCTACCAGATGTATATATATTATTTTAAATAGAAAGTGCGTATTTGTTTTAGAAAAAGGAAAAAGAAGACAAGATCATCAATTGAAAATGGATTATTGACATAACGCGCCATTTCTCTGCCACTTAGCGGAGCCGGTTTCCATGTAGCCCGCATTATTAGCTCGCTTAGAAATTGGAAATATTCGTCTGATTTGCAAATAATCACACAGTTGTACAGGTAAATATTTACTTATATTATAAATTGCTTTTTTGATGAATGATAAAGAAATTAGTACTTGTAAAATACACCAAATGCGAATTACTGATTAAATCATTTGAAAAATGTAAATTATTTTTTGTCTATTTATTTACAAACGTTCTTTAAAACAGTATAAAAATGCACTAAAACTGGTGCTGAATGAAGATTAATGAAAATCTTGTAAATTAACACACGAAATTCTTAAAACGCGCAACATTTGAGATTGAAAAAACTGAGCATGACCTCATACACGAAGAAAAAAAAAACGAAAGAGGCAACGACCAAAAGTGAATATTAATAATATATATACAGTGTCTGTCAAAAATAACAACCTATCACATGCATCTTTGGAACGCATTGGAATTTCTGAAAATTCTAAAAATTGCGTTCAGAAAATTTCAAGGGGACCTGACTTAAATGAAAAAGTTGGGACTGAGAGCGGAGCCGTCGGACAGACGGGCAAAATTTGGAAATTTAAATAGAAAGAGCCTTTTATTAGCTGAATAAAATGCTCATTTCAAGACAAATATTTTTTCAAAGAAATGTTTTTATTCTATTACTTTTTTTTTTTTTTTTTTTTTTTTTAATTAAATAGATTAAAATATTTTCTAAAAGTCTTCCTCCTTCCCACTGCACCTGGAGAACAATTTGGGAATTCTAAAAACTCTAAAAAAAAACTACTTATTTAACTTCAAGAGGATTTCGTTTGATTTATAGAAAGTGAGGTTGCGAGAGACAGAGGCGGAATCGGAGACACATCTTTGTAAGCTTCTTGGAAAATTCTTCTCAATACAAACAATGTATTAAAAAAAAAAAAAAAAATGTTTTAAACGAGATAACACAGGCCTCGCAGCGTTCCTAAAATTTTGCGCTTATCTTATTGCGTTGTCACCACAATTTTAAAACAATAATTTTAAACATAGCATTTTGGCATTAAAACAGCCAAAAATATTAAAGAAAAATTTCTTATTGACGGTACTGGTGACAATATAATAAAATAAGAGCAAAATTTTAAAACTATGCGAGGCCTGATAATATTTTATTAACCCTTTGTGGCGCAAGACAATTTGAAAGATTTAAATTATACTTCCACCGGAATTCATGAACTAAATTAAACTAAAAGAAATTTTAAATTTTAAAGTTTAAAAAACCGGCCTTTTCTGATATGTTATAAACGTGAATTTTTGCTAAAAAATTTCCGGGATGGATTTTTGCAGCTGGATCTTAAATTTTGCGTCCTCGCAGCGAGGACAGCGCGCGTTAAGGGGTTAAATATTTTCACAAGAAGTCCTACATGTTCTCCTAGGATTTGTGAACACGTCAAAACTTCTTAAAACTGTAAAAATACTGTTCAATCAATCACGGGGAATCTCATTTGATTTAACTGGAAATTTGAGCTCTGGTGGCTTGTGAATAAGTAATGGGTAAACATTGAAATATCAATTGGGAAAGACCGTTTGCTCGTTAAAAGATCTTCTAAAACAGGCCTGTCCAACCCGAAACATATGGAAATTTATTTTATTCAGGCGGGTCGCACTGTGTATACGTATGTATGTGTTTATATATGTTTGTGAGTATATGAATCATGAATGTATGTACTTTTTTCGGGAGAAGAGAAGGTAAATATTTAGAGCAAAATACATTCATATTAAATTTTCATTTATAATTTAACAATAGAACCGTCAAAAATTTATGATTGTATATTAATAACCATAATAAAAAAGAATGAATAATAGATTTAATATTTTTTTTTTACAAAAATAAGTTGTTTCTTTATTTAGGAGCCGTTTAAAGGCATTTTTAATTCAAAAATTCAGAAAGGATTTATTAATTTAAGCAAAGTTCTCAAACTATAAATATTAATTTACTCGCGGGCCGCAAAGTATTACACGGCGAGCCGCATGCGGCTCGGGAGCCGCGAGTTGACCACCCCTGTTCTAAAAGAATCTAACTAAATTCTAAAATAACTCAGCAATTTTTTTTACAGATTTCAAAATTCAGAACATTCCTAAAATACAGAAGGAGAGTTGATAATTTATCGAAAACTTTTATTATTAATAACTCTAAAAATGTTGTAAACATTTTTAATAAAGGCTCACATTAGAAGACATTTTAACGAGATAACAACCTCTCTCTTAATTGAAGTTTCAAATTTTGCCATTTGATTCCTCCTACAGGTTTCGTACTCCCTGACCTTTCTCTAAGCCACTTTCAGGAATGAGAAATTATCCCTTTTTTTGCTACCATTAATTTTATGTAGAAATCTTTGTGGTATTTTTATAGTAATGTGATTAAATAGGATAGATGTTATTGTTTTGAAAAAAGGTGGCAGTTATAAAAGCTAATTTCTCTTCGCTGAATGTTACCTGAAAAAAAGGGCAAGAAGTACGAACCCTGTTCTATTACCCCCAGTCTAATTTTGTTTCAACCCTCGCTTGGGTCATTTTGGCACCAAATGACCTTCCAAAAGGGGCCATTTTGACCCCATTTGGAAGTTGAAATTCAGTTAAGGGCACCACATTCAATTGGCGCGTAACGTGATTGTGAAAGTATACTAATTCGTCAAAGATTGCAAACTCTGAATAAGGGGATTTCTAGATCGTTTTTGCGCTGAGTAAAAGGATTTATTACATGTGCATTGGGAAATATCATATATTTTCAACTAAATGCATGTCGTAGAAAGTTTTTAGGAAAAGTTCAAAATTGTTTTCGTTTACGAATATATATTTTTTTATGAATCGGTGTATTTTAGCAATATAAAGATGTTGAGGCGGGGTCAAGGGTCTGATTAACTCCAAACATTTAAGAAAGAAGTCCGCAAAATCATGAGCTAGTGCATACTTGCCAACCTAATCGGGAAGATTGTTAGTTCCGCCCATTTTTGCTTATTTTTTCACACTGGTGTGAAAAAATAAAATATTAAAACAATTATAAATTAATAAAAACATTGTAAAAAGACTGGTCAGTCTTTCTACAATGTTTTTATTAACTTCGATTCTTGTTTGTGGGTTTGTTTGTGGGTTTGTTAGGGACAAATCTTGCAATCGATTTTTAACTAACTTCCCGACTAGCTAGATATTTGAAATTTTCAGGACAGCTTACAACACGGTGACAATACATTTTTCTAATAATTTTAGTCAACTGTTTCAAGTACCGCTGCCTTCGGCAGCGCTTATATGATTCGACAGAAAATTTATTTAACTAACTTCCCGACTAGCTAGACATTTGAAACTTTCAGAATAGTTCAGAACACGGTGAAACTGCATTTTCTTAATACCTTTAGCCAACTCTTTCGGGTTCCTGCTGCCTTCGGCAGCGTTATCAGTACAAAACTTGCAATCGATTTTTCACTAACTTTCCGACTAGCTAGACATTTGAAACTTTCAGGACAGCTCACAACACGGTGACAATACATTTTTCTAATAATTTTAGTCAACTATTTCAGGTTACGCTGCCTTCGGCAGCGCTTATATAATTCGACAGAACATTTATTTAACTAACTTCCCGACTAGCTAGACATTTGAAGCTTTCAGAATAGTTCAGAACACGGCGAAAATGCAATTTTTAAATATTCTTAACCAACTGCTTCGGGTTCCTGCTGCTTCGACAGCGTTACCAGAACAAAGCTTGCAATCGATTTTTCACTAACTTCCCGACTAGCTAGACATTTGAAACTTTCAGGATAGTTCAGAACACGGTAAAAATACATTTTTTTAATACCTTTAGCCAACTGTTTCGGGTTCCTGCTGACTTCGGCAGCGTTATCAGTACAAAGCTTGCAATCGATTTTTCACTAACTTCCCGGCTAGCTAGACATTTGAAACTTTCAGGATAGTTCAGAACACGGTGAAAATACATTTTTTTAAATACCTTTAGCCAACTGTTTCGGGTTCCTGCTGCTTGCGGCAGCGTTATCAGTACAAAGCTTGCAATCGATTTTTCACTAACTTTCCGACTAGCTAGACATTTGAAACTTTCAGGCTAGCTCATAACACGGTGACAATACTTTTTAAAAAACTTTTAGTCAACTGCTTCAGGTCTCTACTTCCTTCGACAGCGTTTATATGATTCAACAGAAATTTTATTTAACTAACTTCCTGACTAGCTAGACATTTGAAACTTTCACAATAGTTCAGAACACGGTGAAAATGCATTTTTTTTTTTTAATAATTCTAGCCAACTGTTTCGGGTTCCTGCTGCCTTCGGCAGCGTTACCAGTACAAAGCTTGCAATCGCTTTTTCACTAACTTCCCGACTAGCTAGATATTTGAAACTTTCAGGATAGCTCAGAACACGGGGGCAATAAATTTTTTTTTATACTTTTAGTCAACTGTTTCAGGTCCCTACTGTATTCGGCAGCGTTCATATGATTCAACAGAAAATTTATTTAACTAACTTCCCGAGTAGCTAGACATTTGAAACTTTCGGAATAGTCCAGAATACGGTAAAAATGCTTTTTAAAAATATTTTTATCCAATTGCTTCGGGACACTGCTGCCTTCGGCAGCGTTTCCAGTACAAAGCTTGCAATCAACTTTTAACTAACTTCCCGGCTAAGCCATTTGACACTTTTATAATAGCTCAAAAGACGATAGCAAGGAATTTTTTTAATACTTTTATCCAATTGCTGGGGTTCCGGCTGCCTTCAGTAGCGTTTATATGATTCAACAGAAAATTTAAAAACATGGTTTATAAAAAATTTTTTATCTTATAGTTATTTTACAATACTTTTCTTCTTATTTAATGATAAATATATTTGAAGAGAATTACTCTACAAATAAAGTGGTGTACAAAAAAGGGCGAGAATTAACAATCTTCCGGGTGAGGTTGGCAAGTATGCTATTGGTACAGTATAAATTCACACATATTAGAGTGATATTAAAGTGTTTATTGACAGGAGAAAATACACCTTGCATACGCAGAAGCTGATAAAAAAGTAAAAATATTCAGAATAATGTATATAGTATGTAAAATGCATTGGGTAAAATACGAAATATACTATGTGAGATATATATGTGAAGTCCCATCATACGAAGGCCGGCGTTTCGCTGACTATATATTCATATATATATATATATATATATACGTATATTGTTATTGTCGTATATACGTATTTGTCGGATATTTTTAAAACTTTTCTCGGCTATAGTCCATTTTGAAAAAAGCGTTTTCTGCCCAGAAAATGGACCAGTAAGTTCTCATGCTATAGACTGTCTTTCATCAATTTCTGTAATTAACCACGCCGAAATATCTGTATATCATTAAAACACTATAAATTATGTACCAGGAAATAAAACTACGAAAAGTAATGTAATGAGAAGTAAAACAAATTCGATATATACTTTCCTAAATACTAGAAAGGTTTAACCACTAAAATGTTTTTCAAATTACCCGATAACACTCTAATAACTTGCAAATTCCTTAAGAAAGCAATTTACGCTGCGCACTAATCAATCAAATTGCATGTACTAACACCTGATTACAATTTAACATATAAACTTTAAGCAGAGTTATCCACGTTGTACAATTTAGCAGGCAGGAGATTTTGATCACAGTCAGAAATAAAATCAAGCCCTAATTTTTAGGTATTTTTTTCAAAACAATATTTTACTTACAAAAGGGTTTTACAGGTTTGTGTATCGCCTATTAAATTCCACAAGCTATTGTATATGATAGTGTAATTTACCCTATCAATTGCTGTGAAATAAATTATTTTAACATGAATACGTAAAACTATTTTCTGAAATACAGTAACGTTTTTGCAGAAGTCCAAAAGGCGGGGCTTATTGTTTAAAATAAGAAAATCTATAGACAGCAAAGGACCCGTAGCTGTATTATTTATTTTTACGTTATTCTGCGATAAATACAGAGTGAGGTATCCAGTGTTGTTCTTATAGGATTTTTAAGAGCAAAGCTCACAACATGTAAACCCTGATTGCTATATTATCGATTTTCATACAATTTTGCGATTGTTTTTGAACTAAAAACTACATTTTATTCTGATTTTGCGCTTTTAAACAGTTTGTTTTCGTACATATTCAGAGTTTTGTTTTATTTTCCAAAAATCTCGCTCTATTAAGTAACCAGTGGAATGTTGCAACTTCTAAACGATACAAAAAGGCGCTATGTTGGCGATTTTTATCAAACGCGCCGAGGAGCCCCTTAAATCTAATTTTCTCCTGTAACACGTTGGTCTTAGGATTGTGAAGGTTAATAAAACAAGATCCTCCTTTAGATTGATTAAAAATTATTTTTGTAGTTTTCGGAAGTGTCGACGTGTTCCGAAACATAGCCTCCTTAACTAGATGCCTGACGCGTAGCTTGGAAACTAGGCAACAGTTGAAGCGGTAGACAGCGCCACCTAGTACAGATTATAAGACTTTGTTATTCAACTCTCACCAGTAATTTAAAGAAGTGATACATGGTATATAAAATCGACGTTTCTTCGATTCTATTCGATTTTTATGAATGCATTATTCCACTTTTAAAACTTTTTGGTGGCTGTTGAATAAAAAAGTTGTGCAATTTGTACCAGGGGGCGCTATCTTCCGCTTCAGCTGTTGCCTAGTTTACTAGCTACTCTACAGGCATCTAGTTAAGGAGGCTATGTCCCAAAAGCAAAAGTGAACGTGGAATTGCTTCTAAAATATTTAATCATATATAACCTCCTTAAACAAAATCCTAAGAAAAAAGAAAATATTAAAAATGTTTGTTTTAGGAATATAATTTCAATGAGCCGACAAATACTCCTTCGTATGAGAACTTTCAAAGTTGACCTCCCCCGCCCCTTCCCATTTTAGACCACTACAAGCTCATTTCAGAGTCGTCAATATTTAAACTTATTTAAGAGTAATGTAACAACCGCCATTTTTTCATATCTTTTTTTATGAATTGTAATTACTTTCATTTTCTATCCTAGTTATATGTTGAATACAAAATAGGGGTATGTTGCTTTACAAAATAGGGGTATGAAGTAAAGTAGTGGCAAGCAATACTCCGAAATAAATTCTAAATGTTAGCAATTCAGTTCTCTTCAACTCCGATTTTTCTAAACCAATTGATGTCTCATAAAATTGATTAGCTGCGTTTTCTTACGGTTTTAAAAAATTCTGAGATGTTCTCTAAATACAGTAGAGAATGATAAGATTTTTTATCAAATATTCAATGATTCATAACTTCCTAAAAAAGCATAGCAAGACAAAACATGAAAAAATTTTTTGAAAGATCTTACCATCGAGAGGGAGAAAGGCCTCTATTTCCTATTCGAGATTTAAAAATTTGTAGCCAATAGCATGCCCCTCAGCCACACAATGTTTTTAATTAAACAAGATACCTTGCAACTGAGTAAACACTTTTTTTTTTTTTTTTTTTTTTTTTTTACAATTTTCGGGAATTCCGAAGCGTTTTTAGTATATAAGGCGTAGGGTGTGACTTTTGGCGGACCCTGTACATATAAAAATTAAAAATCATAAAATATACCTAAAAAGTAAATTGCATCCGTTTTTAAGAGTAAAATTATTCGCCAGATGTTCGTACTTTTATAAAATCTGTGTGAGATACACTAATAGTTTTAATGTAGGATAATATCACTTTTAAATAATACACGTTTTTCTTGTGTCGCATTTAGTATGAGTCAAACAATCTCAGCCAACTGGGAAAAAAAATCGGGCTTAGATCAACGTAGCTGCCAGTTGTTGTTGTTCCGATATTTTCAAGCCGCTTACTGAAATATTTAAATATAAAAAGGTTTGTGCAATCGTATTTGGTAATTTGTTAAGATAACAGGTTATAGGGTATAACCTGTTAAGATAACAGGTTAAATAGTAGTAATGGTTTACAAACTAAATCATTCAATACAAGAAGTACAAAAGCTATGATTAAGATTGAACTGTTTGTGAATGTGTATAACATAATATTCTTTTTAAGGGTAATATATTATATACTTGTTTCACAATAAGAAACATTTTAATGGCTCTACAAACACGAAAAAAAAAAGAACATTTAATTAAAAATGCCTTTAAACATTTAAAAACTTCTTTCATACATGACTTCCAGCAATACAAATGTCAAAACAATTTAAATTAAAAATCTAAATTTAGAAATTTCAAATTATATTAAAAAAAAAAATCTTTGCGATAATCTTTTGATTTCAAAATTATATTTCTTCTTAATTGAAAAGTAAATCTTTTTAACAATTTAAAAATAATATCTACATGATGAAATTTAAAAACATTGTCTTGCATTAATTTTATCTTATTAATATGAAAAAATGCCACCAGTTTATTCATATTTTAATCCATAACGTTCTAGCGTTGATTGTTTCATATAAAAATTTTAAATCTTGGATAATTATTCAGAAATTATTTAGAAATAACGCACCATTTTTTAAATGATAAATCATTATTTAGTTTTAATGAATACTTTTTCCATTCCAGATTTTCCCATAATAAGAATAACAAAAATTCAAAAAATGTAAAAGCACGCTTCTTAGTATTTTACACAAATACATTACAATTTCTATAAATTTTCATTTTTTTTTTTTTTTTGGTAATAATGTAACAATGAATGACTTAAAGATATTCATAATTACATATAAAAATCATAGTTCTGAAAATTTTCTAAAAAATATGTTGAACTGCATAATATCATACTATTAAAGCCGTTTTTAAGTTTTTATTATTAAAATTCACGATAATGTCTTTTGCCGAAATTAATCAACAAAAAATGGAAATTTAATGCTGAATATTTGTTCTAAAAATTATTCTTTCCAGGGAAAATTTAATTATGCTCATTTGATATCGAAAGCAGAGTCAGTGTTGCCTTGCGACATTTTTTTTTCAATAGTCACCAATAATTTTGAGAAGTGATATTTTATATACATAATATACGATTATGTATATCAATCGTCTATTATGTATATCAAATTTCACTGCTGAAAATTATTGGTAACTATTGAATAAAAAATCTCAAAATCTGGTAACACTGAGCAACGTTTCAGACCATACGATATATGTCAATATTTTTAAATCAGATTTCACAACAGTATTTTTTGATAGAAATTTTTTATGTCAGCTTTCCGAGATCAAAAAACGTCAAATTTATTATAGAAAATTTCTAGATGAAAACCCTTGCTTAAATCGGAGACATGACAATTATGTGCACGATAATTATCGTATTGGCAACGCTGATCGAAAGCCACTAGATATTACGAGCAAAATTGGAAAAAAATATATAAACGATTTTTTTCCTGTCTTTATATAAATAAAAGTCATTGTATGTATGTGGGTATGTCTTACATATCCTCCCAAACAACTGAACCGATTTCGATTAAACTTCACACAGTTACTGCTTATGACCAGGGTTGAAGTGCTGGTGGAAGTTTGACATATCTAACGCGTGCACAATGTCAGGAAGGGAGGAAAAACTCTCTGAATAATCACATTTTTGCAAGATTTCTATAATAATGATGTAGCTACCAACTTTAAATTTGATATGTAGGTTATTTTTAATGTAATATTCTCCTTAAGTAAAGGTTTTTAAAATTCGAAATTATAAAGTTGTGAAATAACTAAACAAATATTCTAAAATTAGTCCTTCGTCAAAATTTGATGCATAAGATTTAAACAATTTATTTTAAATACGTCAAAATGAAGTAGTGTCTTAATTTAATTTAAATCAAAATAATATTTGTAACATATTCAGAAGTGTCAAGTTACTACTAACGAAAAATCAATTTCATACCACAATAAAGAAAAAATTAAACTTGTTCTATTGAATTGCAGATAATTATTACAAAAGAATACATTAAAATTTTCCGCTATTAAGATTACGGACAACCCGTAATAACTTGGCACCTCTGCATATTAGAATGACGCCACTTTCAAATTTCCCAAATGAAGTAATATCATGTTTAAAAATGACGTCATTTCTTAAAGATATTCGTTGGGAAATGGATATTTTCAAAGAAAATACTGCTACGTTTTACTATGATTGTGTGGGGCTTTTATTTCGCAGCTATAGTAAGGAAAAATAACGTTAACTCCAAGTGATAATATATCAGAAAGATTTTGCATGTCACTTTATAGAATTTTTTTAACGTTTTTTTAAGAGTGTTGCCATTCCAGGGTTATGTTTTACAAGCGAATTATTTCAAAATAATTCTTTTGTAGTAAAAAATAATTGTTCATATTTTCGAGATATATTAATAAATATAGGAATTATGAAACTGAGACTAATAATTAAAAAAAAAAAAATGTTTCATTTAAAAGCACTAACCATAGAAACGGGGTAGTAAACCAGCTAGTAAGATATAACAGTAAAATTCTGTTGAAGAATTTCAGGATGATGTTTTGCATTTGGGAATTAAAGAAAAGTTTGGGATAACTCAAGATATCCTAATCAAATGACTCTGATTTAGACAGGTCACTAAATATAATAGATTCATTAAAAATAGAAGAAAAGTGTAAAATTAGATATAATGATTCACAAAGTAAAAAATAAAATAAAAATAAAAATAAAAATCAGTGCACTGCCACGTACATTTTTTTTTACTTACCGCTCGGATTTTTTTTTTTTTTTTTTTTTCATCGGGTGATTTTTAGAAATACATTGTTCGAAACATTCTTTACCCTGTTTTTATGGATTTATGTTCTGCATATCAAAAAACACTTGTCCCTTCTTCTGCGGTAATCATATGTTTTTGTTTTCCAGCTCGGTGAATGTGTTCGTGCTCTATTCACAGAAAATGTCGTCAAAATGAAAGAATTTAGCAGTCTATTTCGCCTAATACCGCCAACATATATCACAATTTCCTTAACAGCACATTTATCCTTAGTATACAAGGCAGTGGCGGCTCGGGCACCGAAAATTGGTGAAGAGGCACACTGTATTTATTTATAGAATATAAATTTACATTTAAATAAGTACTTTTAGATAATTTTAGTTACAAACATGCTTAATAAAAATTATGATTAAAAATACTTAAATATTATTTTTGAGCTCTTCACCTATTTTCGATTCACGAGCCGCCACTGGTATAAGGATGCGATGGGATTCTTTTGCATCCTAAGGATATCCTGAATATGTCCTGTGGAGAATATGTGGTGTAAGAGTAGATTTTTTTTATTCGATTGTTGAATTTAGGGACATTTGATTTAGACTCCCTGTATATCCCACTGCCCTTGAAATGATTAAATCTGAAAATTTTGTAAGCTTTTAAAGTTAATAAAAAATTAGGTTATTCTACTTATACAAAAATATAATTTACAATAGAAAAGGGTTTTTTGTGAATGATACTGTTTAAAAGATTCAATTGGTTGAATACGAATCTATTTACGGAGTAGGCTTGTCCTTGTTTGTTTACGACTCGAATCGAAGATTGCAAATTATATAGTGTAGACAGTGTTGCCAGATCTGGCGGAATTTTTATTCAAAAATCACCAATAATTTTTAATTGTAACGTTTGCCTAATCACTTCAAAGATTGATAGTCTGTTATGTATATCAAATATCACTTCTCAAAATTATTGGTGATTATTGAATTAAAAAAAAATCTGCCAGATCTGGCGACACTGAGCGCAGAGCTGCTGGTAATTCTAATTTATTCCAGTGCATTGTTAGGACCCGCCGTCTTTTCTAATCACATTTTATATTCAGTCCTTTGTGTTCTAATATTTCATTACAATTAAATATGAAAAAAATCTTTTTGTAAAAAAAATAGAACCGACTCCAAAAAGCTACTACCATTCAAACAACTAAAAAAAAAAAAAAAAAAAAATCGGTATGAAATGAAACTGTAAATTGCGCCTAAAAGTATAAAATAATTTCCTTCGCCAAACAACCTATAACACTGCAATTAATCATAACTTTTGAAGTCGGCGCAAAATTAAATAAAATTTAATTAGTGTTTAAAGGTTTGTTTTTAGATCGGTAGCAACAAATGCTGTAATCTCGAATGATCCATTTTCCTGTTTCCTTTATTATTTTATCACTGTATACAATTGGTCCATTAGTAGCATCTACATAGAACAGTGAACATTCTTAACATTGCGGTATTTATGTTTCTACGAAGTTAGAGTTTACTTTGAAAATTTGGTATAACTTTGATAACTATCACCCTTGGTGGCTTTTGGATTTGGCGATCAAAACATACACGCAAGATGTATATTTTCATAATATATATTGCACGATGTATTGTTTCATATTCTTTATTACTGTATTAATATACCTTATCAAACTAATCATGATATCCCAAAGAAATTAAATATATTTGCGAGATAATTTTGCGATTTTTCTTTCACCAAGGACGTCAGATACCAGAATCTTCGCCAACTTTTGCTGCTTACGAAATCTTATTTTTTTTCATGAATCAAAGTAGTTTTCGGCTGCGTTTTGCAGGTGACAATGTGAGATGTGTATATTGAATAGGATTTGATTTTTGTATTGAATAAAGTTATCAATTTTTATTTAATTTTGCACCGACTTCAAAAGTTATGATTAATTGTAGTGTTATAGGTTGTTTGGCGAAGGAAATTAGTTTATACTTTTAGGCGCAATTTACAGTTTCATTTCATACCGATTTTTTTTTTTTTTTTTTTTTTTTTTTTTAGTTGTTTGAATAGTAGTAGCTTTTTGGATTCGGTTCTATTTTTTTTACAAAAAGATTTTATTTTTCTCTTTTCAGTGAAAACTTATTCATATAGCAGAACATCAAAAAAAGTTCGACGGCAGCTTCACAAATCACAACTTCCAAGAAAAGTGACATAACTCAAAAAATGGTTTATGTCACAGAAAAATACATGAAATACACCCAATGTGAACAAAATGCACCCAATGTGTCACTTTCTTGCTTTTATTGGATATGAGTCAAAAACTATCTGTTGAATGAACATACGTTAAGTTAAAAAGTCTTTAGAAATGTAAAGAACGGATACGCTGTATTCATAACCAAAAATTGTGTTAGGCATATATATTGAAATTTACAGTGAATACGTGTCACCCGCTGCGCTGGAAATTGCGCAGCGTAAAGTTCAAACAAAGAGCAAAATATGCATTGCAACTGACGGATAGAAGTTTCAACATCGATACTTACATACTGCTTTTACCAGTGTAGCTGCATGCGTTTAGCAGTTATAGTGAGAACAGACTTTTGTGAGTAGCCTGTAATTTGTTTATATCTTAAAGAAATTATAATGAAACCTATTTCAGGCTAAGATCAATAGAACAAAAAAGGTATTAAAATTAAATCATCTCTTACGAAATTAAAAGCTAACAAATTTCAACAACAACAATGAGAAACATGGTTTGTATTGAGAACCTCTTCGTTTATGAAGTCGGTTTAATATGTCTATGCGCTAATCGATGTGACGCGTTTGCAATAACCATACTTTGAATTTTACATAGCATAAATGTCCCCCGCTACGCTACAACATATGCAGTGTTGTTCAAGTGTGCACAAAATAGGAAATTGTGAACAAACAAATGCACATTTTAAGCGTTCTGTTTTTAGCATTAATGTCTAATCTATCTTTTTGTACTAAATCGATGATACTTTTCAACTTTGTAATTCACTTTTTCTTTAGAACCTTTTTCGAGATAGGAAAACTAACTCCGCTATTTTCCACCAGGTGACGCTTCAAGCGTTTAACCCTTCTACTGCATGGCCACTTTGCTATACTTACATACCATTTTTATCACTATAGCTGCAGCCGTTTAGCGGTTAAAAGAGTTGGGACGGATTTTTTTGGGCACCCTGTATTTTCTTTAGATCGTAAAGATATTACAATGGGACCTATTTCAGACCAAGACCTTTTCAACAAAACAAAAAGTATCAAAATCGGAGCATCCGTTGAGAAGTTATGAGCTAAAAAACATAAAAAAAACCATACGGTTTGAATTGAGAACCTTCCTTCTTTTTTGAAGTCCGTTAAAAAAGGTGTGAAGGTAAAGGCATATTTCTAAAAAAAAAAAGCAATCTAAAGTTTGGGTACTAAACCTGCTACGAAATAAATTACAAATGTTGGCAGCGCTGATTGTGTAAAATGCTCACAAAATATTAAAAAAGTTTGCAATAATCTTTTTACTGTGTAAAAATTAATAGATAAAATAAATAAATAACTTTGTTTATAAAACAGGAAGAATAAACTTTAAACGCCGCCCCATTAAAAATAATCCGAAGATGTTATTGAGAAAATAGTATTTTCTTAAGACTTTCTTCAAATATATTAAAATATTTTGAAGATTTATCGTTTTCTATACAATATCTTCAAAAATTTTGAAGACATTATAAAGAATTTTTGTAAACTTTTTTAAGAATGGGCCAAATAACTTAAGATATTCTGTAGATTTTCTCTAAAAATATCTGCAGAATATCTTGAGATTATTTTTAGTGGGGCGTTAAAACAGTAGATAAGTGTTTGTAACAGCAAATCTTTTAAAAACTCTTTCCCCACCATTCTCGAACCATAAATTTATAGACTTACACTATCATAAAAATTGCGAATATCGTGATAAGGAAAGCTGAACCAGTTTTTCCTTATAAGCAATCTTTCATACAATATAATTAAGGAAATATTTGTTTTTCCTTTAGGAAATTTGAATCTTTAATTAACTTCTTTTTGGATAGGAAATTTTATAAAATAACATTATAAATGTAATAAAACATTGCATTTAATTAAAAAATTCCTAAAGTTTAAAGGATTCATCTGATGGGCCGATTAGAATACGGAAATTATAGTAGTATAGGATTATGAGCAGTCACTATTTTGAAAATCATTTTTCCTTATAATAAATAATCATTAATTAATCATTTGCAGTACATATCTTTGAAAGAATAATACAAAGATTGCTTTATATGCACAGCTTTATATTCAAAATTGTCACTGCGGAGAACCATTGTTGCTATCACTGAAATTATAACGAACTTGAATGATATTGTGTGAGATTGCAAACTTTTTTCTACCACTATTTTTAAACACCTCTGTTAGACTCAATCATGAATATTGCTGTAAAAATATCATAAAGATTTTCTGTATGGAGATAGTGATAGCAACAGACAGTTTTTTTAAGAAGCTTAACAATACCATAGCTGCCAAATACTATGAATTTTTAATGATGCTTCTTCTGACCAGGAAACTATTCCATACTTTAATTATAAAAAAAAAATCCAAACAAGCTTTAATCGAAAGAGCATGTATAAATATGTTTTTTGACGCATAAAACAATAACCCTCGTCAGCTCGTTTTCAATTTATAAATTCTGAAAGTTCGTTAATAATCGGTGCAAACACGCTTGAATCGAGAAGTTCAAAACAGGCAGAAATCGAAAAATCATAGACAAACGTGTCATTTGAGTATTTTAGTCTTGTTTAATCGCAATAACATTTTGAGAGAATTACTCTAAAAATATAGTGGTGTGAGAAAAGGGGTGTTAACAATTGTACGGTTATTAATGAGATGGTTGGCAAGTATACATTTTATGTTCAATTTACATTCAGTCTTTTATAAATATGTAGGTACTAATTTATTATCTGCAATTTTTATTCTGCCATTTTTAATAGTATGATAGACGCCACTATTTGTAAATAGTGACGTGGCAATTTTCTCTAAAGGTAATAAGTTCACAGCTATATAAAAATACATAATTATAACTTGAACATATTGAGCTTGCATTTACCCAAATAACCATAGATTGTCTTCTAAAAACAAAAATAAAAGCTTACTGAATTCTGTACATCAATAAAAAAGTAAAATGAAATACCTTCATTATCTTTAAAAACAATTTCGAATTTTCTAATATCCGTTTTATATTTATATAAAATAAAAAATTATACGAAGCATATATATTAAGAAAACATTAATCAAACTGTTATAATAAAAGCAATAATAAAATAAGTGGTTTTAAGAATATGTTGATGCATAAGGCAATCATTAACTTACGAAAAATAAGATGTTAAGTAAGACCCGTTAATGCTTTTGAAATAGATTATAAGATTTAAAAAAAAAAAAAGAAGAAAGAAAGTAACAGTATACAATAAACGTTAAGTATCCTAAATACATTGCATATTTCATGAATTATTAAATCTAGTTTTAAACAGAAAATTATAATGCATAATGTAACTAAAGAGAAAAAAAAAGTTGAGAATTTTAGAATCAGGATTTTAGGCATCAAAATGATAATTAAAAAATAATCAATATTATGTTTAAATTATTATTGTATGCTTGGATTAACGTTTAAACTTTTTTTTTTTTTTTTTTTTTTTTTTTTTTTTAATGAGAAAACTTATAACTAAAGCTTGATAAAATATTTGCAATTAATTTTGATTTTTTTTTTATTAATTCTCTATTTTGCATTAAAATTTCATTAATAGTTTTCGTATGTATGATTTTTTTTCTTCTAAACTTCCAATGGCGTAGTACTTGTGCGTATGCATCAACCGCTATATCGCAAAACTGATATCAATTTATAAAGGAGCACTCAACGTACTTGCCAACCTAACCTAGAAAATTGTTAGTTCCCGCCCCTTTTTGTACACTACTTAATTTTTAGAGTAATTGTCTTCAAATATATTTACGATTAAGTAATAAGAAAAGTACTCTAAAAAAAGACTGGTGTGAAAAAATAAACGGAAATGGGCAGGAACAACAATCTTCTGGGTTAGGTTGGCAAGCATGCCTCAATGAGTCGCCATCGCTACCTCTAACAGGGACAACGCATCCATGTCCTGTCCGGGATTCAACCCTGAGCTCTACCAATTGGGAGCCATGCACACTAGCCACTACACAGTATAGGCGGACTAAACATCGGAGTTAAAAGGCATATTTACTCATATTTACATCCAGGAAGAGCATAGATATGACAAGTGAGCATTAACAGATTTTTCATTACAGAATTCTAACGAAACCAAAGCTGCCAATATTTATAATTTATGCATTAACATTGTTAGTATACGCTTTTTTTTTTTTTTTTTTTTTTTTTTTTTTTTTTTTTTAAGTACGGCAGGACTATTTCTTTCAGACAGTGATTTTGCGTTGTCGCACTTCAAATATGCCAGGATGGCTGCCTGTTTCCAACGTTATCATTTACTTTCTTAAACTGTCTTAAAATATTTAGAAATTTTACTGATAAACTCTCAACCGTGAAAATTCTTTTTAAGTAGTTTCGAGTTGATTTTTTTTTTTTTTTTTTTTTTTTTTGGCACCAATTATGTCAAAAATGCTGGAGCCGGGAATTGAACCCAGGCCCTCCACTTAACGTGCGGATGCTCTTCCACCAAGCCGCCCTGGCTGATAATCAGCTCGACATTTCTCAATTAATAACCGTTTCATCTGCATTTGCAGATACGTTGAGTTGCCAACTTTTATTATGGGAGATATGTCGAGCTTGATATTAGCCAGGGTTGCTAATAAATATTCCTTTTTTTCCCCTTAAATACAAGATTGCAATACATAAATTAGTCCTGTAGTTCTAAATTAAATTCAGTCAAAGACTGAATTTTTATATTTTTATTTATTTATTTATTTTTCATACTACTTTTTTTGAAGACAGGACTCCCACAAATGACTTTTTTTTTTTTATTATTATTTTCATATCACTTAATCCATAATATAAAATTTATAATAAATTTAAGCCGGCTTCTGCAGATTTACATGCAGATATTTATATATTTAAATATTTATAAATTTTATTTTTTGGAAAGAGTTTTACGAAAAGAGTATAAAAAATAGTCGCCTGTAGCAGCCCGCTGAAGGGCAATTTCTCCCTATTTACTCATAATTATATATGAGACAAAAATTCTCTACAAAAATGAGGCACGAAAAAAATTAAGGTATTAACAATGCTACTGAATAAATATGAAATGTTTGTTGATCTGTAGATCGCCTTTTTCTAAAGACACTTCCAGAACTATTCTGTAACAATAAACTTTTTTTTTTTTTTTTTTTTTTTTTTTTTTTTTTTTTTTTAATAGGACTTTTTGCGGATCGTATTTATTTTCACGATTTTGATCAGTGTAGCCAAATTTGGATAATTTGTTTTTTTTCAATATCCACCACTAAATTTTAATTGTAACGGTTGCCTAATAACTTCAGAGATTATTCGTCCATTATATATATAAAAAATTCACTCCTCAAAATTATCGGAGATATTGAATAAAATAGCCCTAAATTTCACAATACTGTTTAGAGCATTAGGGCCGGCAAAGGGTTATTTAATTTTCCGTAGCTTTGTTAGTAGCCGATCATTTCCCACATCACTTTATTTTTAGAGCAATTTTCTCCAAAAGTAAGTACGATTAAATAAGAAGAAAAATATTCTAAAAATAGCCTGGTCCTAAAAAATGGCAGTTACTAAAAATACTACGGAATATTAATTAGAATTTTGGTAGAGATCATGTATAGATTCATTTTATGATAAAAATTACTATTTAAAAATATTGGTAGAAAGAAACAATGACCGTATTTATAGTGTATTATAACATACACATAGCTATCAAACGTTCCGATTTTTTGATACCATTATTTTTTATAACAATTTTTCATTATTTAAAAATATTTAACCGCATACCTGGTAACATTTAGAATTATTCTGGAATATTGTTAGTAACCGTCCTTATCTTATAACAATATCGATTCTAGAAAAAAAATTCTACGATATGTAATTACGATAAAATAAAAAGTAAAATATAATTTTAAAAAAGCAGTCTGAAAAATGGGCGGGTTCTACCAATACTCTGGAATAAATTATAAATATTGCCCGCTCAATCGCTCAATGTTACCAAATTTTATAATTTATTTCGGAGATTTATTAGTCCCGCCTATTTTGCATATAAATTTTTATTTAATTTATTAATCCTTTGCGCTCGGCATATTTCTCGTAAGACACGCCTTTTGGCGTTTCTTTAAAGCGTTACACGTATAGTTTCCAATTTACTACCTTTTGGCTACCAAAAAATTGTAATAATTTGTTTTATTTTACTTTTATTAAATAAAATAAATTTTTCTGTTAAAATTTTCCGGTAGCCGAAAGGTAGCCTATAGTACCACGTTTTAGAAAAATAACATTTCATTTGCAGATGAACACCTTAAGGCGTGGTTCGATTTTTTAATGTCCCCTCAGAAGGGACATGCGAGCAATAAGGGTTACTATTAATAATATTATTATTTTAATCTTAGTTATATATTGAAGAAAATTATTCTATAAATAATGAGGTGCGAATTTGAAGGCGGAAGTTAAAATGCTTCGAAATAAACTTTAAAAGTTTGGAACTACGAAATAATAATAATAATAATAATAATAAATAAATAAATAAATAAATAAATAAAATACCGGTTTACAAAATTCTATGATCTAATCTTTTGCATACCCATAATGGATTTTTTCTTTTTTTGTTCACTGTAGGAAAACACATTTTTGGGTAAACGAGATCTAATAATTAATGCTAAGCAAGTCAAAAATTATCTACCCATACTTTCTGTAATGTGAAATCAGCCAATAAAAATAACACGTGCATATAAATATACGTGCATTCAATTAGAAATTTTGTAATTAAATTTAAGTTTTTTTAATAGGAGCTTCTGTGTTCAAGTGACAAGTTTTTTTTTTTTTTTTTCCTTTTCTAGTTTAATAAATAATTCTCTCTACGGTGTCAAGTACTAATTTATCCCCAAATATCCCAATACGTTAAAAAAGCCACATAGAAAATAAAGTATGTCCATTCATTAAGACTGATTAATTTTGTTGAAGAAGAAATGAAAAGTAGCTGAAGAGTAAATTGCTACATTCGTACAAAAAATTTGTGGTAAAAAAAAAAAAAAAAAAAAAAAAAAAGCCTAATTATGCAACACACCATAATTCAGCACAAATAAATTGTTTCAATGAACTTAAAAAATGTAATAATAAATGAAAAAAATCTAAAAGCGGCGAGACATCATTAATAAGTTGGGAAATGTTCTTTTTTTTTTTTATTATTATTATTACAGTTAAAATTATTTGTCTGATGTGTTCATTTCTATAAACCGGTATTTTTTATATTTTTATTAATTTATTTATTTATTTATTTATTTTAAGCTTTTTTATAGATATGTAAGTTAAATGCTATGTTTAAATTGAATATTGATGACACGTAGAAATAAACAACTTAAAATTATTAAATCTCTAAAGCATTAGTAAAAACGTTTCCCTATATTAATTCTATATATTGTATATCTCTAGAAAAATAGAATATTTTTTCTACATGGCTGATAATTGACTAATTAAGTAAATGCTCGAGAGTAGTAAAATGTTTTTTAAAATGTCGTAATTAATTTTTCTATTCGTTCTCTGCTTCATTGGGTTTTATACATATAAGAACAGCTAACTGTAACTATAAATAATTTTTTAGGAAAAAAGAAATATCATTTTAATTTAAAATAAAATTCACGAATATTATTGATCGTAAAAATGATGGAAGGGAGACAACAATAAATATGTAGTGTATTTTTATTTATTTATTTATTTTATTTATTTATTTATTTATTTTTCATTTTACTTCATCACTTCTTTTTCTTTTTCTTCTTCTTCTTCTTATTTTTCTTTTTCTTTCCCTTCTTATTTTACTATATTAGGCTACGTCGGAGCCTGAAATTAAATTTTATGTTTTTAAATTTTTTCATAACAAAAAAAAATAAATAAATAAATAAAATAAATAGTTAACTAATAATAAATGTACGCACGTAAACCATGAATAAAATTTTACTTTCTTTATTAAGTTACATTGATGTAGCTATGCTATCAGTTTCCAGATTTATCCCTGGAAAACTTGTGCTTTTATTTATTAAAAAGATTTTATGACACTCTCAGGGATGGAATACGGGCGCAGAATTCATACCACTATCAATGTAAGAAAATTTTCTACTTCTTAAATCAACGCTATTATCGGTAGAAAAATTTCTTAGACAAATTCCGGTATGAATTCTGCGCCCGTGTTCCATCCCTGTACTCTCTTCTACATAGACAATATATAGACAATGTGTCGCGTTACTTTAAACCAATCAAATCCATAGCTTTTATTTATGTAATTAATACGAAAGCTTTTTAACATTTTGCACGACAATGTTCCATAAATGGAACATGGAATTAAAAATTCATTTAAAAATTATATATCATGAATACTGACTTTAATAGAAAGATGACTTGATTTTTTGAAATAGAAATTATAGTTCAATCATAAAAGGGTAAATGTGCAGAAAATATTAAAAATGACCTATTTTACCATTTTCCCTATTACCCCACAGTTTAAAAAATCACATGAATTAGAAAAATAAGCAAATGCTTCTAAAAATGGGCTGACATGTTTAAAATAGCTTACATTATTAAAATAAAATAAAATACAATAATATCAAAATGAAATAACATTAAATTTATAATATTAAATATAATAATATTAAATTTATAATATTAAATATAATATCTTAAATTATAATAAAAAAAAATTACACATTTTAATAATAGAGTTCTTTAAACTAAAGCATTAGAAGGCAAAATATGTAAAAAACTAATTTAAATTGCACTCGGATCTGAATGCGGCGTGTAAAAGGATAATTTATATTATACATATCACAACAAACTCTTACACTTTGGTCGTGCAGCCTCAAGCACACACAATTATTATTATTATTATTATTATTATTATTATTATTTTACAGACATTACATAAAAGAAATATTCTATGAGTATTTTTTTTTCCCGGTTTTTAATGTATTTACACGTTCTTAAATGTCCAGTTAAAGATTTATCCATTTTCAGAAAATGTCTGTCTCTCAATGAGTCTGTGCTTGTGTAACACAAATTTTTAGAGCAGATCTAGCACAAGAACAACTGCAGAAAATTTAAATGTATATGTAGTTGTATATCTTTTCTAACTTAACACAAATTAGTGCCTATCAACGTTTGTTGCGAGTCCTTAAACTCTAAACAGGCAGTGATTTGTACCCAATTTTCATAATTTTCAATATGGCAGCATGGAAAAAAGTTTCATAAAATACACATAACAACAACTGAATTAATCAATTATTGTAACATTAAAAATAATCTGGTGTGACACTCACACGACTTTCTTTTAGTTTGCATTTTAATACTATAAAAACAGATTGCAGATGAATAGATAATATAACAAGTATTGTACATAAAAAATCGTTAAAAAGAATTCAATGTAGGTTTAGAAATAGTTTTATTTGATAAATAATTATGTGTAAAGGGAATAGCGCCCACTCAATTCCCTGTTTCAATATAGTACTTAATTAATATAGAATTAAAAGCTGATATTAAATTTAAATGTTTATTCCAAATTATATAGACAAATTTTATTTTTAAAGTATTAACCTCATAAGAATTTCAAAATACAACATTTAAATTACTTGCAATTATTTATATTTAAGTTACACTGATAACAGACATGTACTCAGATCAACAGTTCAAAAATTGACTTCAGTATTCAAGGAAACTCAAAACGTGTAACTATGCAAAAAATAAACGCTGAAAATTGAACAAAAAAAAAATCTTTTACCATTTGCGTATGAGGAATTAATTTTCAAACCTGATCAGTTTTGAGGAACATGGTAATATAAAGCAAAACACTTCCACCAATTATATTCAATAAAAATAAAGTTTTAACATAATTATTGATAGCCCTGTCTATCTTCTTTAAATTACGTACACATACATAACACATTAGGTGCTTAAATATAGTCGTATGTTAATAATTTATAGCACAATCTGTAAAGTAGTTCCAACAATTTCCATGTATATTCCCAGTATAGTTGTTTTCGGTAGCCCTGTAAATGAATGGTGGGCGGTTTTCATACTATACATTCTACACGAAACATGCTTATGTATATAAATAGTATATGTTCATTTCATTTTGTTTCATGCAGCCAGTAGTTGTTAAACTGCACCCACCAATATTTTTACTCATAGACGTAATGTGTTTGAATTATCATGGATGCCCCTGTATACGAATGATTTGTTTGACCTCAACGAACAGTTTAGAATAGCGTTCCTAAATAGTGCAGATTTACAATAGTGATTTTGTACTTTCTGCTATTATTTGTGCTTGAGATATGCTGATAACAGACACACACAGAGACCAACAACTAAGCACCCTGTTTTAAGAATTGAGAGAAACTCAAAACGTGTAAATAAAAGAAAAATTCAAATTCGAAATTTTGACCATAAAACAATATTTTCTCTACTATATACAGGGTGATTCAACGATGATGGGAAAAACTTTAAGGGGTGGTAGGCCACATCATTAGGACTCAAAATTGTATACGAACCCATGTCCCCAAACTTCATTTTAACTCTTTACGGACCATGTGTTTTCTTAGATTTTTAACAGAAAGCTCCGCCTACTGGCATTGCTTGTGAATGGTGCTCTATTTAACAAAAAATAACTCTGTCTTTTACTGTTAATCTTACAAAATACACGATAAAAATGTTATTTCCAAAACCTTCATACTGATCGACTAAATGCTTATATTGTGAATAATTTTTTAGATGTGCTGTAACGCGCACGAAATGTAAAATTTATGCTGTAGGCGGAGTTTCAAATACATTGCAAAGTCATACTTGTCAACCATCACATTAATAACTGTACAATTGTTAACGCACTTTGAAAAAATGGCCTTTTTTTCACACAACTTTATTTTTTGAATAATTCTCTCCAAATGCTGTTATGATTAAATAAGAATAAAATTACTGTAAAAAATGACTGATGTGAAAAACATAAACATTGTACGGTTCATCATGAGATGGTTGGCAAGTATGCAAAGTGTTTTTTTTTTTTTTTTTTTTTTTTTTTTGACAATAAACGCTTAAACTTGCAGTCACCGCCAGTAATACAACTGAGCAAAATTGGGGTAATTGGCTGGTAATGCTGAAGTGGATCTGATCATTCCTTATCTGCATCTGTTGAAAAGTGTAACATTAAACTGTGTTTTTCAACGATGATAGGACATTTTACTAATAGTGAAAAAGCAGACATGCATCTAATGTACGGTGTTGCTAATGGGGGTACTACAACAGCGATACGACTGTAACAGGAACGATTTCCAAACAGGCGCATGCCGAATCCCAAAGTGTTTGAACGGTTGCATCGGAACCTTCGTGAAAATGGTACATTTCTCGCTAATTCTGACGCAAGGACTGGAAGAAGAACTGCTCGACATCCAGACACGGAAGAAACCATTCTAAACATTGTGGATGATACACCCGGCACAATTATAAGAGATATTGTACGCCGTGTTTATGCGAGTCAGTCTACTGTTTGTAGAGTCTTACATGAATAACATCTACACCCATTCCATATTCAGAAAGTCCAAGCAATGCAAGTGAGTGATAACCCTCTTGGCGCCGAATTTTGCCAATGGTTCTTGCAACAGTGTGCGTTGCAGCAGGATTTTCCAACTTTTGTTCTGTTCTCAGATGAGGCTGTTTTTACACAGGAAGACGTTTTCAATGCGCACAATACTCATCTGTGGGCACATAGCCTGATTAAGGGGGAAGCACACATTATTTATACTTACACCGTTATTTTTTAACAAATACTTTCCTGCTATAATAAACAGAAAATTCTCATTTAAAATTATTTTAAAAGAATTCTGGTGTCTAATAACAGTGAGTAAATTGGATTGTTTTACACCGTTCATTTTTTATAAAAAATATTTCCTCGTCAAAGCGTGGAATTTCTATGACATGAAGTAAAAAATAATTGTAAAAATATTCCGGTGAGAGCGGAGATAATGTGTGCTTCCCTCTTAATGAGGCTCTGTGTGGGCAACAGAAAATCCACACGCTATACGCCAACATTCATTCCAAAAACGTTTCTCTGTTAATGTTTGGGCAGGTATTGTGATCTATTACCTCATAGACCCATATCTTTCACCAACACCACTCAATGGCTCACGTTATGCTATTTTGCTAAAAGAGATTTTGCCAGAATTGCTGCAAGATGTTCCTGATTTCGTGCGCAACCAAATGTGGTTTCAGCATGATGGTGCGCGAGTACATTTAGACATAGAAGTGCGCAGTTTCCTGGATATCATATTTGCAAGACGATGGATTGGACGGGGCGGGCCAGTCCGGCGGCCACCCCGATCCCCAGATTTATCGAGCATCGATTTCCTCTTATGGAGGCATCTGAAGGCCATCATTTACGACACTCCTTTTTATTCACCAGAGGACCACGTTATTCGACTGTCCATTTCAGCTGCACAAGTGCAAGAATCATCTGGCATTTTTGGAGCCGTTCGCCAATCCACACTTCGACGCTATCAAGCATGCATTACGGCTGGTGGTCGCAATTCTGAGTACTTATTGTAAATACTGATGCAAAGAAGCAGTTTGTTTTTACTATTTGTTTTATACATTTTTACTTTCGTTTTTTGCAAAATGTTTTTTATTTCATGTTTAATTTTTTGTGTTATGCCTATATAAAAGATGTACGTTGAAGTAAACTGTTCTGCCCTTAATATTTGCTCCATGACTGTAGAAATATTCATATTTTAAACTCCATCTGCGTTTAACTTTTAAATTCTGTGTGTTACAGTATATCTACAAAATTTCCACACTATTATTATTTATTCAAGCATTGTGCATTATTTGGAAATAAAGTTTTTATTATGTATGCCTTTTGTATGATAAGCAATTATACATAAAATCTTTCCGTTAAATAATACATCATTGAAGAGTAACGGCAGTAGGTGGAGCTTACTGGTAAAAAACACAGAAAACACATGACCCGTAAAGGGTTAAAATGACGTTTCAGGACATGGGTTCCTATGCGATTCTGTATCTTAATGATGTGTCCTACCTCCCCTAATAGTTTATCCCGTCATCATTGAATCACCCTGTATATGGGAAACTGAAATAAAAAATATTTACAATATTAATATTCAACAAAGAAAAAAAGATTTATATCTCGGAGCATAACTACACTGCATAAAAAAAGTAGACGGACACTTACTTGTAATACTTTAAAGCCATTTATTTCTTTAATTAGAGATATGAGGTTCATTTCTCTAATATAATTATATTCTTGAGACATCATATATTATTATTTTTTGGATATAGATTTAATCCTTTTGAATTATGTAGTGGAAAAATTCAGGAAACAAAAATTGTGCATATTTGCACTGTAATTTTTCTTTAAAAAAGTAGACGGACACATCTTGTATCTCTAAAATAAAACGTTTTTAGTAAGGGGTTCGTCTCCCATTTGCTTTAATAAGTTCGTATACTCTGTTAGGCATCGAATCAATGAGATTCTGAATCATTTTTCGACAGAAAATTTCCCAAATGTTTGTCAGAGCTTCTTTGAGCTGGTTAATTGATTCATACTGGCGTCCACCCTCAAAAATTACAAGTATAGTCCAGTTGTTTTCTACAGAATTCATATCCGGACTCTTGGCTGACCAGGGTAAAACATTGAAGTTGTTCTCATGAAACCATTTTTTAACGTTGTTAGTGGTGTGTATTGGCGCTCCATCTTGTTAGGAAATCCAGTTTTCTCCTCCAAGATCACACGAAAATGGCAAGAGCTCACTGCTTAGTGTTTCAATGTAATCTTTGGGAGTCTGCTTCTTACTTAGGAACACTAAATTTTTCCTTCCACTATAGCCAACAGCTAGCCACACAATCACGCCACCACCACCAACTTGCCGAGTAGAGTACACTTCGTCTTCTTTCTCCAAACTGTGCGAATAATATTGATATCCATCTGGGCCGTCTAAATAATTTTTTTTCTCATCTGAAAAAACTTCAGATATCCATTCTGTAGTCCAAGACATATGGTTTTGAGCCCACTGTCGGCGTTCTGTCACGTGGTGATCCTTCCTGCATGGATGATGTTTTTCTCATCTTATATTGAAAGAGCTCTGAGTGCGTAATGTAGTTATAAATTGTCTGAGAAGTTACGTTAGTAATTCCTGTGCTTATTCGAACTGTGGGAATTGATGCTCCATTTTTTTTAAGCTCAGTAAAAATTTTTCTTTGGTCTCTAAGCGAAAGTTTCTTTAGCCGGTCACTCTTTTTCTTTACGCCATGGGCTTCAGGAACACGTATAAAATCACTGATGCTACTTTTATGCCCATTAATTTCTCTGACTCCTTTATTAACATTTTTCAGCGCTATAATCTGTCCTTTCTGGTAATCAGTTAGAGGAATTCCTCCCCGTGGCATGGCGCATTCATCTCCAAGAAATTTAACCCTTTCACGCCCAAGGGAAATATTTTTCCCTTCTACAAAAATCGTTATCGATTGTTCAATTTTTATTGAATCGATATTTTTTTACTGAATGTCAAAATAAAACGTATGTCCAAGGCAGCAAATGTGTTTCTGAACGAATAAAAAAAAAAAAAAAAAAAAAAAAAAAACGTATAGAAAATAGGACACATAATAAATGTGTTATGTGCAATGTCCACTTGTGCTTCACAAGTAAACGAAATTGTTTCGTAGAATACCATAACTAGCTATTTATTTTACTTTTCTGATAATTTTTATATTACAAAGCAATAAATTTGTATTACAAAGCAATAAATAAAATACCGATATAATAAACCTAACTCTTCGTTTATTTACTTTTATGGTCCATAGGGAAAATATTTCCCATGAAATTATAGGAAACCTATACACCCTGCTATGTTTTTCTGGTGATATTCTCTTACTTTACACCCACAATAGCTAAAATATTGCGTTGTATTGGCATATTTAGTCGTGGAAATCTTATGGTCCTGAAAGGGTTAACTTCGTAAAACCATCTTGTCAAGCACGTTAGCAATTGGCAAAATGCCAAATGTACACGTACATGCAAAACATGTATTCCGCAAGAAACACCCACTTAGATAATTGCAGTTTTTGACCAGTGTCCGTCTACTTTAAAAAAAATATATATATTGCGCAAATGTATATCTTTTCTCTTTTCTGCATTTCCTTACATTAAAATTATAAATAATTGAATATTCTTATTTGTCTGTCAAAATATGAAGATTGATAAGTATAAACATGTTAAAGAATTTCAATTGACATTTCCTATTAAACAAAGACGGGGTTTTAACCCCTTAACACGCGCTGTCCTCGCTGCGAGGACGCAAAATTTAAGATCCAGCTGCAAAAATTCATCCCGGAAATTTTTTAGCAAAAATTCACGTTTATAACATATCAGAAAAGGCCGGTTTTTTAAACCTGAAAATTTAAAGTTTCTTTTAGTTTAATTTAATTCATGAATTTCGGTGGCAGTATAATTTAAATGTTTCAAATTGTCTTGCGCCGCAAAGGGTTAAAAAATTGCAAAGAAGTGTCCGTCTACTTTTTTTATGAATTGTAAGTCCTACCTCCCCTCTCTTGAGAGACAGTAAATTTAAATATGAGTATTTATCAAAAGAATTTGCCAATTCCTTTAAAAGAAATGGTTGAACAATGTGTCTATGATAATTTGAAACGAAGTTATCAAAGTTTTTTCACTAAAATATAAATGAATTGTTGTTGTGTTTTTTATGAAAATGATCTGCATCGTCATGGGATATAATTTTAATAAATAAAAACTTTAATAAATAGTTTGCGTATGACAATAAAAGAAAGTTTTGTGATTATTACAACATACTAGTTAAACTAACTATTTTGAATGACACGTTATAATTAAAATTGATTTAAACTAGCTCTCATTTTATTATATATTGTACTTTACTTCTTCCTGGATTGTAATCTGTTGAATTAAGCTAAAATGAAATTAAAAGATAAACTAATTTTGAAATGCCAGAGGTATGAGATATTTTAAACATTGTATATGTTGAGTTATTAATTAAAAAAAAAAGAAAGAAGGAAAGAAAGAAAGAAAATTGGAGTATGCTGAGTTATTAAGTTATAAAAAGAAGGAAAAAAATAATAAAAATCATTTTAAGTAACAAACACATAAACGTAATCGCGTTTAATAGAATTCGAATTTAAGAGAATAAAGTACTCAAGACATTTATATATTAGCCGAGTAGGCGTTAAGAATTCTTTATAAATATTTCGCTGCATTGCTTTAATTTTACAAAAATAAGTTAATTTGTATAATAAACATCGAAACGTTGTTTAGAAAATAATAAGAGTAACATAAAATAAAACTAAATTTTTTTCCGTCAGATTTTATACAGATATTTGATTATAGATAATACAAATGATAACATATGATGTCCCCTTAAAGGTAATATGAAAAGAAATATTACTTTAACTCAAAATTAGTGATAAGAATGAGCTACAAACTTGGAAACCCATGTTTTTGAAGATTATTATTCTATTCGTACAAAAATTTATATAGGTCATAATTCATATTTTTTTTTTTCGAATATAAATTTATTAATAATTTTCATAATTCAAAAAATGCTCTTTAATGAAAAATATGCATGGAATACGTTCATTCTAACGCATTAAAAAAATGAATTTTGAATAAAATAACTTTTCGGGAAGATATGAATTAATGTTTGTCACATTTACTTAACATTAGCATCCGCATATTTTACAACTCATAACTCTATGAAAACATGGGAGAAATATATAAACTATACCATTTTCCGGGATGAATTGATCTAAATAATTGAAAAAAAAAATTACCAAAAATAGCGATTTTCATTGAAAAGGGAAGTTGATGCCAGTTTTAATATGTAGATTATCCGTAAGCAAAAGCTAACTATATTGTTATACACTAATCGTTATTACAAATCGATCGGCACCAACAGTATGTTCTACAATAATTTACGGCAAAATTAATCGGAAATTTAACATTTTTTGTTTATTTTCTGACTGTACTTCATCCACATTCGCTGAATTGGAGTTTTTAATACGTTTTGGAATAAAGATATGATTTAACCCTACGTCAGGCACACACGTAGGACGAACAAAATCGGGCGTACCCTGCCTGAGAGGCCAGGTAAATACTTTACTGTAAAATACTTGTACTACAATCAATAAATTCGTACTTATGCATCAAATTTTCGTTTATTACTTTCTATTCACCCGTAATAAGGTCACCATATGGGTGTTTTTGAATTAAAAATCATGTGTAGGATATTTAGAGAATAAAAACCAGAATGGGCCTCTCAGGCAGGGTGCGCCCGACGAAGGGTTAAAAAAATAATTTATTTATTATTTCCCGTCGCAGATACGCATTATACATATGAGTAGGTTTTGAAATTTGCCACACGATACCTCCTCGTGTATCGTCAGTAAATCACTTTTATCTACGCCAATAGAATGTAGCTACCGTTTAGAGTTTAGAAGTCATAACAACCTACGTTTAGGCTCTCTGTCGTTTAATGTATTGAACAGACAAAGAAAATCGGAGGAACAGACAAAATTGGAGGAACAGACAAAGAAAATCAATCCTAGCGACACTTTACATACATCTGTTGTGAATGTTGTGTACAAAGTATACAATGTGTGATGAACTAAAACGGTGGTAACACTGAAAGATGTCATTGTCCTCGCTGGAAAAAATGAAATTACAGAGTAAAATGGTATGTCTTGTTGAAGTTTCATATTATGTATATATATATATATATATATATATATATATATATATATATATATATATATATATATATATATATATATATACAGAGGTATGGGTAATTCATAGGTGCCAATTCTTCCGTTATTCAAGGAAGACTTAATACCGGAAAAATTTATAATTGTTTTCAGCTTATTTAATCGCCGAAAATATATGCGACATATTGATTTAAAAAAGTAGGGGTGAAAAATCTTATTAAAAAATTAAAAAGTTTGGTATCTTTGATAATTCCTTGTGAAATGTATTGTCAGTCACAAACAGCGACATATCTACTTCCACGAGTATTTTCTAACAATAATCGATATTCTTCTTAATCACAAAATGTTGCTATAAAACTACGATAAATATTTTTTTATTATGACACTGGTGGGAATTTTTAACCTTCCATGTGACTCACACTACTTTTGTTCCATGGAATTATCCATATATATATATATATATATATATATCCCACTAATAAGTAAATTTTCTGTTCAAAGCCCTAAAGTTTTTTGTTTTATTTTTCATCAGCCTGCTTATAGTAATTTCATAGCGCTTTTCAATTTAAAATTTTATCTATATTTCATTCAAAATTTTATTAGGTGTACCAGAAAGTTATGTCGTTTTGAATTAATAAAATGAAACCGGAAATTTTTGTTTAACAGTGTTTACATGGTACTTTACAAATAACCATCTTATAAGTTACCTAAGAATATCTTAAATTTTATCCAGGATAAATTTCCGATGTCAGTATTTTAATTCAAAACGACAGAACTTTCCGGTACACCTAATAGTTAAGTGAACTAATAAAGCGTCACAGGTAAACCTAGTGGTGACAATTGAAACTAAATTTGTTTTTGACAGACTTTTTTCCGCCAAGTCTTCCGATAGCTGTCAACTTTCCTAACTTTGAATCAGATTTATCATTAGTATTTTTAAAAAGGTACCTGTCACATATATTTTAGACGAATAAATAAAATTAAATAAACTGAAAACATTTATAAAACTTTCTGTTATTAAGTCTACATTGAAAAACGAAGACTTGGTACTTATTAGTGTTGCCAAATGAAAGATTATTTTATTAAACTATCACCAATAATTTTGAAAAGTGATATTTGATATACATAATGGACGAATAACTTTCGAAGTAATTAGACAATCGTTACAGTTAAAATTTAGTAGTGGTTACTGAATCATAAAGTCCCTAAATTTAACAACGCTGGCACCTATCAGAGTTCGTACTCTTCACCTATTTTTCAGGATACTCTCGGTGATAAGAAATTCCCGCCTTTCTTGCCACCACTAATTTTATGCACAAATCTTTTTTTTTTTTTTTTTTTATACTAATGTGTCGTGATTAAGTAGGATAGAGGTTATTGTATAAAAAAAGTGGTAGCAACAAAGGCAGAAATTTCATATCCATGAGAGTGTCATGAAAAAATGGCGGAGTGTACGACTCCTGACATCAGTGCTGTCAGACTGAGGGGAATTTTTATTCAATATCCACGATTAAATTTTACATGTTACGGTTGCCTAATCGCTTTGAAGACTTCTTGGTCAAATGCCTTCGAAATTATTAGGAAACAGTTACAAATATAGGGTAACCACGTTTCCTACGCATAGCAGTGAGGACGATTCAATCGATTTTGGTGGCATTCTAGTTGCTAGATCCAACTACTGACGGCTCTAAAAAGAGTAAGTTAAAAAAAAAAAAAAAAAAAAAAAAAGCATGTACTTTGTGTTTAATAGTTTTTTATTTTTTTGTATTTAATAAGAAATAAAAAATAAGATTATTTTTAAACATTAAATTTGCGTCTTAAGCAATTACAAATTATGCATATATTTTTATGTCTTTCAGTTAATTTTTAAGATTATTAAATACTTTCATTAGGCCTTAATTTAACATTATCTTTTTTTCACATTCATCCATCTACTTTTATCAGTATCCTAAGTATAGTAAAACTATGCAACGTTTTTCCAATTGACTAATTGTTCTTTCATGAAGCCCATCCTCTCTCACTCTCTTGCAAAGATTAGAAAAAGGGAAATATGATAAACAGTGTAAACATGATCAAGTAATAAATTAAGTCATATTTTCTTCAGTTTTTTATCTACCATAACCAAAATGATAGCCATTAACACTGTTTATTATTCCTTGGCGAGTGTCATTAATAAACTTGACTGAAAGTATTCATTTAAAAGAATGTTTAAAAATGTAACACAAAATTCTAAAACAAAGAAGAATTTATGTAGAATATTCATGCCTTTTATGAGATTAAATATTTTCTAAGCATTTAAAATGTCTTTTTTTTTTTTTTTTTTTTTTTTGGTGAGTGTGATAATTGTAGAACCCAGAAATTATACTCTTGCATTTAAGTTAATATCAAAGATTTATATAGAGTCGGGATAAAAGCGCAACACCGGAAATTAATTTGTTATTATTTCACACAGAAAAAACAGATAGATATCATTCAAAGGGAAGTTAAGTGTGCTTTTTGAAAACGACATAAAATTTTAGATTACGTGTCATCTTCATAATGAAATAGGTGCCAAATTATTTTTTGAATTAATATGGAGATATTCGTATTTGAATATCTGGGATACTGGGGCTACGGAAAAGTACATACATTGTATGCTTTTCTTAGTATTCATAGAGTTAAAACACAGAAAATCTATTAAGCGATTACCCGAAAAAAACAAATATATGTATAATAATAAGTATAAGAAAAGAACAAGTTTATACTGTTGATCATCGATATACGTCATGGAAAAAAGGGGGAAATGAAACCATTATAGTACGACATGTAAACATGTACGACAACTTTGCTTTGCTGAATTTTGATTTTTTTATATACAAAATACAGATGTGTACATCATACCTGGTAGTATTTATAATTTATTCCGGAGTTCTGTTAGACCCGCGCTTTTACCACACCAGTTTATTTTAAAAGCCTTTTGCTTCTTATTTGATCGTAATTACACAATGTACAAATTTTTCTCTAAAATTGATTTGTTGTGAAAAAGGGGTGGAACTAACAGCATTCCGGAATAAATATGCCGAGCGCAAAGGGTTAACTCTCCGTCGTTCTATTTAATTTTACTACTCTGGTCAGTGTTACCAAATTTAGGGACATTTTTATTCAATATCCACCACTGAATTTTAACTGTAACGGTGGCCTGAACACTTCGAAGATTATTCGCCTCTTATATATATGTATATATCAAATATCACTCCTCAAAATAATTCGTGAAATTTGAATAAAAAAGTCCCTAAATTTGGCAACACTCTTTAGAGCGCTTTAAAGCGTTAAGGCTGGATAAGAGTTAAATTGACAATTTTTTCGTCAACATTTCCTTCTATTTTAAACGATAAGAACCACCCATTTATTTTATTTTAAGTTCTAGTGTTTGTTCAAATAATTCAAAATTTATTACCAGTAATCGATGAGGTAAATGCCACTTGTGTATATTTCTGCCAACATAAATTAAAAAAATAAACACGAATACGCAAAGTCAGTTTTGCTTTTCTTATTCTAAAGTGTTCTTTTAGAGGAACGCTGGAAAGTGGGGCTTGTTTTCTAAAAAAAAAAAAAAAAAAGATTTCTCATTTGCTATGACCAATGTCTTAAAATCGTCTTTTTTGCAGAGCCTGATTAAGAGGGAAGCACACATTATCTCCGCTCTCACCGGAATATTTTTACAATTATTTTTTACTTCATGTCATAGAAATTCCACGCTTTGACGAGGAAATATTTTTTATAAAAAATGAACGGTGTAAAACAATCCAATTTACTCACCGTTATTAGACACCAGAATTCTTTTAAAATTATTTTTAATGAGATTTTCTGTTTATTATTGGAGGAAAGTATTTGTTAAAAAATAACGGTGTAAGTATAAATAATGTGTGCTTATCCCTTAATCAGGCTCTGCTTTTTTGTTTCATTTTGTTTGCGTTTGACGTTGTTGTTCTGTATAGTTTGACACGTAATTAAAAATTACACATACTTTGTTTATTATTCTCTGTTATATTTTAAAATTCTCTCCGTTATCTCACGCAAAATTTTATAAATTATGGCTCCTTAGGCCTCTCCAAGATAAAGATTTATCTGCATGTCGAAAACTAATAACTTGGAAAGAGTTGCAAATGTGCACACGTATATTGTTCAGTATTAGAATTCATTTTATGTGAAAATTAATATAGGTCATGATCCATCATATTTTAATATGGTTTTATACCCTTTTACATAATTAAAAATATTTTTCTGAAAGAAATGTTATTTTTGATTATGTTTGTGTTTCTTAATTGTATCTCGTAAGAAAGAAAAATGTATTAATCAATTTATTTTCTGTGAAGATGTTAATAAAAGTTTTTGATATGAATTAAAAAATAGCATATCAACTTTAAACGCTTGTAATTCTATTTAAAAAAAAGTAAAACATACAACGAGTATACTTTTTCACTTTGCGTAAACCCCAGGGATTGAAATATAAAATAAAAATTGTGCAATATTATTAAAAAAAATTCAAACTTTGACTGCGTTTCAATATATACTATAGCCTCTTAAACTAGATGCCTGTTTCGTGAGTTGAAGCGGTAGACGGCGCCACCTGGTACAGATTGCGCGACATTTTTATTCAACAGCAACCAAAAATTTTTAAATGTGTGATTTAATATACATAAAAGGCGAATAAAATCGAAGAAACGTCGATTATATATATCATATATCACTTCTTAAAATTATTGGTGTTACTTGAATAAAAAAGCCGCTCAATCTGTACCAGGTTGCGCTGTGTACTGCTTCAACTTTTGTCAAGTATCCGAGCCACGCGACAGACATCTAGTTTAAGAGGCTATGTGTGTACAGTCAGGAAAAAAAAAGAAAGAAAGAAAAAATAAACGCAACACTCAATGTAACTTCGTTGCTAATCAATGCACAAAAATGTAACAAGTATCATTCGACTGGAAATTGTGAATACCTTTAGAAAATGAAATAAAATTTTGAATTGGGGCTCGTTTACATATTAAAACGCGAACCAACTTTGATTTTTTTTTCAATGGTAATACCCTATTTTTATTTTATATTTGAATTTCTGGGGTCCCGACGATACGAAAAATTATACTGGTTGTATATTTTAGTTATTCTTTTATAGAATTATAAGCTTTCAAAGTTTGAAGGTGCTAATGTTAAATTCATATTTCAAACTTTTATTAATATCTTTATAAAAAATATTTTGATCGATATAACTTTTTTCTTACGAGATACAGTGAAGAAACCCAAACATAGACCCTCATCATTTTCTATTCTGAAAAAAAAAAATTAATTCTGAAAAATATTAATAAATTCATATTAAAAAAAGTATTAATTATGACCAATGTTAATTTTTACAAAAAATGAATCCTAATGCTGAAAAATATGGTTGTGCGAATTTGCAGATCATTGCAGTTAATAGTGTTCGAGATGAAAATAAATCTTTCTTTTGAATAGGTTTAGGGCAGAGCCTGATTAAGGTGGAAGCACACATTATTTATACTTACACCGTTATTTTTTAACAAATACTTTCCTCCTATAATAAACAGAAAATTCTCATTAAAAATTATTTTAAAAGAATTCTGGTGTCTAATAACGGTGAGTAAATTGGATTGTTTTACACCGTTTATTTTTTATAAAAAATATTTCCTCATCAGAGCGTGGAATTTCTATGACATGAAGTAAAAAATAATTGTAAAAATATTCCGGTGAGAGCGGAGATAATGTGTGCTTCCCCCTTAATCAGGCTCTGGTTTAGGGGACCATCCCTTATAAAGTTTTGCACGAGGTAACGAAGAAAATCTTTAAAACAGAGAAAATTAAACAAAACATTCTTAATTTTTATTTACGGGTCAAACTGCCTAACAAAAACATCGAACGCGAAGAAATGAAACCAAAACGATGATTTTTGACATTAATGATACCAAACGAATTCTTGTTTTATAAAGAAAACAAGCCCCACCTTTCATCCTTCTTCTAAAACAAAAGAATATGGAAAAGAAAAAGAAAAAGAAAGAGTGGCTATGCGTATTCGTAATAAAACAATTTTTTTACGTTGGCGAAAATGTACTCAAGGGGCATTTGCCTGATCGATTACTGGTGATAAATTTTGAATCCTTTAAACGAACACAAGAATGAAAAACAACAACTATATAGGCGAGGATTACTAGTTAAAATAGTGAAATAGGTGTAACGTAAAATTTGGCAATTTAAAAAAAAAAAAAAAAAAAAGAATGGTATTGGGATGCAATCGTTTCTTAACTATCGTCATAGCAAAAAGGTTAATCGTTTAGTTTATATGTCGCTTTATTTTTTTTCTATTTATTTTTTTTCATTTTTTTTGTGTGGGGGGGGATATCATCATTTTAAGGAGATTTTATAAATACTTTTTAATTAAGAAACTATATTATCATAGAAATTATAAAACAAACTGTACAGTTTCAAAGAGTTAAACTGACCAAAACTGGTAAGTACAGTTAAAATTGTTTAATGTTTACTTTATGATACTTTATAATAATTTATCGTAAAAGATATAGTTATGCATTTTTATGTCGATATATATGTATAAAAATTATTACAATTCGTGTATTATGTCACACCTACGAAAAAAAGTGAAGGAAAATTTAAGTTTTATTGTTGATCAGTATACCTACGATGAAACTTTTGAAATGAAAACTATCGTACATTTTTCAAAGAACGCTGTATGACCAATCTAAAATGTATTCTCTAATCATAGCCTCCTAAAATACTTCTGTCGCGTTGCTCGTAAATTTGGCAACAGTTCAAGCGGTAGACAGCGCCACCTGGTTCAGATTGAGCGACTTTTTTATTCAACAGCCACAAATATTTTTTAAAAGTGATATATGATATATACAATCGACGTTCCTTCGATTCTATTCGCCTTTTATGTATATAAAATCTCACTTTTAAAAAATATTGGTGGCAGTTTAATAAAAAATTAGCGCAATCTACACCAGGTGGCGCTGCCTACCGCTTGTACTGTTGCCAAGTTTAGGAGGCTATGCTTTAATGATGTATTTAAACGCATACATAGTTAACCATTTGCAATCGAAGCTTTTTTCTCATGGGTATACCAGCAACTCAAAGCTACTCTCCGGATATTTGGTGATCCGATATAAACCTTCATAATTTTTCCGGTACTCATGGAATAATTTTTCGTACTAGAAAATGCTTCTTAAAAGGGCGTGACTTGAGAACAGAATTAGAATTGTGTAAGAGATCTATACAAAAATATAGAAGTACAGCAGGGTTCGTAGTTTCCGCTTTTTAGCTAGTCTAACTAAATCTAATCTAGCTTAATATAAGATCTGGCTTTCCATATGTTATGCTGGCCGCGAAATAAATGGCTAGCATAATGCACATTTTACGAAGGCTGCGCATTCTTTTTTGTCAGTGGCCTCTTTTTTGTCAACTACTTTGTAATTTCCAAATGTGCGGGCCTGAAGTGAGATGGAAAATTAACCTTTTGCATTCGAATCTTCTTTTAGTAAGCGTAATGAGCTACACGACAATAGTTTTAATAAAAAATGCAAAATAGGAAACATAAGAATTTTAATTATAAACATTTCATTTCTATATTATGTATATTTACTTATTACAAGCATTATATACGAATATTGTGATTTATAATTTTCCATCGTGTGATATTTTGCAAATCATTCTTGGCAATTTACCAATGACCAAGGCAAGCAACGCCCAAAGGCACTTAATAAAAAATGTGTGTAGAGTCTCTTTTTCAACGAAGTATGCACCTATTATAGCTCTTTTAATCGTAGAACATTATTGGTAGATATAAGATATATAGTAACTTAATTGGTCATAGCGCCTCTCCAGTTGAAGTAATGAATCGGATGTCGCCTGAGAGGCGACGTTCGAGTGCAAACGGTTAAATAACTCAAATTAGAGATAGTCAATTATTATTATTTTTTTTTTATATAATACTATTTTTCTTTAAAAATTTCTGGTGTGAAACAGTAAAATTTTGTCTAATTTTTGTAGGATCTTAATTTTATTTTTCTAGATTTACAGATAAATCTCTAACACATTTTTGGTTACAACTCTATGAAGACTAAAGCAAAGTATACATACTGTATACTTTTCTGAACTGCCAGACTCCTAGGAATTCAATTATGAAGTCAAAATTGGGTGTTGCTGTTGAAAAAAATTAAAGTTAGCGCTCATTTCAATATGTAGATGACACCTAATTCATCATTTTCAAAAAGTCCAGTTAATTTCCTGTTGAACGATGTCAACTAGATTTTTCTGCGTCAATTAATAACGAAATTATGAGGAGTGTTGCTCTTTTTTTCCCCGACTGTACATGGCCTTCCAGTTCAAAAATTCATTTCATTTTCTAAAAGTACTCACAATTCCCCGTCGAATAATATCTATTACATTTTTCTGAATCGATTAACAACGAAGTTACGTCGAGTGTTATGAATTTTCTCCGACGGTACATACATACATGCATATATTATGTATATGCATAGTTGCCAACTTAGTACTTTTTGGATACCGGAAAATTTTAATAGAAATATTTATTTTATTTAATCAGTGAACTGTAGCTAGTATACTTATTTAATAAAAATACTTTTAAAGATTAAATTTTTTAAGACTAAAGTGTGTTTAAAAAAGTAATCTAAAAAAGTACTATACATAAACTAAATTTCATTTTATTAGCCCTTGAAAATTTGATTTTATGAGCCCTAAATTACATTTATTAGTTAACTTTTCTCATTTTTAAATCAGGTGTCCTATCAGTATTTCTTAATACAAAAATATCCTGTCAATTTTTCACAGTTATTTTTTTTTTTTATAAATAAAGATGTTTTTCTGGTATGAAGTCTCCCGTCTAAATAAGAGGCTTCGAAACTATATGTACAGTCGAGAAACACGAAAAACCCACTGTTATTTCGTTATTTATTGACGCAGAAAATTTCATTCAGCGGGACATTAAGTGCACTTTTTGAAAATGATGTCCAATTTTGAATTAGGTTTCATCTACATATTGAAATGAGCTCCAACTTCAATTTTTTTCAATAACAACACCCGATTTTGACTTCATATTTGAATTTCTGAGAGTTACGCAGTGCGGAAAAATGCACACTTTGTATACTTTATCTTTAGCATTCATAGAGTTATAACCAAAAATGTATTAGGCGGTTATCTGTAAATCTAGAAAAATAAAATTAAGATCGTACAAGCAGGAGATACAATTTTATTGTTTTATACCGGAAATTTTGCCATAATTAAAGAATTGTAAAAATAAATGATACTACAAATATTACCATTTTTGCAACATCTTGGATCTACCCAATGTTGTCAGATTTCAGGGAATTTTTTATTCAATATCCACCGTTAAATTTAACTTGTAACGGTTACGTAATTACTTCGAAGATTTCTGTGAAAGGAGTTTCGAAACAATTAGCAAACCGTTTCAATTAAAATTTAGTGGTGGTTGTTAAATAAAAATTTCCCTCAATCTGGCAGCACTGGCCACACCTGATTTCGGAATTTTTAGATGCGTATATTATTAAATACTTTATTAGATAATACATTTTAGATATATTTAAATATATTACAATTAAGATTGTTCAGACAATCTTCTTAGAAAAATGTGCTATGTTTTTCAATTCAAAAGTACCTATCACCTTAAATTTTCTTTCACTTTATTTTGTAGATGTGATATAATATACGAACTGAAATAATATATATATCTACATACTTGCCATCATCTTAATTAATATTCCGTAGTGTTGTTTGTCACGCCCTTTTTTTCACACCAGTAAATTTTTATAGTAATATTCTCCAAATGCAATTATGATTAAGTAAGAAAAAAAAATACTCTAAAAATATACTGTTGCGAGAAAGAAGGCGGAGCTAGCAATACTACGGAATATTATTTAGAATAATGGCAAGTATGTATCTATATCTACAACAATGCATAAACTAAATCTTTTCAGATAAATTATTGTACGTTATCATGAAGTAAACATTAACCAATATTAATTGTACTTGTCAATTTTTGGTCAGTTTAAATCTTTGAAACAGTACGATTTGTTTTGTAATATCTATGAAAATATAGTTTCTTAATTAAAATACAGGGTGTTTATAATTAAACTTCCCTTAAAAACAGCATCCTAAAGTGCAAACGAGTGAACGGAATACAACGATATTTGGTATATAGACTATACACAAGATGCGCTGACGGAATTTCGAAAAAGAAAATTAGTCCCAAAATGTCCACCAGAAGGCGCCCTTTCTGGAAAAAATTAAATTTAACAAAACGTAAACAGAAACGAAACGTAATACAGAAACAATATTAAAATTTTTTGACTAGTTTTTTGTCAACTTGTCATCGAACCACATTAAGTAACGCTTGTTTTGCATAAAGCTTCCCTTCTTCATTTTATAATTCATAATTTTTGTTCCGGATTGTTAATATTGTTTCTATATTGCGTTTTGGTCGTTTATTGTGTTAAATTTAATGGTTTTTTTTTTCAAAAAACATGCACTCTGGGGGACATTTTGTAACTATTTTTTTTTCTTTTCGAAATTCCATGAGCGCATCTCGTGTATAGTCTATATATCAAATTTCGTAGTATTCCGTTTTTCCATTAGCGCTGTAGGATGTTGTTTACAGGGGAAGTTTAATTATGAATACCCTGTATGTTTATTAACGTAATTTTTAAGATTAAAGTATTCTTAAAATTAATTAGTTTATTATTATTTTAAGTGGTCTCAATATAATAATCAACCATTTCACCCTCTCTCTCAAAAAAAAAAAAAAAAAAAAAAAGAAAAGAAAAGAAAGAAAAGAAAAGAAAAACGAAAAGGAGCAATATATTAACTAAATGGTTAACCCTTTAACTATCACGTTAGTTAAGTAGCGATTTAAGTCTTCCTTTCATTCCAATTTCATTCGTTTATTTATTTATTTATTTATTTATTGACAATTTTTACGTTCAACCTATTTTTCTATTTAACCAGTAAGCCCCGCCTATTTAGTTGTTTTTTTCTATTCTAGTGTTTGTTTAAAGGATTCAAAATTTATCACCATTAATTGATGAGGTAAATGCTCCTTACGTATATTTTTACCAACAAAAATTAAGGAGATTAATTGAATATGCAAAGTCACTTTTTCTTTTCCTTTTCTAAATTGCTTTGACTTAGAAGAAAGGTGATAGGCAGAGCTTGTTTTCCATAGAAAACAGGAATTTTTGTTTTATATCATTAATGTCTAAAAATTAGTTTTTTGCTTAATTTCTTTGCGTTTGAAATTGTTGCTGTATATAGTTTGACCCGTAAATAAAAATTAAAAATATTTTGTATAATTTTCTTAGTTATTTTTAAACATATTCTTCGTTATCTAATGAAAACTTCTATTGAAACTCCTAAGCCACTCCAAAAGAATAAATTATTTATATCTCGAAAACTAATAACTGGAATGAGCTGCAAATTTGCATACCTTTATTTTTTAGCATGAGGATTCATTTTATGTTCAAATTAATGTAGGTCATAATTCATATTTTTTTATATGAATTTATTAATATTTTTCAAAAAAAAAAATATTTTTCAGAATCAAAAGTTATCAGGGATTATTATTGGGTTTCTTAACTGTATCTCGTAACATATATATATATATATATATATGCACACATATATATATATATATATATATATATATGTATGTATCTAGCTATTTTTTGTGAAGATATTAATAAAAGTTTGAGATACGAATTTAACATTAGCACCTTCAAACTTAAAACGCTTATAACTCTATAAATATATATATATATATATATATATATATATATACAACCAATGTACTTTTTCCCATTGCCGAGACCCCAGGAATTCAAATGTAAAATAAAAATAGGATATTACCTTTGAAAAAATCAAATTTGGTGCGCGTTTTAATAAGTAGACAACCCCCAATTCAAAATTTCACTTCATTTTCTAAAAGTACTTACAATTCCCCGTCGGATGATAACTATTGCTTTTTTGTGCATCGATTGGCAAAGGTGTTACATCGAGAGTTGCATTTTTTTTCCCGGCTGTATATTAATTATCGTACGATTGGCAACTTCGCCCGTAGTTAACCCTTTGCGGTGTAAGATAATTACGTGCAGGTATTTTTACGGTTTTTTTTTTTTTTTTTTTTTTTTTTTATGCAGGAGAGAGATCATTTTTGAAATAGTGGTCGGAAATAAAACAAAAATTTTCATCCTTGCACTTCTTAACAGAGTTAATAAATTATTAAAATAAATAAAGGTAATAAATAAAGAAAAAAACACAAATATGTTGCGAAGTCATTAAAATGCTTATTATTTTAATATATTTCATTACGTACCGTATTTACATAAGTGAATGTACAAATGAAATGCGTAAAAAATGTACAGTAATATGGTTTCAACTGCAACATAAAAAATATCAAATATGTTTTTAAAAATTCTATTGGATTTCTTAAGAGAAACGTATTTTGTTATCATTCAAAAGAGAATTCATTCATCAAAAACTTTTACGACAAATCAATGACAATTCATTTTTTTTTCTCTTTTGTTGAAATATTTGATAATAAATAGCTCAGCGAAATATCTTTGTAATTTCAACATCTATCACTTTTACCACATGAATTATATCATGCTTTGTCCGATATTAATCATGGTTAAATGTCTGCTCGTTTCATTTTTATTATTGATGTATATTCTATTTCGATCAGTGATTTACATTAAAAGAACATTATATAAATGTGTAAATATCGAATTTTGATTAATGTTGGGAGAATTATATTATTTAAAGCAGAGTAACAAATACCTTTAATATGATTTTTATTGATTTTGGATATGTATACTAAAATCCAAAAGATAAGAATAATCATTACATATAATGGAAATGTGGTTTCCGTGTTATTCTCTTACCATAATTTTCTAGCAATAATCATCATTATAATGAATCTCAAAAAGTTACTGTAAATACACAATAAATAAATCGTGATTTGTATGGAAATAGTGATAACTAAAGAGCAAAAATCTTGTCGTTGATATAAATAACTGCTCTTTGTTACAATTTTTAGCTGCCACTAATTTTCAATTGAAACACTTCATAAACTTGTGCAAAGGTTTTATGTGACTAAACCATTAACTGCTCATTTAAAAAAAATATATCGTTACAATAAATGTATATTTTTATTACATAATAAAACTCTACATATATTTAGGAGTTTAACTCTTTGAAGGACGCGGTAATTACACAGGGTTCGTACGGGTCTTACTTTTTCCCTGAGTCTCCCACCAGTATTCTGAAACAACAAAATTTATATTAATCAGAAAGACTTATTTTATAACGAAAATCGTTCTAAAAAATTACTGGTATAAGACTCAGGGAAAAATAAAGGCCCGTACGAACCCTGTTACACTCATTTCCCAGAGAACACGATGAATTTCTAAAAGAATTCAGAGGATTTCATAATCGGGATAACCTGATGTTCTCTTGACAATGGAAATTGTCTTTTTCATTTGCAGGATGTTTTCTGAATGTCAAAATGTCATACCTGTAGATACACCTGCTAACTATGCTAATTTATCCGTAATGGTATTTGGCCCCGCCTTTTTTTCACACCAGAATAGTTTTAGAGTAATATTCATCAATATGGTCTCATGATTAAATAAGAAGTCTATTGCTCTACAACTATTCTGGTGTGAAAAAAGGCGGGGCTTATTATCATTACGGATAAACTAGCATAGTTAGCAGGTCTACCTGTAGACAAGCTAAGGATGTATTTTTATGATTGTTATTAGACAGCTATAGGAGAAATGTAAACATCCTCTGTATGTATACAGACAACCATAAGTTGTCCAGAGGATAACATATTCGTCCTAACCTTGCATCCTGTCGATGAAAAAATATTTTGCTATAGACTGTCAAAAAATATTATCCGTTTAAGTGTTGCCTCGTAATTGAAACTATAACAAGTTTTAAAATTTTCAATACGAACGCCTAAAATTTCTACTATATTTAGATTTTAGGCTGACTATTGTACTGACTTTACATTTACATGAGGAACTGACTGTACAAAAAAAAATTAAAAATGAAACCACTTACCTTGCATATAAACTTTTTTGATTTTCGAAGAAAAAAAAATTAAGAAAGCGTGTAAGCTATTCGCATTTAATATTAAGATTAACTGCATTACAGGAGTCAAATGATTCGTCTCACTATAAACATTGGCAGCTTTTAAAAAGAATTTCTAATGCAAAGGTACTATCGACTAAATTTTCATGAGTAATTATTCCAAATAAAAATGAGGTAATTTATTTTAGTCCTTTAAAATTAAACGAGTTTTTTTTTCCTGTTTTTCATGTATCAGAAATATAAAACTGGGTATGTTTGGCGATTTCAATCATGCTTTTCTCACTTTGAATTTAAAATATCTGAGAAGAATATTGACAAGCAATTTCTTAAAACACATTATCTTTTGCTTTAAAAATAAACCTCTAAAATACTAATTAATTCGGGAGCAGTAAATGCTTTTGTGCAAATTTAAAATAAAAAACGGCATTTAGCTTCAACATACAGACGCCAGTTTATATAAAGGAAAATAAAATTTATTCAAAGTCTGTTTTCTCTCTCTTTTTTTTTTCCTTTGTAATTCTAAACTCGAGAAAGATATTGAGCTAATCATTATTTTAAGAAATTTAAGAAGTCGACTTATTAGAACCAAGAACTTGGCATACACATGCATTACAATTCTTTTTCCATGTACATGCTTAATAACAATTATTTCGTGTACAGTGATGATATTTATGTCTTTTTTTCATTCATTTATTTTTGCTACCAATATTACCTACAAAATTGTTATCATATTATTATTATTATTATTATTGATTAAATAGGATAGTGATTATTTTTAGAAAATAGTGGTAGTACAAAATAATAATAATAAAAAAATAAGATATTTAACTCTAGTCGTACATTGTTTATGCAAACATAGTGATATTATATACTTCCGTCGATTAAATAAACTGAAAACATTGAAAAAATTTTCCGATACGAAGTCTCCCTTGAAGAACTGGAGACTTGGCAACTACGAGTAAATAAGCCAAAATTAGTATTTAAAAAAAAAAAAAAAAAAAAGTGTTAATGATAAATTGTAAGCGCCGTACAAAGATTTAAATAGTAGGTTATTATGTTGGTGCTGTCAAGTAGGTCGGGTTTCCATTCAATCCCTACCACTAATTTATAGCATCAATAGTCTAGATTTTAATTTGCTAATATAAAAGGCAAATACTAACGTCTGCCAAAAAGTGTACAATTTATAATATGAACACTGCAACTATGTATAACATGACAACTATTTATAACATGAAGAATTAAATAAATAAATATCCCCAATGAGGCTATACCAGTTTATATAAAAACAAAAATATATTAAAACAAAAATTAAACCCATTTACAAAGGAAAAAAAACTACTTGCTTTTAAAGATTGACGAAGAAACAATAAACTATAATGTAAATAATTCTTTCAAGCTTTTTAATTTGAATTTTTATTCACTTTGGATGCATCCTGTTAGATACATACGGCATTCATAAAAGCATAAAACTGTATAGGTTTTTGCGATATCCTCTAAGTAGGATACTATATCTTTCATAATCAACCACTGACTCCTTGGTGCAGTTGAAAACAATTATCTATTTTAATTTTACTAGCAGCCCATGTCTTTGAAATTAAATGAGCTGACTGCCTGTTCTAATTATTATTCATTTTCCTTTTTTGCTTGTATATTTTTGTCTCTTGTAGACATATCGAGATGATTAACATATGCCTTTTCTTATGTAATTAATTTATGATTTTATAATATACAGTATTTTATACTCATTGGAATGTATTTCGTCACACTCTTATACAGAAGATAGCCAATTTAGCAGCTAACCGACATACACTGTTAAACATTTCAACAAAAAACTCTGTGTAATCTATTATCTAAAGTCTTACGTAAAATTACAGAGAAAAATAAACGGAGATGTTAAAAAACTTATTTTATACATTCATTTTAATAACTAATATTAATTTCATTAATTATTGGTGAGAATATATTTCGGACTTTGAATGCTTTTTCGAATGTAGAAGCAGAGACTTCAACATCCTAATTAATATTCCGCAGTGTTGTTAGTCACGCCCTTTTTTACACACCAGTAAATTTTTATAGTAATAGTATCCAAATTCAATTACGATTAAATAAGAAGAAAAGTACTCTAAAATGATACTGGTGTGAAAAAAAAAGGCGGGGCTAACAATACTACGGAATATTAATTAGTATGTTGGAGTCTCTGAGTAAAAGCAGTAATTTTTTATTTTAATTAAAAAATTAAATAATAAAATTCCGTAAAAGTACAGAATAATGATTGAGAATCTCGATTATTTACTTTTAACTAAGAATTACTGTAAATTTACAGAGATTCTGGATAAATATTTACATTAAATTTACAGAAATTTTTAACAGTGTAATCAATCATCTGTTATAGCAAGTGAGGACCCGATTTTGAAAACGTAATTATGCGATATTTTAGAATCCTTTTCGATAACTAGAAATAGCAATTTATTAAACATTTATGAAGCTTCAAGTGTTATGCGAAGACTTGTTATTTTCATGTTCGAACCGATACTACGATGGAATGCTGCCAAATTTTGCAAACCATGGATTCTTGTTCCTAATGAATGCTAAGTGATTTTGATACTGTTAAATAGAAGGTAAAAGCTCTTATTACAGTTTATTTTTTCCAAATATTAGTTATTTCATCTTTCCTGTACAATAATGCAACCGGCAGATTCTCGGAATACAGGACAAGTTCACAGAGTAGGCTTAAAATTATCTCCCTTTGGGGACAAACATCCTGTTGTCTGGTTCGCTTATATTGAAGAGCAGTTCGTGGTTTCAGTAATAACTCAGAATGAAACCAAATATTATTGTGTAATTTCAGCCCTAACTTCTAACATTCTGCGTTATGTAAGCGATATTGCATAGATGCCACCATTTTAATTTATTCCGGAGTATTTTAAGCCCCGCCTCTATTTCGCACCACTTTGTTTATAGAAATTTTTTCTCCAATATATAACTTCAATGAAGTAAGAAAAATTTACTGTTAAAAAATAAGTGGTATGAAATAAAGGCGGAGTTAATAATACTCCGGAATAAATTAAAATGTTGGCATCCAATGATATTGTGATAACACCGCCAAGCACAGACAAATATAATACCCTAAAATCGCGATTAATTTCAGAATTATCCGACACAGAACAGAGGCGAATTAAAGCTGTTCTTTCTGAATTAACTTTGAGTGATGACAAATCTCCACACTTACAAAGAAAAATTAAACAGTTAGCAGGTGCGTTTAGTAGCTATGATTTCCTTAGAACACTCCAGTTGCAACGTCTGCCTACCCAAGTTCAAGCTATCTTTCAGTCTCACCAGAAAACAATCCCAATAGTGTAATAACAGAAATCAATTAAATGATTTTCTTTCGAGAGGGTATAATCTAAAGTGATTTTTGAAGCATAAACTATCCCAAGTAGCACGGGAACGTTCTGTGAACGTCTAATAACGGTTACAGTCGTTCAAACACCGTGTTTCGTGTCAAGAGAACGTTCGATTAGACGTTCAAAAATAGTATTACTTTGAACGTTCTGAAAAGGTTTGCTTTGTACCATCTATAAAACGTACAAGTCTAGTTCTATGAAAAACGTTCAAGTGTATCACCGTCGTAACACGTTCTGTCACAGTGTGATTATAACGAATATGACAAAATGACTTTTTTTTTTTTTTTTTTTTCAGTTTTTTTTCCTTATTTTCAGTTTCAAATTTTGTTGACATGTAGAATAATCATTGAAATGTAATGGAGATGCGGTGAGAAAAAATTACAAAATTTTAAACTTCAATTATATGTTATTATAATCATTATAATTATTTATAATTTTATTTAAGTTGTATGCTGTTGAATTCTGTCAACCACATTACTCCAGATTACTTTTGCAGATATTCATTATTATTTGCTTCTTTTAAATTGTTAATACGAATATGGCGTATATGTTATACGTTATTGCTAATTGTTAATAATTGTTAAGTTACGAAAAATTAATTAACTTTATTTATTTATTTATTTATTATTAATATTATTAATATTATTTTGTATATACCAAGAAAAATGTGTTGGGTAATTGGGAATTTTTGATCTCCGATTTTCCATGGGTTTATACACTCTTGAGATGTCAGAACACAATTCTACCATTCTTCCAAAATGCCAGTCTGTCTGTTTTTTTTTTTTTTTTTTTTTTTTTTTTTTGTGTGTGTGTGTTATCAAAGTTTTGAGGAATCTGTATCTCACAAACTAATGGACGGAATTTAACCAAACTTGATGTTTAGTTAGACTTTGAACTAATTTGCTAAATATCAGGAATATTTAATTAGATATTGACCTAAATATCAGCTTTGGTGCTCATTAGCCTCTGGAATGTATCACCAGATAGGGTTCGCTTCTATTCTGTAAATTCTCCCTTTTATGGGGAGATTATATCTCAGCTTCTACAGTGCACAAATGCACCAAACTTAATATGTGAAACAGATATTATGTAACACTACGCTGTGAGCATTGTTTTTAACTTTTTCCTGGAAAATTAAATATGTGTATATATATATATATATATATAAATTTATATTAGTAATATTTAATTAAGAAAAAAGTATGGGCAATTTGTATAGTTCATCGCTTTTGTATTAAAATTTTCAATATTCTTGCCAGAAAAGTCGTCTATACTTTTAAACCGAAAGGATCAACCCTAAATCTGTGATAATTTAAAACAAAGTTATCGACTTTTCACATTTTTCATTATGTAAAATACATTTCTTAAGATATATATTTTGTATACTATAAAATTGATTTTTTTGGATATTTAGTTTTATACTTGTTTGAGATGAAAATCGTATACATTTACCATGGAAAATAATTTTGATAGATTATTTTAGCAAATAATATTTATGACATTGACCTGCGCAGGAAAATATAGAAGAAAGTTTTAGGATGGTCTCAGTATAATAATTTTTAAAAAGGTTAAGTTTTGAACAGTGTGAAAAATCTTTATAAGAAGGATGTTATTGAATAAATTGCATGATCGACAGAAAGTTTCGCTGCGTATAAATGCCATCTGCTCTATTGTTGCACAGGAAGCTGATATTTCTTGGCGTGGCCCGTGGTACAAAGTTCAGACTACTGCTTCCTTACTCATCATTTTTTGTATTTACTGTTACATTCAGATTCAGATTTGTTTGAATTTAACATTCGGATATATTCAGCTTCAAAGAATACAGATAAGTTCTTTCACTTACTTTTCCTTTTTGTAAAATTTTGCATACGTGTGCATTGATATTTTACAAAATTTGGTTTATTTAAATTTATCAAAAAAAACATATATAATATTTTTAAATTAAATTTGAAAATTTTAAATTTTTTACATCTTTCACGCTAACTCCTAAATTTATTTCGTTCGATATTTTATTATTATAGTTCAACGATGTAGTCTAAACTAGCAAACCCATGCGAATTTTTCGCACTTTTCTTTTCTTATTTACTTTTAAATTTGAAACTCATAAATATTATACAGAAATCCCCATCTAATTGAAATTTTAATTTACCAGAAGCCAAATTATTATTAGTACCAAATTAATATTGTGCAATAGTGAGACCAAGATCATTCAAAGAAAGGTTTCAAAATAAAATTCATGGTTGAAGGCCCAGTTTCATACTTTCGCAGGCAGTACAGTTATAGTATAGGATTTCCATGATGCCTTTTAAATTTTTGTCGCGATGTTGGTGATGACTTTTTTATTTATTTTGGTATAATATTTTGTAAAAAAAAAAAAAAAAAAAAAATTATAATAATAATTCTTATTTTGATAAATTTTTATGTTTATGATTTTTAGTCAATTTATGACAATTATTCATATTCTGTATAATCTTTAAAGTATTTCTATGTTTAAAATGACGCTTATAAAGATTGAATAAGCAATTTTTAAAAATACAGTTTTCCATAAAATAATGTAATCAGACAAATGTCTTAATTTTTTCTTATTAGTTCATTGAGTTGAGTCCGCATGCTTAAATATTGTTCATTTTTAAATATTTTTTTTTTTTTTATCCTCGCGTATTTCAAGAATTACACTACTTATATCGTTTCGGCGAAAATTAATTGCAACTGATCCACGTTAAAGAAATATATAGATAGATTTCATCATGTATGTTTACATTTTACAATACACTGTAGAAATGTAAAAGCAGGGAGAAGTGTTAAAAAAGAAATAGTTACTAAGGTGAATCTTAATATTGCTAAATGTTTTAAATTTTGAAGTTTATTTATTTTATTTTTATTTATTTATTTGTTTACAGAATATACTTTTAATTATTTTTTTTATTTATTTTCCAAAATGTTTCACCACATTTTATACTGTTATATTTCACTGCATGTGTATGTAAAATTTATAAACTCAAAATCAATAATTTAAATAAATTTCGCATACGCATGATTTGAAATATGAAAATATTAAGTAAATTTCACGTAATCTATTTAAATAAAAAAACAAAATAATAATAATAATTTTTATTTTTCATATTTTTAAACGTATTTAAAATACACCGCTGTTCAAAATTAAAGGAACACACCTGCTTTCCCATTTTCTTCTTTTATGCATAACTTTTAAACAAATAAACACATGGACATAAAATTTGGATGTCATGTTCGTTATCATATCATTAATCGAATTTTACATAACTTTAGAATAAGTAATAATTTTAAACTAATAATTATTAATTTTTCTCAAAAGTAAGCTTTGGAAAAAATGAAAAATGTCAACAATTTTAGCAAAGAAAACTTAATAAAAAATTGTGTTAATGATGCATTATAAACAAGTGAAGACGCACAGCCCTCAAATTTTAAACAAAATCCATTTTTTACTTTCTGTGTTCACTTTTCTTTTACTTTAATAACGGAATTTTTGAAAAAAAAAAAATAATAATAATAATTACTAATTTGTATAAACTGTGATCATCACCAGAATAATAAAAACGTCGATAAATAATTTAATAATGAACGCCTTATCCGATTTTCATGTTTCTATGTAAAATTTAAAAAAAAATATTCACACGCGAAAAAATGAAGAAAAAAAGAAGAAACAAAAAAGTGACTACATGAAGAAATATACGGTTTTAATCTAACGCATGCATGCGCGTACATCTTTAACCTATCTGTAATGCATCTACATGACCATTTTTCATTAAGTTTTCTTTTCTAAAATTGCTGAAATTTTTCATTTTTTCAATGTTTACTTTTGAGAAAAAATTACTGATATTTAGTTTAAAAATTATTACTTATGCTAAAGTTATATAAAATTCGATTTATGGTATTTTAAAAAACATACTATCCAAATTTTATACTTCTGTGTTTATTTGTTTGAATTATGTGGGGAAAAAAAAGAAAACGATAAAACAGTTTATTGTTTAAATTTTGTACACTTGTGTACTTCTTTTAACTAATTTTTATTTTTTGTTTTCCATTGATTGTGCATTATTATAGTTTAAAAATAGAATATGTAACATATCTGGGCATTAATTTGAGATTTCATTGATCATTTAAAATTTAATAAAATACTTTTGTGTTTGAATGCTAAAAGTTTGCAGTAAGTTTCAAAATTTAGACATAAATATTTTTAAATTTTTTTGCTTAAGGGCCCTCTTCACTCACCGCCGCTGGAAGCGGAAGCTAATGTTATTCAATGGGAAATATTTCTTTACAAATAACTTATTAAGTAATACATATTTTAAAATTCTGTTTTCACATTATGAAAATTCCCAGCTGTTAAATTGACGGAACTTTTTTAAAAAATAATTTTTTTAATTTTTTATATTTTACTTCGAAGCTGCAAAATACGAATTTTCAATATGTGAATTTTTTTCATTTTGCCATTTCAAAATAAAATGTTAAAAAATAGAAAAATACTTTTTCAAAAAAGTCCGTCAGTTTAACAGTTGGGAATTTTCTGAATGTGAAAACAGAATTTAAAAATATGTATTAGTTAATAAGTTATTTGTAAAGAAAATTTCCCCATAGAATAACATTGGCTCGGGCTACCGGCGACGGTAAGTGAAGAGGGCCGTTAACTTATTAAAATTAATATCCAAATATGGTTATATTCTATTGTTAAATTATAATGATGCAAAATCTAGGGGGGGGAATAATAATTAGTTAGCTGGGGGCATATTATCTTAAAATTTTTCAAATTATTCCAGAACTTGAATTTATTTATTTATTTGTTTTTTAATTCAAATATTTATCTAGAATATTCAAAATACTTGATCTGTTGTTATACCATATTTCAATGCATGTATGTAAAATTTTAGAATATTAAGACAATTATTTATGAAAAATCTCATAATGGCCTACACAAAAAGGAAAAAAGAAAAGCAAAGATAAATAAGAAAATGAAGAAAAAAAAAGAAAAAAAAAAGAAGTAAATAACAAATACAAAACTTTGAACACACACTATAAAATTCAAGAACTCGAAGCAATTGTTCCGGGTCGAGAAAAGACACAACCCTTCATCAACCGAACAAAGTAGGCACGAGTACTGCAAAAAATCTCCAACGTAGCTCTTGTATTTGCAGCACTCGTGTCTATTATGTTCGTCTAACGAAGGGTCGTGTCTTCTTTCGACCCGGAACAACTGTTGCGAGTTCTATTATATTATACATGAAAGAAATTTTTAGCACACTTAAAGAACGTTCAAAAATTGTTTACATAACGTTGTGAGAACGTGTGTATAGAACGTTTTCAGAACGTTTCTACACTATTTTAGAACGTTTACAGTGCGTTTTCTAGAACGTTCTGAAAATGTGTATAACGTTTTGAAAACGTTCTAAAAACGTTCAGAACGTTCTGAGACCGTATATATAGAACGTTCTCTGAACGCTTCTATAACACCGATGGTGATAGCTACACGTTCATTGAACGTTCCCTGAACCGTACTATTGTCCATCTTCAAGATGGACAAATAGACGTCTATAGCACGTTCAAAGGGAACGTTCTTAGAACGTGTTTGCAGAACAATTTTTGAACGTTCAGAGAGCGTTTCGGTGCTGCTTGGTTAGCTCTCGTGAGCCTGTTCTCGAGAAATCGGTATTTAAGTTTGAGTAAAAATGTAATTACGGGAGGAGCCTCGAAAAGTGGGTGGAATTTCGATAAAACTTATCTATACAAATTAAAAATGTTCGATACTTATTATTGTATACTAATCAGAATTATATTATTGCCAACAAACACCTTAGGCTTTGAATTTAATGTTTTATAGCAAAATGTCTCGTACCAATCCTTTGTTAGTGTGTTCTAATTAAAGATGCCAACTTAGCACTTTTTGGCTACCAAGAATTTTTTTATAATTTTTTATTATATCAGCGAAAACCGTTACAGTTCACTGATTAAGTAAAATAATTTTTCTATTAAATTTTTTTGCTAAGTTGGTAAGTATGGTTCTAATTTGATAGACAATTATAAAGATGTTAAGATGGTAGCAAGAGAGTTTTTAACAGAAGAGGTACAACCAGAGCCTGATGAAGGGGGAAGCACACATTATTTATACTTACACCGTTATATTTTAACAAATACTTTCCTCCTATAATAAACAGAAAATTCTCATTAAAAAATATTTTAAAAGAATTCTGGTATCTAATAACGGGGAGTAAATTGGATTGTTTTACACCGTTCATTTTTTATAAAAAATATTTCCTCGTCAAAGCGTGGAATTTCTATGACACGAAGTAAAAAATAATTGTAAAAATATTCCGGTGAGAGCGGAGATAATGTGTGCTTCCCCCTTAATCAGGCTCTGGGTACAACTTTTTAATGAAATTAAAAGTAAGCGTCAAGATTTCATTAGGAACCAAAGAAATTAATGCTTCATTTTTGAGTGCATTTATTATTTCTGAACTATTTTGTTTTTAGGATTAATTAATGCAAATATTAGATTACAAAAGAATTATTATTATGAAGAAGAAAACCTACTAATTGACGAATTTGGAGAGTTTTATGCCGTGTCAAGCGATGAAGGTGAAATTTTAGAAGGCAGTGACGATGAAACATCAAAGGAAACCCCGACATCTAGGCAACGTTCAACTCCTGTTATAAAATGGCCGCGAAGTGTGATTAACCTTCGCTTTCCCAAGATCAAAGCGTTACTGCAGAAAGGTTGCTTTCAGATGCCGCTTGGCACGTTTGGTGAATCACCATCACCGTGCCTTTTTGTATCGTTTAGAAGTTGCAACATTCCACTGGTTACGTTTGCTATCTCTGGCGATTTAGTGCACATTTTGGATGAGGCGTGCTTAACTAAATTTCAACGTCAAAATGACCCCATCTTGGGAAAGCGAGAGTTAAGGCAGGAGAAAAGTGACGGGCAGTCTCATACTGGAAGTCGGGAAAACGTAAAAAGTTGAATTTGGCTACAGTTCGTGACATCTGTTTCGCAGCTGTACAGTTGGGATAAACAACTACAAAACCTAAGTACTAATTCGTCGAGAGGGTCAAAGTACAAAGAAATGTCCGTCCACGTTTATGAAAAGTTCCTCGAGCTCGTGCACAAGGTGATTCCGTTAATACCGACGACCTACGCATGTGGGCCTTGGAATAAAGTTATGCACTATAAATTACGAATTTCACAGCATCTTCTTCTTGGGTACAGAAATTTTAAAATCGGTACAACATTGTGTCACGAAAAATTACAAAATTCGTAGGGAGAAATACCACACAAAACACAACCCTACGTGAAGCAGAGATCGCCAGTTTCATCGTTGAAATATGCCCAAGAGCAACAAACAATCCAGCCATTTGATACAATTCAGATCAGAGTGGTTTCCAAATGGAGATACATAGGGACAGGCGTGTAGACACACACGGAGTGAAGAAAGTTGAAGCTAGTGTTCAATCAAAACATGGTATGACTCATAGTTATACTATTCAACCAGTAATCAGTGCCAATAATCGATTGCTCACAGCAATGCTCGTCGTACTTCAGGAATCTACAGGTAATTTTGGAGCGAATGTAAGGCAAAACATGTTCAATTCGGAAAGTTTACACATCCAAGACACAAAATCTGGTGAGTTGCACAGTCTTAATTCAATCTTAATTCAGTAGTTCAAACATTTGAGTAAATTGTGCCCTTAATTATATTTGTCTCTTAGGAAAGGTGACGGAAGAAACAATAAAAACATATCTGCAAGATGTCTATTTCCCCTCTGTTGTTAACCAGTCTCATCTCGTAGTAGACGCTTTAACGCAATACTGTGACTTCACCAACGTCAGTGAAACTCTTTCGGCTGTTGGAAAATTCGAATTAAAGAGAATTTCGTCAGGTGCTACAGGTAGAGTTCAACCTTAGGATGTTGGATTCTTGCAATCCTGGAAGCAGTCTGTTCGGCGGGTATCCGATCGGAAACTAATGTGAGAAGGAGTCAATACGTTTCAACGTGACAGCATCATCAAACTTCAGTTACTTGTTCATTTCCAGATTTGTGCACCAATATACTCCGATATGATTCGCTACGCTTGTTACAAATCTGGATTAGTGCAAACTCGACCATCTACGTTTGAATCGCCTTGCAGTTTTGTTTTCCGCAGGAAGTTCACCATTGTAAACTATGCACTAGATTTATGTTCCTAAAATGTTCTTAGTACCATGCGTTTTTATGCTGAAATCATTTTTTTGTTCAATACTATGTTTGTCAATAGCAAATTGCTATCGAAGACTACTTTTGTTTTTATATTGTTATATCTAAATATGTTTTAAATTTCATATTAATGTAAATATTAAATTTTTTCAGTCAGAACCATGACAATATTTTAATTTATACATTTATCAGTTTTTAGACTCTACATTAGCGAAATTTCAGACATTATATCTCGATAATAAATTGAAAGGATCTATTGATTTCATTTGATCTTTTGATCTTTTGATCTACATCAAACAAAACGATTGTCTATGCTCTTTCAAATACTGGTGGTTTGGATTTCATTTATTAATTCAGTAAGGCATGGTTTCATGGATTAAAGCGTGGTTGTATTGATAAATAGAGCAAAACTTTCAGAATTTATAACTCGAAAACGAGCTGATGAGGGCATTTGATTTATGCATCAAAAAACATTTTAATATTTGCTCTTTCGATTGATGCTTGTTTGGATTTTTTTTATTATTACAGCATGGGATTGTTTCCTGGTAAGAAGACAGTTTAGATAAATTAGTTGTAAAAGCTAAAAAAATACACGATACAGAAATCATGAACAGTGAGGAAGTACAGTCGGGGAAAAAAAACACAACACCCGCTATAATTTCGTTATTAATTAACGCAGGAACATCTAATAGACATAATTCAACAGGAAATTAAAAGCACTTTCTGAATATGTCATCAATTTTTGAATTAGGGGTCATCTACATATTGAAAGGAGTGCAAACTTTGATTTTTTGACACCCAGTGTTGACTTCATTTTCGAATTTCTGAGAGTCTGGCAGTGCGGAAAAGTATACTGTTTGTATACTTTATCTTTAGTATTTATAGAGTTATAATCAAAAATATGTTAGGGTGTTATCTGTAAATGTAGAAAAATAAAATTAAGATCCTATAAGAAATAGAAATTTTTTAATGTTTCACACCGGAAATCTTTCAGGAAAAAAAAATAATTAAAATTAATAAAACGTGGCCGGTTTTTCCAATTCTTTAATTATCTTGAATTCAATTTTTTAGATTTGTATGTACTTCAGTTATTTTTTAGGTAATTTTATGTCTATTTAAATACATTACACTTTCGATTAGTCCATACAGTACTGTTTGAAAAAAGTGAAATATTTTTCAAGTAAAAGTGTCTATTATGGCTGTACTGATTACCAATAAAGCTTAAATTTTCTTTCGTAGGTGTAACATAATATACCAGATGAAATAATATAGACATATATATATATATATATACAACAACGCATAAACTAAATCTTTTCGGATAAATTATTGTAAGGGTTCATGAAGTATATATTAAACAATTTTAATCGCACTTACCAGTTTTGGGTCAGATGAACTGTTTGGAACTGTGCGATTCGTTTTATAACTTCTTAATTAACCATTTCGCGACTGCTGACGTAGATTCACGCCATTTGAAAATCTGTAACTCTGTCCGTGGGCGTTTCTTTCGTAATTTGTGTGTTACATATTTCTTAAGTGTGTACCCAGTGTTCATAATTTTGCAATAAAATATACTATGGATAGAAATATATTGATTAGAAAGAATATAATTATAATGTATATCCATTTGTAATATAATTGTGAATACAAAAAATTTGTTCTGAAATATTTTATTTTGAGAGTATAACGCCCGTAGGCGGATCTTACTGTCAAAAAGACAAAATCCTGCGGTCGCAAAAAGTGTTAAAATTTATAAAAGTTAAAGTATGTTTTTAAAAATGTATAAAATTAAAATATATTAATAAAATTTTAAAGACTAAAGTGTCCTTAAAATAATAACCCTCCTCCCTGCAAAATAAATAAATAAGTAAATAAATAAAATAAAATAAAGCAATATATGAAGCAAATGATTAAGCCTTTTTTAACTATGAAGGTAGTTAAGAAACAGTTTTACAAGTCTGTCTTTCATTCCAATTCCATTGTTTTTTTTTATTTGACAATTTCACATTAAACCTATTTTTCTATTTAAAACAGTAAACCCCGCCTATTTAGTTAATTTTTTTTTTCTTCTAGTGTTCGTTTAATTGATTAAAAATTTATCACTAATTAATCGATGAAGTAAGTATCACTTGTGCATAGTTTTGTCAACGTAAAATAAAGGGTTTAACACGAATACTCAACGTCACATTTACTTTTCTTTACTGTATTGTTTTGTTTTGAAGAACGATGAAGGCGGGGCTTGTCTTCTTTAGAAAACAGGCTTTCATGATGCTAACACTAATGTCTAAAAAATCATCATTTTTGTTTCATTTATTTGCGTTTGACGTTGTTGTTATATAATTTGATCCGTAAATAAAAAATAAAAATATTTTGTTTAATTTTCTTTGTTATCTTTTAAGATTTGATTCGTTATCTCATGCAAAACTTTATAAGAGACGGCCCCCTAAACTATTCCAAAAGAAATATTTATTTATATCTCGAAAACTAACAACTAGAATGAGATGCAAATTTGCACACCTATATTTTTAAGCATTAGGATTCATTTGATGTAAAAATTAATATAGGTCATAATTCATAATTTTTATGAATATGAATTTATTAATATTTTTGAGAATTAAAAATATTTTTCAGATTCAAAAGTAATGATGTATTATGTTTGGGTTTCTTCACTGTATCTCGTAAAAAAAAAAAAAAAAAAAATTATATTAATCAAGTTATTTTTTGTGAAGATATTAATAAAAGTTTGAAATAGGAATTTAACATTAGCACCTTCAAATTTTGAACGCTTATAACTCTGTGAAAAAATAAGTAAAATATATAACCAATATACTTTTTCGCGTTGTCACGATCCCAGGAATTCAAATATAAAATAAAAATGGGGCATTACCATTGAAAAAATAAAAGTTTGTGCGCGATTTAATATGTAGACGACCCCCAATTCAAAATTTCAGTTCATTTTCTGAAACTACTCACGATTCCCCGTCGAATGATACCTATTACATTTTTTTTTACATCGATTAGCAACAAAACTACGTTGAGTGTTGCGGTTTTTTTTCCCCGACTGTACAATACCCACAAAATTCATTCCCTGGCATTAGGATATTACAAATGCAAATATCAGAGTTTATAGTAAACCAGTTGAATGCCTATCAAGAAAGTACGAGCTCTGAAAATCTCCCCGTCGTCAACGTTCAAAAATCCAAAAGACAAAAGTGCCATATGTCCAGTACTGATATCACTGAGAATTCAGTGATGCCGCACAATGCTGCATATGCCCTTACAATTTCTAATAAAACGAAAACTAACTGAGAGATCACATTCTCTGGCGCAATGTGATTTTAAACTCGATAATAAAACTCGCCTTTTTGTACCTGATCCCCTTTCAAACTTAACTTATTTAATCGATAGTGGCAGTGATTTTTGTGTACTACACTACCGGAGAAGTAATTCTAAACTAAACAATAGTAAATATTACTTTGTATTTTACAAATGGTTCAACCATCAAGACATATGGTGTTAAAGTGGTAACTTTAAGTTTAAACTTACGTCATAAATTTCAGTGGCCATTTATTCTCGCTGACATAGGTAAACCTATCATTGGCACCGATTTTTCACGATATTATGGGTTGCTTATTGATCTCAAATATGGGTGTCTTAAAGGCCCACTCACCAATCTTATAAGCAAGAGTAGTACTGAGAGTACGCCACAGGTTACCCTAATCGCTAACACGTATGCTTATCGGGACATCCTAAACAAATACCAGAAAGTGGCACGATCTTATTCTAATATTAAAGAAATAAAGCATAATTTTGTACATATAATTTTGACTCGTGGACAACCTGATTTTGCCCGCCCACATAAGCTGCATCCTGCGAAATTAGCAACAGATAAGCGTGAGTTTGAGTACATGTTAAAACATGGTATTTGTAGGCCGAGTTCATCGAACTGGGCTAGCCCTCTATATATTGTAACCTAAAGATTCTGGAAAAGATTGTCAACCTACTGGCGACTATAGAGCTCTCAACCGCATCACAATACCGGATAGATGCCCCATTTACGACTTTTCGAGTCAGCATCATGGGAAGGTTATATTTTCTAAAACAGATCTAGTGAGGGCATACCACCAGACTGCTGTCCATCCGGAGGACATTCCGAAAACCGCAATTAACACGCCATTTGGTTTGTTTGAATTTTTAGCTATGCCTTTTGGATTGTCTAATGCAGCGCAAACGTTCCAGAGATTCATTAATGGAGTTTTACAAGGTTTTGACTTCATATTTGTTTACCTGGATGACATCCTAATCGCAAGCCGTTCCGAAGAAGATCATCAAAAACAGCTCGAGATGGTTTTAAAACGACACTCGAATTACGAAATTCGCATAATTAAAAAAAATAAATACGTCGTAGGTGTTTCAGAAGTATCTCTTTGGGATTATTTAGAAAACAAAGATGAAACTAAACCACAACCAGAGTGCGTAGAGCCAATTTTAAAGTGTGCCTTACCCAAAAAGGTAAAAGAGCTTCAGCGCTTTCTTGGTTATTAAATTATTATAAAAAGAACTCCAAAAATGCTGCTCATATGCAAGCTCCTCCAAATGATATGCTAAAAGGCAAAACGGATAAGCGTAATAATACCATTGAATGGACCGAAGCTCTAAACTCAGCGCTCGAAACTTGTAAAGAGCAGCTTGGCGAGACCTCGATGTACTCTCACCTGTACCCAGATGCACATTTAATGCTTTTCACGGATGCTAGTTAAACTGCAGTGGGAACTTCAATCAATCAAATTAAGAGATCTAAGAACGTAAACAGTATCGAAACCTTACAATTTTTCTAATTAAAACTATCTCCAGCACAGCAAAAATGGTCTACTTTCTATCGGGAAGTGTATGTGATCTATGCTGCCATTCGACATTTCAAGCATATGCTTGAAAGTTGGCAGTCCATAGTATTCTCAGACTATCACCCACTTACATGTGCCTTTTTACAGAAATCTAACAAATGTTCTCCGAAACTTACATTATTTAGATTTTATTGGCCAGTAGACTACTGATATCCAATTTGTAAAAGGTTCCGATGATATACCAGCCGACATTTTGCCAAGAAATGAAGCTTTAGAACTTCCAAGTGTTTCAGATTATACGGCTGTGGTACACGCCTAAAGCACAGATAGAGAATTGCAGGATCTCATGAAGTCGGATACACAGCACTGAAATTAAAAAAAAAATGAATGTACCTCGGTCAGAAGTTCAACTTTTTTGCGATACTTCCACTCAAAATATGCTCCAGTATCTTCTATTTGAATTTAGAAAAACTGTTTTTAACACTCTCCAAAATTTAGCTCATCGAGGTGTAAAAGCTACAGTAAAACTGCTAATATCCCGTTCCGTATGACCCGCAATAAAAATCGATTTCACAATTTGGGTGCTGACATTTATACCCTGTCAGATATCTAAAATATACCGTCATACTAACAGTCCTGTCCATAATATTAGAGTACCAGACAAAAGATTTGAGCATGTATATTTAGATATTGCAGGCTCTCTTCCCCTTTCCCGTGGATATACATGCCTGACAATGGTTAAGCGTTTCATGCGTCGGTTCGAGGGATGCCCAATTAATGACATTACCGCTATTACGGTAGCTAGAGTGTTCTACGAAAATTGAATTATTGGTTTTGGTATTTCGAGAATAGTTACATCGGACCATGGTAAACAATTTGAATTATACTTATTACTAATGAAATTTTTAGGAAGTAAACACATACATACCACGCCATGCCATTCGATATATAACAGTTTAATCAGAAATTGGCACCGTACAATGAAAGCATCTTTGAAAACTCATTTATCTGACTATCACACTGAGATCTTACCCACAATGGTACTGGAAATGTGTTCAGCATGCAGGGAAACTATAAAAAAGAAAAAAAACCGACAGCCGAGCTTCTCTATGGTACTGCTCTTCGATCACCTGGCGAATTATTTGCACCTACTCCCAGAGCCTTTATTGCAGTCGAGTTTGTCCAACATCTAATAGAAACGAAGCAGAAGTTGTCTCCAGCTCCAACGAGTAACCACGACACTAAAAATCGACCATTCGTCTCTCAAGACCTCCAGCAGGGCAAACAAGCCTTCGTACGACATGGCGCAGTCTAGTCGCCACTAAAGCCACCTTACGATTAACTTTATCTCATGTTCGAGCGAAAAGATAAAGTTTACAAGTTACAAACCGGAAACACACACAAATTTGTATCCACAGATCGGTTAAAATCAGCATTCGTATTGAATGATCTTCAAACGACACCAGACAGTGCATCCAGTATCCACTAAATCCATCGAAACTCACGATGTTTGTGAACTGGAACACGCAACAACTGTCAACTTTAGACCATCAAGGGAAATTCCGAAACAGACTCGTTCTGGACGTAAAGTCCGTTTTCCTGTACGTTTTAGATAAAGTATCGTTACACTAGAAGGGGATACTGTGGTACCATCTAACTAGAATACCATACATAGATGCCAAGATTTTAATTTATTCCGACGTATTTTTAGCTCCACCTTTATTTTATACCACTTTTTTTTTAAGAGTATTTTTTACGTATTTTATCGTGGTTATATATAGGAAAAATTTATTCTAAAAATAAAGTGGTGCGAAATAAAGGCGAGGCTAAAAATACTGCGGAATAAATTAAAATGTTGGCATCTATGCACCATATCTTTCATAATAAACCACTGACTCCTTGGTGCAGCTTAATTAACTGTTTTAATTTTATTAGCCGCTCATGTCCCAGAAATGAAATGAACTGATTACTTGTTCGAATTCTCGTTCATTTTCCTTTTTTACTTGTATATTTTTGTCTCTCGTAGACACATAGCTGCCAATATTGTAATTTATTCCGGAGTATTTTTAGTTCCGACTTTAATTCATACCACTTACTTTTTAAAAGTAATTTTTTTTTTTTTTTTTTTTTTTTTTTTAATCGAAGTTATGTATTGGAGAAAACATTTCTATAAATAAAGTGGTGCGAAATAGAGAAGGGCTAAAAATACTCCGGAATATATAAAATATTGGGAGCTATGTAGACATAACGAGATGATTAACATTTGCCTTTTCTTACGTAATTAATTTATGTGTTTATTAAATGTAGGATTCTAATATAATTGGAATGTATTTCATCACACTCTTACACAGAAGATAGCCAATTTAGCATCTAACCGACTTTGGCAATCATCGGTTATTGCAATTTAAGAGGACATTAATGGCTTTAAAGTTAATATATATATATACACATATACATATACACATAAAACTCGCAAACTTTCTTTTAAAAATCAGATAATATTTATTTCAGTTAGATTTTTTTTTTTTAAGTGGAAAATATTTTATAATTTATTAAAAAAGTCAACAAACAAACATGCACAATAAAAATCATTAAATTACAATATATAGTTTTATGTATACATTAATTACATTTAATTTTTTTACGCATAAACAGTTTATTGGAAATAAAATCAAATATTTATGTATCATAAAATTAAAGGATAGAGTTTTCTAAATTTTTATTTAGAAAAAAAAAATCTACTATCTAAAACATTTCTAAAATTTTTCTTACTAAAACTGACATCAGGAAGAATAAGCTTTGGCAAAGAGGAAGTATTTTGCGCTTATCCTCTTTAAGCTCTTGATCTTGGTGTGTTTAGCTATAGTGTACAGACAAAGTGTCACTGAAAAAACACAAGTAAAGTTAAAAGGTAGACTACGCTCTTTAATTTAGAAAAGTGTTTTGAATATTTCCTTTTATATTTAAAAACAACTTCAACTGTAATACGAAATATATTCTTTCATCTAATACCAATTTCAGTTAGTTTTAAAATCGTTTTAAACAAAAATTAAAATAAATTATTCCGCAATTATGATGAACCATGACATTTTTAATAATTAATACATGTAATAAGTTTTTATAATTTAAATCACTGACTAGTAAAAATTATGACTGAAATTAAAAGAATTCTTGATATAGCAAAAAGTTTAAGAATTCCTCATACAAATGAAATTCCGTTATTGACGCCATATTATTCGCTAGACAGATTATCTATTTAACCCTTTAGAGACGGAACCAAGCTCGATTTTCTAACCTTTAAAGACGGGAGAATTTTTCATTGTGAAAATGAAATTGGACTCGTCCAGTTTTCGTTATCTCTGTCACCACGAAGTTTCTAAAAGAAGGTGGGGTAGCACCTGTCAAAACGTTCTCATACATTTTTACTAGACAATGGAGCCGGATTATAAGAGACTTGGGGAACGGGGGATTTTCTATGTAACTGTAAAGCGTAGCAAATTCCAACTTAGAAGAGATAGATAATAACATACAAGATGAAATTTTTATTTTTAAAGAAAGTACTTATTAAATTAAGTCTTGTTGATTGAAACTTTTTGAGATAATAATTTTTTTTTTCAATGATCCTTTTTTATAAAGGAAACACACAAATTTTAAATAAGATATTTAATTTAACATTTGCGTTTTTCAAGCAAGAATTTATTATTATTATTATTATTATTATTATTCCATTTCCTGTCTGTAAAACAATGAGAAGTTATGCAAGAGAAACATCGATTTTCTAACACCTATTAATAATAATCTTTTTATAATTGTATAGTATAACTGTTATTTATTCATTTGTTTATTTGACATCAAAATAGATAAAAATAAATAAAAAATAAAAATATATAACAATTGTGTAATCATTAGCTTTACCGGACAATCACTTAAAATTATCCTAATTTATGATTTGCATATTAAAAATATTTGACAGGCACAGATAGAAAAATAAAAAAAAAAAGGTAAACGCGTTATATATATATATATATGTAAAACTTCATGAACACTCGTTTATAACGATTATATTTTTTTTTTCCCCCCAATGGTTTATTCTTTTCGTTATTTCGCTTTAAATTTTGTTAGCATTCCAAAATTAAGTATTTGTTTTTTCCCTCTATTCGTGCTCTAAATTTTCGAATGGAGCTTCTATGCCATGTTATTTAAATAAATTTTTAAGGAACATTGATCATTGCGATGTATTATTACGGTACACTTATTTATATAAATTATTAAAATTAGTTTAATCATAAAATTCTTTTAGGAAATGAGACCTGTTTCTTTCAGACAAGTTAGACAATAAAAACAGTTTTACTTTTTGTTTTCCTTTGGCAGCAACTGAATAATAATAATAATATTTGCCATGAAAATTTTAAGAAATTGATATAATAATCGTTGCTGAGGAGCAAAACTTCATAACTTAAATATTTTTTTTAAATTAATTTATTTATTAACGCTTTATGTATATGTAACTAATAATATAAGAATTAGTCTTAATTATATTAAATAAAAGTTACTCAATTTTAATTATTAGTTAAATACCAATTTCGTAAACATAAGGAATAAATTTACATATCAACTATCATGATTTTCTGAATTTTTTGTCAAGCTTTTCAAAAGACTACAAATCATCTTTATGATTACAGGATGCCTTTAGCACAAAATTAAATTTTGTAAAAAAAAAAAAAAAAAAAAAAAAAAACAGTTTTACTGGAGCGAGAGAATTATTTCTTTCAAACTGCAAGAAAGGCCATCGCTGTTTTGCAGTTGACCATTTTGGATAAAATATGAAATCCGCAATACTCGGGGGAGATATTATCCAAAATTTAATTTTATTTAGAACAAAATTTTAAATATTAATTTTAGGGTAGTTTATTGAACCAAGGAGTTCCTTACGCAATGGGAAACGTTATTCGATTTAAAATTTTATGTTTTTAAGCTATAAACATTGTATAAGTAATAAAAAATTATATGATGGTATATTTTAATGGTGTATACAGTAGTACCTAAAATGGTTTCTAAACCTATTTTAGATTATTTCCAAACTAGCTTGAACTTTATTATCTTACTTTATTAATCTTACCTTTTAAACTGCTATCTGTCTTTATGGTATTAAAATGCATTACTCAAATTCATAAAATGGATCCTTTCACATAATTCAAACTTATAAAATTAATTCCAATAAATTTCACGAATTTTTTTATAACAGTAAAATTCATAAAAGCTGCTCTTTCATAAAATTTCGTTTCATACAAAATTATCTTTTTATAATTTTTACTTCCATTACTCAACTACTGTAGGTAACGGAAATATTGTATTTCATTTTAGGTTGTGATTACGAATTAACAGTTAAAAAAAAAATAAATAAATAAATAAATAAAAAATAAATCTTTAGATTCAGAAATTTCTAAATAATCTTTAGAAAAAAATTAGAAAGTTATTATTATTATTGGTTAATTAAAGTGTTTTTTTTTTTTTTTTTTTTTTTTTTTTAAGAAAATTTTAGAGAATATTTAAACGTTGATACATGGAATTTAAAAGCAATGAAAGTAATTTGGGAATTTGAATATAAAATGATTTTTCAGTTTTTTGTAAGTGTATTTTTCAGAATATTAAAAATAAGAGTGCTTTTTACAAGTTATCGAGAAATATTTTTTTACTGCTTTATTTAAAAAAATAAATAAATAAATAAAATAAATAAATAAATACTATTTAAGAGATAAAATCGGTAAAAAGTAACAAATTAAAAAAAAATTACATAGATTCAATCTTTATAAAAATGGGTTTTAGAAAATTGTATGAAAGAATTTCAAAGAAGATAACACATTATACACTGTGAAAGAACTGAAACATAGAATATAAATGAATTATGAAGTCAAAATTTTGTTGAAACATTTATAATTTTTGCAGATCATTTTGTAAAATGTTTCGATACTTTAGACACAAGTGATTGAAAGTTTTTGACAACTGTTATTGAATGAAAAATTTTTTAATTAGTGGGTTTTTTTTTTCTAATTTTTATTTATTTTTATTTTTTTTGTTATCCAATGAGCTACATTTTAAGTGTAATTGATTCCCTTGTACTAATAACTTCCTTCGTCAGTCGCATCATCAAAATTAAAATAAATTTCACTTTGACAGTCTTTTCTTCAAACTTTTTTATATCTCAAATGTAAAATGAAAAACATTAATCAAAGATTCGATTGCCGTAATATAATGACAATAATATTCAAATCAGAGCAGGTAACACAATGTAGCTCACTTCAAACAACTTTCAAGAAAACAACTTTTTTATTCACACTCTTTCATTCAAGAAATTAATCAAGTGGTAAAAAATAAGTATTCCAATCATCCCCCCCCCCTCCTCTCTCTCTCGAAAAAAAAAAAAAAAAAAGTAGTAGTTTCCCGAAAAATTAACATATTATTCGAATAAGCACATATTATACTTTGAATTAAATATATGAAATATTTTTGCTTACTTATTAAAAGAATTAGTTGATAAATTAAAACATTAGCATTATTAGAAACTATTTTATAATTTTAGAAAAAAAAAAAAAAAAAACAACAGATAATTAGTTTCTTTAAAATAAAATTTCATTCTTCCCTGTTGTCTTGAACTTACAGGCGAAATTGTATTATTTCTAGCTGATTAAGTGTAAAAATAAAAATGGTTACAATACTATTCAACTTTTTAATAACAAACTTCCAGAGACTAACAGATTACATATCTAATTTAGTAAGATTAAAAAAAAAAAAATAAAAAAAAAGAAAAAGGAAAAAAAGAAAAAAAAGAATAAACATTTGAATTTTTAAGTGTATATCATATTATTGGATATTGAAATAATTCAACGAACCCTTTAATTCAGTAAAAGATAATTGTCACTATTACATATAATATTCCCGCAAAAAATTTGATATTTCGATATATTTCTTCAATATAATCTTTTACGATAAAATGCAGAATTAATTGTTAATAGTATATAGTAGTCTAAATTTAAATATATTTATTTTACCAAATAACCTCTTACAATATATATATATATATATATATATATATATATATATATATATATATTTATACAGATATGCATGTGTGTGTAAATAATTGTTTTTCATAAAGGAATCATTGTTACAGAAAAAAAAGAAAGAAAAATGAGCTGTGGAATCCTAAATGTCTCCTAACCCCCCTTGCCCCTTGCATCCATCACTTGTCATCGCCTGACATCTCTAATCCGCCCTCCTGTCTCAACAATGTGCATACAAAAGGATTAACAGAGTTCTTTTCTATGGTGGATACAATGAGTATTTCACCCAAGCACAAACTTTTCCCTATATACCTGTCACCCCTAAATTCTCTCCTCCCGGCCGAAAACGGCCCACTCCGTCCTTTGCTACGAAAGCCGTTATGGGCCGTATCCGTCTTTAAAGAGTTAATATTACAGATTTAAGCTAATAAAAATACATAATTGTATGGGATATTAAAATATTACAGTTTATTAAATAAAATTTTTTGCACAAAAAGAATATGTCTGAACAGCGGATTATACGCTGCAAAGAACAACAATACTAATAAATTCACATGTTTTTGTTTTATTTATTTTGGTACAAAGGCTATTCTAAAATGAAAGAACATTTGTTCTTTTAGATATTTTTTATAAGATAATAAACAAAACTTATTTTGCAACACATATGATGCCTTAGCTATTTTGTATGTAGTCGCCATGCAAATTGAAACATTTGTATCCCTAGCTTTTGTATGTCTTCTCCATACTAACTTACTACGGTATATGCAGCCGAAATCACTGCTAGCAATTGAATCACCAGTTTTAAGAAGGGAATAAGTCCAAAAATCAGAATTTTTGGAAAAACGAGAAAAACATAATTTAGTAAAATCAGAAGAGGAATTTTGCTTCACGTACAATCCGGACTTCTCTATCTCTCTCTCTCTCTCTCTCTCTTTTTTTTTTTTTTTTCCTCTTAAAGTTTTAATTATTCCTATGTATTGTTGGAGTGCATAAATTCGGTCGCATTTTCTTATTTTACGTTTGCGAGTCCAAAATTGCGATCGCATTGTAGAAATCAAACTCTTGAATATTTTGGATACCTGTTTGCACGTAAAGTGGTTTTCGTTCCATTATTTTGCTTGGGATGCGGATCAAAGCAAAGCGAATATAAAAAGAATGAAAAATCTATTTTAGTATTTTGCTGCTTGTTCCCTTCTTCTAAATGGTGATTCAATTTCATAAAGAACTAATTCCAACAAAAATGTAATATATAACATATTGAATTATTTTCTCAATCCTTGACTTGAAATTATTAGAGACAATAGAGGGTATGAGGCAATAGAATGGTACTCTAAAATTTAGTGGTGTTAAAAAATAAAACTGTTTTATTTATTTGTCATGTCTGCCACCGCGTTGTACAGTCGAGAAAAAAAAAGCAACACCCGCTGAAATTTCGTTATTAATTGACGCAGGAACATCTAATAGACATAATTCCACAGGAAATTAAATGCACTTTCTGAAAATGTCGTCGAATTTTGAATCAGGGGTCATTTACATATTGAAATGAGCGCGAAATTTGTATTTTTTTAATAGCAACACCCAATTTTGACTTCATATTCGATTTTTTGAGAGTCTGACAGTGCGGAAAAGTATACTGTTTGTATACTTATCTTTAGTATTTATAAAGTTATAATCAAAAATGTGTTGGGGTTATCTGTAAATGTAGAAAAATAAAATTAAAATCCTATACGAAATAGACAAAATTTTAATATTTCACACCGGAAATCTCTTAGGGAAAAAAAAATTATAAAATTAATAAAAACAATGACCCTTTGTCAGTTCCTTAACCCGTTAGTAGTCACTAGTTGATCGATTGGCCGCCCATCCTTCAATTTTGCAAGATTTTTTTATTGAATAGCCACCAAAAATATATAGAAGTGGTCTTTGATATACATAGAACGCGAATAAAATCGTTGAAACGTGGATCACATCACTTCTTAAAATTATTGGTGGCAGTTAAATAAAAAGTGCGCAATCTGTAATAGGTGGCGCTGTGTATAGCGACTACTAACGGGTTAATTATCCTGAATTCAGTTTTTCAGATTTGTATATACTTCAGTAATTTTTTAAATAATTTTAGGTCTATTCAAATACATTACACTTGCTATTGGTCCAGACAGTACTCTTTGAAAAAAGTGCAATATTTTTCATGCAAAAATGTCTATTATGGCTGTACTGATCACAATATCAAAGATTAAATTTTCTTTCGTACGTATAACATAATATATGAAATGAAATGTAATATAGATATATATATATAACACAACGCATAAACTAAATCTTTTCGGATAAATTATTGTAAGGGTTCATGAAGTAAATATTAAAAGAATTTTAATCCCGCATACCAGATTTGGGTCAGTTGAACTTTTTGAACTGTACGATTTGTTTTATAATTTCTATGAAAATATAATTTCTTAATTTGCCCTTTCGCGACTGGTGACGTAGATTCACGTCATTTGAAAATCTATAACTCTGTCAGTGGGAGTTTCTTTTGTAATTTGAGTGTTACATATTTCTTAAGTGTGTACCCAGTGTTCATATTTTTGCAATAAAATATACTATGGATGGAAATATATTAATTAGAAAGAATATAATTATAATGTATATGCATTTGTAATATAAATATGAATACAGCAAATTTGTTCTGAAATATTCTACTTTGAGTGAATAGCGCCCGTAGGCGGACCTTACTGTCAAAATGACAAAATCCTGCGGTCGCAAAACGTGTTAAAATATATATATAAAATTTAAAGTATATTTTTAAAAAAATATATAATGTTAAAATATATTAATAAAATTTTAAAGACTAAAGTATCATTAAAATAATAATCCTCCCCCTACAAAATAAATAAATGAATAAAAATAAATAAATATATGAAACAAATGATTAAGTCTTTAACTATGACGGTAGTTAAGAAACGATTTTACAAGTCTGTCTTGGATTGCAATTCCATTCGTTTTTTTTTTAATTGACAATTTTACATTAAACCTATTTTTCTATTTAAAACAGTAAACCCCGCCTATTTAGGTAATTTTTTTCTTCTGGTGTTCGTTTAAAAGCTTCAAAATTTATCACCAGTAATCGATGAAGTAAATACACTTGTGCATATTTTTGTCAACATAAAATAAGGGGTTTAACACGAATTCATTACTCAATGTCACATTTACTTTTCCTTTCTGTATTGTTTTGTTTTGAAGAACGATGAAGGCGGGGCTTGTCTTCTTTAGAAAACAGCAATTCTTAATGTTATACTAATGTCTAAAAAATCATCATTTTTGTTTAATTTCTTTGTGTTTGACGTTGTTGTTATATAATTTGACCCGTAAATAAAAAATAAAAATATTTTGTTTAATTTTCTTTGGTAATTTTTTAGATTTGCTTCGTTATCTCATGCAAAATTTTATAAGAGACGGACGCCTAAACCACTCCAAAAGAAATATTTATTTATATCCCGAAAACTAATAACTGGAATGAGCTGCATATTTGCACACCCATATTTTTTAGCATTAGTATTCATTTTATGTAAAAATTTATATAGGTCATAATTCATAATTTTTATGAATATGAATTTCTTAATATTTTTCAGAATTAAAAATATATTTCAGAATGAAAAGTAATGATGGATTATGTATGTATTTTTCTTCACTGTATCTCGTAAATATATATATATATATATACATACATATATATATCGATCATGTTATTTTTTGTGAAGACATTAATAAAAGTTAGAATTATGAGTTTAACATTAGTACCTCCAAACTTTGAACGCTTATAACTCTGTGAAATATTAAGTAAAATATACAACCAATATACTTTTGCCCGTTGTCGTGATCCCAAAAATTCAAAAAAAAAAAAAAAAAAAAAAAAAAAAAATGGGGCATTACCATTGAAAAAAAAATCAAAGTTGGTGCGCGTTTTCATATGTAGACGACCCCCAATTCAAAATTTCAGTTCATTTTCTGAAACTACTCTCAATTCCCCGTTGAATGATACCTATTACATTTTTCTACATTGATATTAGCAACGAAGTTACATTGAGTGTTGCGTTTTTTTTTTTTTTTTTTTTTTTTTTTTTCCCGACTGTACAAGAATAAGAAAATTAAACATGTGATTTTTATCTTAGCAATCTTTAACACTAGACTGCTTTTCAATTTCAGTTAGAAAAACAATTGTGTATATAATGAGACAGCTTCTTAGAATTTTGTGACTTTTTGTACAACATATAAATGCGTTTATTAATCATTGTAGTTGCCCCCCCCCCCTCTTTCATTTCCGGTATATATATGTGTTATACCTGTATTGCCTAAAAGCAGTCATTTTGACTACTTGGAAAATTTTAAATAATCAAATGACTTTTATTATTGAATTGAGTAAATTTCTTATATGAAATCGGAGCCAATCTGATTATATGAAATCAGATCGGCTCCGATTTCGTATAACAGTTTATATATTTTTTGATTACCGTCACTTGTTCGTTACTTGTCATTCGAATCTTTATGCCAGGCCTGTCTACGCACCTCATTCCCCTTGAATGCGTGATAACGTAGTTCAGGAGGGAAGGAGGATCACTGTTCATAGGATCAGTTACTGTAATCGATGCACTTTGACAGAGTGGGAGGACCACGAGCTGCGTACGTTTTTACTTTTGACCGGCCTGCTTTATGCAGTTGTTCAGTTGTTCAACTTAGTTCAACAACTTTGTTTGATTTCTTTTGCGCCGTAAATTCATGAAAGAAATGTCGAATAGAAGAGAGTTATTGGAAAAGCTAAGGCACATAGGTGAAGAAAGTTCCGATATAGAATCAGATGCAACAAATTGGGAACTATCATCTGAAGATGAATCGGATTATATTCAAAGTGAAACATCTGATGCTGAAGATACAGATGAAGAGGCGATCACTAGCGATGAAAATGAAAGTGTCATCAATGTGCCCAGAAAAAGGTGTACTGTGTTACGTAGTTCCGACTCTGATAAAGAAACTGAAAACATCTTTCAGGAGACCGATACAGCTGCCTATGGTACTATTTGAATAAAATTTGCTGAACGTGGTATTCCTGGAAGAGCACCATCTGCTTGTGTTTTCAAGGGTGTGAAAAGGCCAACAGGCTACGCAAAAAGGAACATTATGGCAGATAATCTTGTCAGAGCATTCTCGTTGATAATAAATGATTATATTATCAAACATATAAAAAAGTGCACAGAAGAAGAAGGCCGCCGAATTTTGGGGTACGATTGGACAACAACATAACCGGAAATACGTGCATTTATTGGGATTTTATATGCTCGTGGGGCCTACGAGGCAAAAAAATTAAAACTGAGCTATTTATGGTCAGCAAAGTGGGGTCCCGAATTTTTTAGAAGAACTATGCCCAGAGATAAGTTCATGCAAATCCTACGATTTATTCGTTTTGACAAAAGAACCGAAAGAAGTAGACGCCTCCAAACAAATAAATTTGCCTTGGTTTCGGAAATATGGGACAAGTTTATTGAAAATAGTCAAGCTTGCTATCAACCAGGGCAAAATATAACAGTTGACGAGCACTTATTTCCAATAAAAGCCAGGTGCAAGTTTATACAGTATATGCCGAATAAACCCAACAAATTAGGTATAAAATTCTGGCTTGCATGAGATGTTAGTAGCAAGTACATTTTGAATGGTTTTCCTTACTTGGGAAAAGACGAACAACGACCATCGTCAATGCTTCTCAGTGAACACGTTGTTCTGAAACTGGTCGAGCCATACACAAACTGTGGAAGGAATATCACGACCGATAACTTCTTCACTAGCATGTCACTCGCGACGAAGTTATTGGCCAAAAAAAAACGGCACCAGTTGGAACTATTAGAGGAAATAAAAGAGAACTACCAAAAGTAGCCAAACAAACAAAGGATAACATGCCTCGTTTTTCCACTCTCCTATATAAATCGAAAAATTCTCTCCTAACAATATATAAAAGCAAACCGAATAAAAGAGTAGCTGTTCGAAGTTCCAGGCATAAATTTGTGAAAATTGATAGAAGTAATAAAAAAATGTTACCGGGCACTATTCAATTTTATAACAAAACAAAATTTGGAGTTGAAAAATGACAGATTAAATGGCAAGAAAATACACCGTAAAATCGAGTTCCCGTAGATGGCCCCTCCAAATATTTTTCAATATTTTAGATTTGGCTGCTATAAATGCTTGGATCCTTTACAAACAGGCGACAGGAATACAAATACAACGAAAACAGTTCTTGTTCCAATTAGCAGAACAGCTTTCCACCGATTACAGTGCTGCAAGACAGAAAAAGTCATCAGAAAATGAGGACCCACAAACATCAAATACAACATATTCTAGCAAACGAAAATTTTGTTAAGTACGACTTTGCAACAAAAACAAAACAAATAATGTATGTGAAAGATGTCAAAAGTATATTTCCGGAAGATGTACACATAAAAAGATTTCAACTTACATTTGCTTAAAATGTACAAATAATGAATAAATTATTTTTTGTTCCAAATGAAGTAATTTTTTTTTTATTGTTAATACTTACTAATAACTTGCTATATGACTGTAAATAGTATAAGAAATATTAAAAATTAATTTTAAACAAATTTCTTTACACATTAGTTATTCTTTCACAATGCAGTCATTTTGACTGCTTTGGGGCAATATTGGTATACACTAAGTCTCCGTCTTTCTAGTGTTAAAACAAAAAGAAAAAGTTAATTTCGGACTTACGTTATCACTTTCACGACCGCATTTTTTTTTCCACAGTAAGGTCCACCTGTTGGCGTTATTCTCCCTTGTTACAATATGTCAGAACAAAATTCTCGTATTCACATTTATATTACAAATGGATATACATTATAGTTATACTCTTTCTATTCACATCATTTATATCCATAGTATACTGGTGTACAAATATGAATATTGGGTATATTTTTAAGAAATAAATAACATATAAATTACAAAAGAAACGCCCACTGGTGGCGTTAGATATTTTCAAACGACGTGAATATACGTCAGCGGTGTGTTAATAATTAGAAATAATTAATTATAAATGCACAGACATGTACTTTTAAGAAACACAAGAAAAAGAAAATATAGATTTAAAAAAAAAAGAATTTATTTTTAAATTTAATAATATTAACTTTTTTTTTAAAATGTAATGATTTTTTTTTTTATTTTTTGTGTTTTACAATCCAATGAAACAATTGTTTTATTACTAAAATCTTACACGCATTCATTTAAACGCTTCAAACATAATGCATAAAGACGAAACAGTTTTACATTAATATATATATATATATATATATATATATATATATTCGTTAGCATTCCATTCTATAATAAAATTGTTTTGTATCCTGCTTTTCCTATCAAGCAAAAGATTCTATCAAAAAGGGTTTTACATGCTTTGTATAAATATAGTTTTTCACCGTAAGCCTAGAAACGGAAAATAAATGTACAAAATGCAGAATCTAATCGATCGAAATAAAGAATCAAGAACATGTTTCCAAAAAAGATATATTGTATACATTAATATCAATATTAAACTTATTCTTATTAAAAAATAAATAAAAATAATAAGCCAAAGCAATAAAACAATTTTCTTTTCTTTTTGATTATTCCTGCAAATTAATACAGTTTTGTGAAATGTTTTTGTGTTACTAAAAGAGATGTAGTAATTACGTAGATTTTCGTTAATAATATTTTTTTTTTCAACATTGATTAAAGGATTATACATATACAAATGTCGGAGACTGCTAAAGTTTGAATATCCCTTATTTAAAAATATAATTTGATTTAATTAACTGTCGAAATTTTCTAATTAAATAAGGAAAAAAAAATACTGTAAAATAGCTTGTGCTATACAGATTCCTGAAAGATCTGAAGATTAATTTAACATCTCATAATGAAATGACAGGCTTAACCCTTTGTGGCGCAAGGTAATTGGGATCATTTAAATTACACTGCCACCGAAATTCACGAACAAAATTAAAATAAAAGAAATTAACGACCTTTTCGGTTGTGTTATAGATAAAAAATTTTGCTAAAAATATTCCGGTATGAGCTTTTGCAGTTGGAATTTAATAATTGCATCTTCGGAGCGAGGACAGTGCACCGCAAAGGGTTAAAAGTATAAATATAATTGACATTAAGTCTCTAGATTATTGGACTTGTTACGCATTCTTTTTTTCTTTCTTTCTTTATTCACATTTTGTGAATTGCTAATACTTCTTATGATACCAGTCATGATTCGCTATTTCTTTACCGCAGACAAAATTTGTTTTGCTGCAAATAAATAAAGAAAATTCTGCTACTGGGCGTATAAACCACGATTAAAATACAGAAGGATTACAATTGAAGTTATACGCTTTCAAAACGCTATATATTTAAAACTCGGTCAAAATGACTTGATATTTTACCATAGCAATCGTGAGGCAATGGAGCTTTGTTTAGCGGAGGAAAAAAGTAGTTCCAAAATGCCCTATGGATGACGCTGCAGGGTAATGTCTCGAGAAACGCTTAAATGAATCCGTTAAACCATAGCTGCCAATATTTTAATTTATTCTGGAGTAATTTTAGCCCCGCCTCTAATTCGTACCACTTATTTTTTTTTAAAGTAATTTTTTCTTATTTTATCGTACTTATATATTGAAGAAAATTTTTCTATAAATAAAGTGGTGCAAAATAAAGGCGGGGCTAAAAGTACTCCGGAATAAATTAAAATATTGGCAGCTATGGTTAAACGCAAGAATATTGTTAGCAATACCACAGAATAGCAGGAAACAGTGGATTGCAAGTATTTACCACAATATTTTTAGCAAAAAGATAAGAATACGCGTTTAAAGAGGAAACAGTCACAGTGACAAGAGAAACAGAGGAACTTCATGAAACAAACACCTTACGGATGATTCACCAGTACATTTTTGAACTTTTTTTTTTTTTTTTTAATTTGCCAAACGAAATTTCACCACCTCCCGATTGTTCTGGCAAAATATCAAGTCATTCTGACCAGTAATTTCAAAATTATAGTGTTTTGAAATCGTAACTTTAATTAATATCATCCTGTACTTTTAGATTCGATATGTAATTTTAAAATCGTATCAGGTTATACTTATGCAGTTAAACAATTAGAAACATGTATTAATGTGCTACAGGATTTCTTAAAAGATTGTTTTTTTTTATTTTTTTTTAACCCCTTTTAAATTTGATACAAAAGTTATACTAATACGATTTTTAAGAATTGCATTTATGTAATGGTAATACTGGAATACATTTAATCGGTTCCAAAAATCATTTTTAATTAATTATTTTTATATATTTTCGGTCAAGATTTCAAAGCTAAAGAAATAGGTAAAAGTATGTTGATTGATTAAAATGGGGGGAAAATAATAAAATACAGGGAAAGATATAGGACTGCTGCGGGCACTGAACATGTCTTTTCATCACCAGAAATGTTATTTAACATAAAAATCTACATAGTTTCAAAGAAACTGCTCGTAAAAATATAACTTTATCTGTCATATAAAATTTCTGGTGCAAACATGCAGTCGCGAAAGTGTTAACACTTTCGCGACCGCATGTTTTTGTCTTTTTCACAGTATTGTCCGCATGTGGGCGTTATTCTCCCCAGTTACAATATTTCAGAACAAAATTGTCCGTATTCACATTTATATTACAAATGGATATGCATTATAGTTATACTCTTTCTAAACAAAGCTTTTATATCCATAGTATATTGATAGTACAAATGTGGATATTTGGTATACTTTTAAGAAATAAATAGCATACAAATTGCGAAAGAAACGCCACTGGTGAAATTAGAGATTTTCAAATGGCGTGAATCTACGTCAGTGGTTGCGAAAGTGTTAAGACTAAATTTGTCTTATTTTATCGTAGTTATATAGCGTAAAAAAATATTCTAAAAATAAAATGGTGTGAAAGAAAGGCTGGGCTAAAAGTGCTCCTAAGCAGTGTTGCCAGATTTGGAGACATTTTTATTCAACATCCATCACTAAATTTTTATTGTAACAGTTGCTTAATCACTTGGAAGAATAATCGACTTTCATGTATGTCAAATTCAACTTCTCAAAATTATTGGTGAAAGTTGAATAAAAAAGTCCCCAAGTCTGGCAACACTGCTCCAGAGTAAATTGAAATGTTGGTAACAATGGGACAATACGCTAGAAACTACGGGTAATGAATTTTCGCATATTCCATTTTCAGTGCATTCATTGCAATTATTGATTTTTTTTTTTTTTTTTAGGTGCAAAATCATGTATACAATACGAAATTTGAATACTTTACCGCTATTGAACAAATTTTATCGTGCGCACATGATATAAGTATACCTGCCAATATTATAATTAATATTTTTTAGTATTGTTAGTACCCACCTTTTTTTTCACACCATTTTATTTTTAGCGTAATTTTCTCCAAATGTAATTTTGATTAAATAAGAAGAAAGAGGCGGGTACTGACAATACAATAGAATATTAATTAGAAGGTTTGCATGCATGCAGAAACGTTAAAATCTTTCTTATCGGCTGGTTTTGGTACTTTTCTTTTCTTTTTTTTTTTTTCGAAAATCATCTGCATGTTTTCCAGAGTCTGTATGAAATTTGTTTTCAATCCGTTCATTAAATTTAACTGTAGACGCCTGCAAACAGGTAAAGTTATATTATGGACATTTTGTATAAGTGTGTTTATGTTTGGTGTAGCATGTTCTTTACACTCCGGAAGTTTCAAGATAATTCTTCATGTACTTTTTCAGATATTTGACAAAACAACTAAAACCGAAAGTGTCTGGCCATTTATGGAAAGACAGTGTAATTTTAAAAGGAATTTGCAGAGCTGCCAACCTAATCCGGCAAATTGTTAACGCCTATTGAAAAACGCCCCTTTTTCTAAACCACTTAATTTTTAGAGTATTTGTTTTCTTCATTCATCGTAAATATATTTGAAGAGAATTACTCTAAAAATTTAGTGGTATAGAAAAAGGGGCGGTACTAACAATTTGCCGGATTTGGTTGACAGCTCTGAATTTGTTATATAGTGTGAGGAAAAAGAATACATTTAGAATACATTATTATAAATTTTTATTGGTTTTTATTTGATTTCTGTTTCTTTATTTGATTTTTTATGCGGTTTATTATTACAAATTTGATACACAATCAACTGACAGAGCGTTACGCGCAGTGCAATTATTTCCAACTAATTTTAATTTCCAACTGCAAAAATTCAAATCGGAATTTTGCAACGGGATGACAGTTTTAATTTTTTTTAATAAACATTCATTTATAACTTTTTTTCCAGTTTTGCTCGTAGATTCTGGTAGCTATCAATATTAAATAGGCGTTAATAATTTGCCCTTAAAAGGTTAACGTGATAAGTTCTCGCCAGAAGGACTCCATTCGTAATTTCAAAATTTCATGACGAATTCTCTAAGAAAATTTTACTTTTATAACTTAGCCAAAGAAAAGTCATTTCTTTTCATTTAATCTTGTTGGTAAATTCTGGTGACCTTCCATATTAAATGAGCGTGATTATCTTGCCTCTTAAAGGGATAAAAAGCTCTCATTCTCTTTAATGCGGTACCTGCCCAGAGATCGTGCAACACCACTCCCCCTTTTTTAATTAGTTAACGTGATATTATCTTCATTTTCTAGTAATTTTTATTGGTGTCATTTGCTTTACTTCATATTTTACTGTTCCTTCGGGAAAATTGCATGCAGAGCTGCCAACCTAATCCGGCAAATTGTTAGTACCGCCCTTTTTTGTACACCACTTAATTTTTAGAGTATTTTTTTTCTTAATTCATCGTGAAAACATTTGAAGAGAATTACTCTAAAATTTTATTGGTGTAGAAAAAAGGGCGGTACTAACAATTTACCGTATTAGGTTGGCAGCTCTGTGTATGCAACGATTTTTCAAATGTAATACTTCAGAACAAAATTTTCTGTATTCATATTTATATTACAAATGAATATACATTATAGTTATACTCTTTCGAGTATTTCTATCCATAGTATATTGATTGTACAGTCAGCCAAAAAAAAAACGCCACCCCCCACCTAATTTCTCCGTAAATTATCGTAGAAACATGCGACTGGTACCGATCAGTTTGTAATAACGTATAGTTTATAATGTTATAGTTAGATTTTACTTGGGGGGGGGGGGTCGTCTACATATTAAAACTGACATCAACTTCATTTTTTTCAATGGTAAACCCCTTTTTTTATAATTTATTTGAATTCTTTCGATCAAATCATCACGGAAAATGGTATAGTTTATATATTTCGCTCAATTTTTCATAGAGTTATAAGCTGTCAAAGTTTGGGGATGCTAATGTTAAATGAATGTGACAAACATTAAATCATATCTTCCGAAATAATTATGATATTTAAATTCTGTTTTTTTTTATTCGTTAGAATGAAGTGGCCCAAACATATTCCATGCAAATTTTTGCTAAAAAAACATTTTTTGAATTATGAAAATTATTAATAAATTCATATTTGAAAAAATTATGAATTATGACCGATGTTAATTTTTGCACGAATAGAACGGGCATCATCAAAAACATGGGTTTCCAAATTTACAGCTCATTCCTAACATTATTTATTGAGTTACTGTGATATTTCCCTTTTTATTCCTGTTAGGGGGGAGTCACTTGTTATAATCTGTATCCTCTATAAGTAAATGTTTGTATATAATTTGATGGAAAACTATTTTAATTTACCTTTATGTTATTTTTATTGTTTCCTAAGCAATATTTCGATGTTTATTATACAAATTCTCATATTTTTGTAAAGTTATCACAATGTAGGCGAGGGATGTGAAAGAATTTCAAAAGAAAAGAAGCCTCTGATTAGCTGAAACACTATTTAAAAAAAAAAACTAATTTTCATATTCCTATTTGACTCTATATGTGACGCTGGTATGCATAAATCACAATGGTATTTATTACATCGATTATTGAAGACAAAACTTAAATGATTTAATTACAAATATGCAAAATTATTTTGTTTTATATTGTAAAGATTTAGAAAATTTGTGAAAAGGCGTGGCTTACGGTACAAGAGAGGAATATATCCGATCCTAATATGTTAAGTCTTTCTTCATAAGTATTAAATATCTTTTTCTAGTTTTTCGCTGCTAAAATTCTATTTTAACCCTGTTACACTTTTTTTCGCATTTCAATATTCAAGAATACGTACACCTCTAGTTAAATACCATGTTTTAGAAAACACGGTACAGCGAAACTGATTGCATGAAACAGCAATTTGCATTCGACAATCGTTTTATTATTATTATTATTATGAATATTTAATAATTGTAAAAAGATTTTTTACCATGAATTTTCTGTTTAAATTTTGTTGTGACATATTTGCATTTGGTTACTGTACCGTTTGTAAGCTTTGTGTTATTTAAAATTTATGACATGATGTAACATAATAAAATATCAAATTTCTGTTAAAAGTTTTTTAATACAGAATCAAATAGTGAAAAATTGCTTTTTTTTTTTTTTTTTTTTTTTTTTTAAGTTTATAAGATGTATTTTTGGAACGTAGCTCAATAGTATTTATTTTCAATTTCCTAATCACGAAATCAAAGTCACAGTTATTATGGAATAAAAATTTAAAACAAAGGAATAGTCTTATTACTTTCAAATATATAGATATTGATCTTACAGAATCCTGAAATTTCATTTCAAAGACTTTAATCGTCTAAATTTAAAAATTCAAAATAAAATAAATTAATCTAAATGCTTTTAAAGTTGAAACGGGAAGATTTCAAAATATATGAAAATTGGCATTTGTGTTTTGAACATTTTGGTGCGGCAGATATTAAAAACAATATTTTAATGATGAGCTGAACCTGAGCTTAAGAGAGGGCGGATCCAGCTATTTAGCACAAGTGATATCACCTGTCTAAAACTAGAATAAACAACATTTTAATTTATTCCGCCGTATTTTTAGCCCACTGTTATTCCTTTTTTTTTTTTTTTTTAGAGAAATTTATCTTACTTAAAATAGATTTTTACTTTTTACCGCTATCCACATGTGACCTTCAGCATTAGCATTTAAATGAGGAGTCATCATCTTCTTCCAAAGCAAATTTTAAATAAACTTAAAATCATATATATTTGTGAAAATCCAAACAGATTTTTCCTACTAAGAAAGCCATTCCACACTGAAATACATGCGTAATCGGTCACTTATACGCCAGTTCACACCACAATATATTGCTAGGTAGGTAGGTTGGGTTTAATGTCGCACTAGTACTGCGCTATGGGTAATTGGCGACGGTCTGGGATGCACCCCCTGCTATGGTCCGGAGACACGCCATCGTAATTTTTATCGTTAACAGAGACGATGGCTTCCCTGCTTCTGTTTCCATAGTTTATTGTTCATATTTTTTATTTATTTATTTTTATTTTATTTTATTTTATTATTATTATTTTCTTTGTTTCTTCCCCCCCCCCTTTTTTTTAATAGAGTAATGTAACATTTTGTCCTTTTCAACTGAAGATTTAGATTAAGGGTAGTCAACCTTTCTACACCCACCGTCCACTTCAGTATCTGTGTTAAGAGTAGAATTTTAGAACATCCCATTAAGTAGTAGGATTTATTATTTTGCATATTAATTTGTTACACATTATAAAATATATAAGCAAAAGAATATCGTGGAGATTTATGTAAAAGTTTTTAATAATGTCATGAAAAAAAAAAATTAATTAAAAAAAAATAAATAATTAAAAAATAATCTGTTTTAATCTAAATTTTTAAAAAGTCAATTAAATTAAAGAAAATGAAAGTACTGAAGTATCAGAACAAACTCCCATAGTGACTGTGAAACGGCCGTAGGAACCAGGTTGAGTGCCACCGTTTCAGACAATTATACGGCAGCTTGAGTTAAAATAATTTTGAATTTTCAAACAAATTCAAAACCATTTACCTTTTTTTTTTTTTTTTTTTTTTTGATAGATATTTTAATATCTATTCAAGCTATTACTTACAAACTTTGAATAAACACCATAAAATGCAATAAACTCGCAACAATTGTTTCGGGTCGAAAAAATACACGACCCTTCATCAGGCGAATAAACTAAGCACTCGTGCTTACTTTATTCGCCTGATGAAGGGTCGTTGTTTTTTCGACCCGAAACAATTGTTGCGAGTTTATTGCATTTTATGGTGTTTATTCAAAGTTTGTAAGTAATATTTTTTACAACGCCAGTTTTGTGGTGCTTTTATATTAAATCTATTCAAGCTATTTAATTTTCTTCGTATGAAGCTATTTAATGTTTAATCAATAGAAATCAATAAAAATCTTTTAATTCATAAACTAAGTCAGAGAGTTCTGTGAATTAGTCATTTTTTATTTTATAATTAACATTTCTGAAATTTTTTTCCGGTGTGAAACTTAATAAATAATGTATCCTGGGTGGTAGATCATGATTTATATTTTTTAAATGTATAGACGGACCCCTAATACATTTTCACGTGTAACTCTATATAAAATTGATTTCAAGTATATAAATAGGTATGTTTTCCGAACCGCCTTGATCTCAGAAATCTGAATATGAAGTCAAAAGTAGGGGTTGCCATTGAAGTAAATGAAGTTTATGCCAGTTTTAATATGTAGACGACCCCCTAGGCAAAATGTAACTATACCGTTATAAACTAGACGTTATTAGAAATCGCTCGGTACCAGTCAAATGTTTCTACAATAATTTACGGCGAAATTAGGTGAGGGGGGGGGCTTTTTTTTTTGGCTGACTGTACAAATATGAATATTGAGTGTATTCTTAAGAAATAAATAACGTACGAATTGTGAAAGAAACGCTCACTGGCTGAGTTACAGATTTTCAAAGGACGTGAATCTAAGTCAGCGGTCGCGAAAGTGTTATTTTTTTTTTCCTGAAATTCTCATTTTATTATTGTTATTACTTTTTTATTACTTTTTTATTACTTAGCTATTTCTTTAGAAAATATAAATTTCTTTCTTTTTTTTTTTTTTTCTTCCTAATTCAAAAATTTTATTTTCTAAAAAATAAAATTTGTAATATATTTTTGCAGGTAAATCTGAACTTTGCCTGCATAGATTTATTATAAATTTTATGTTATGGAAGTAGTGGTACAAAAGAATAAAAAAAAGCCGCCTGTGGCAGCCCTGTACTTAAAAAATTAAATGCAGAATTGGCATTTTTTTTAGTATCTTTTAAAAAGAATTTTTATTGTTGAATTGTTCAGTAAAATGTTGTTTACGCTCGATGAAATGTGTGATGCAAAAATCTCTCTCATAGCTTACATGAGCGATAAAAATGAAAATCTGAACTCCGTGTAAGCAATAAAATATTTTCAAAAAATATTGCACACAGATATTTAGGATAAGAAATATATTTGTATTACATATTTTTATGCGTTTCCTCTTTTCACTTACGTATTCAATATTGATCTAATTAAATACATAGAAATATTCGTGCCTTTATTTATTTATTTATTTATTTATTTTGGTATATCAATTAACTTTTAATAAAAACAGAATAAAAAAAATATTTTTCTTTTAGAAAATTCAATCTTATATGCTTTAAATTTTATTTAGTAGATCAGATCTTCATTTTATTTTATTTAAATTTTATTCAGATTATTATTTTTATTATTATTATTATTATTTCATTTCATTTCATTTAATTGAAATTCATTACACTTATTTTCTATAATATTATTAACATGAAAACCTTAATAGAAATACATAAAAATATAATTTTATGAGTTTTGATTAGGTATAAATGAGTAAAATAAACCATTCATACAGTTCATAATCTTCACGTAGATTTTTCGGCAAAATTTGTATGTATATAACTAATGTAAACCAAGTAACTCTACATAATAGATAACAGTCAAATTTACATTTTTTGGCTACCAGTAGTCCTAATAGAAATCAAAATTTTCAGTAATAGTTATCAGCACTTATCACATTTTTTTTTTTTTTTTTTTTTTTTTTTTTTTTTTTAAGAAATATTTGATAGTCGTTTTCCATAAAAATTTTTTTTCGATTGAATAGTACAAATCTGCTCTATAAACACAGAAAAAGATAGTGAGTGAGAGAGAGAGAGAGAGAGAGAGAGAGATGGAGAAAAGAAAAATATCCAAAAATTGCAGATAAGTACATTTATGGGGCTGTTGTAGCTTACTAAAACGAGAATTATCTTAAAACACATCAAATCAAAATTTGTCCTTTAGTAGTCGACAACAGTACCAGCAATTTGCGTTATAAAAACAAGTAGACAGCTCCGAAAAATATTCTTAGCTGAAGTGAACCAGGTCAAATGAATATACGACTCACGTTATCAGAGCGCTGTCATATCGAATGTGGTCGAATTCCTCGCCAGGTGAATGTAATGAATAAAGCTTGACATATTTCTGTAATTCTGTATACATTATCTTTATTATTATTTTGCAAAATTTTTATATTGTGCAGCGCCATAAATAAAAATATTTGCCCCGAAAATATTTAGAACTATTTATTATTATTATTATTATTATTTTATGGAATCCTGTTTCTCATGTCAATATTAGTTACCATACCAAGTTTGGTGCTATTTCAGTTGTAAGATCGAACTATAATAAATCGACTACTAACTTAAATTAAATTCACAATTGCTATGCAGAGCCAGAGCCAATATATAGTCAGAACAGGATTAGTATCGGGCAATCTAATATCAGTAATTTTTAATAATAATTATTGACTTATCAATGACACAAACACTGCGCTTTAATTAGGAAGTGATTATCGTTAAAAAATAGTGATGTCTAATAACTAGAGATGTGCGTTATTTCACGTAACATAATAAATACAGTAGAACCTCGATTATCCGAACCTCGATTAACCGAAACTCCTCTCCGTTAACCGAAGTCGGTTTCTTCTTCACATTTTTTTCACTTTCTACTATCATCCAAAGTTTTCTCTTAACAAACATGCATTTTTAAAGTCCCCCCCCCACATTCCTTTTGTATGCAAGCCGTCCTTTCCAAATTACGAATGCAGATAAATATTTTGGAATTTCCTTTTTTAGAATTCCTTCTCGCAAGCTCAATTCTCGGTATGAGTGTACTCTTCCGAGTTTCAAACGTCCCTGTTCTAAACAAAAACACACCCCATTTCGAAATGAGGAAGGTCATTCTGCCAAGTCCCAGAACAATCGAATATTATTGCACCCTCTGATTGTAAGCAAGTGCAAAGAGCCTAACCTCTTTTGTCATCTCAAGAACAGAGAAATTTTCATTGCAGCAGAATTTAAAAATTTTTGTCACTTTGTGTCACTTATGATTCCTCTGAACTCATGCTTTTAAGAAAACTTCGGGATAGAGCTGCACGACAAAGGATGGCCAATTTATACCAGATCAAGCTTCCATTTAAACCATTCTGAGTTTTTGTTTCAGAAATAAATTTATTTTCATTTATTTAACAGTTAAAATAGTCATAATAACAGTTCAATGACGATACTACATAATAAACTAGATAACAGGGGTCGTACTCTCCGCCCCTTTTTCAGGACACGCTTAAGAATAAGAAATTTTCTCCTATTTTGCCACCAGTAATTTCATGCAGAATTTTTTATGGTACTTTTCATAGAAATGTCTCTAGATTAATCTCGTTAGAGATCATCGTAAAAAGATAGTGATAGGAATAGAGGCAGAAATTTGTCATATTTGAGAGTGTCCTGAAAAAAGGGCGGAGAGTACGACCCCTGAGATGATTATGGATGAATTCTCGATTATCCGAAGTAGGTTCGGTCCCAATTACTTCGGATAATCGAGGTTCTACTGTAATATTATTATTGCATTGTAGCCTATTAGCATGGATATATATTACTAAAAATATCCTATTAAAAAATTAATATTTTCAACTTTATCTCTGCACGCGAAATACACGTGGAATTTCTGGTGACAAAACTGATATGACACCCTATCATGCAAGTAATAAGCTTAAATTATTTCTTTTATATAATGAATTTACAAAATACAAAAGCAATAGTATGAACGCCAACTAGTACCGAAATTCAAATCATACGAAAACTAATAGTCCAAACCACGTCATACGGTAACAATAAAGTACCGAGTAACGAATAAAACACCCATCTTTTCGCATCTAACTATCTCCGCACCCGCGTATTTAATCATAGCCTCCTAAACTAGATGCCTGTCGCGTGGCTCGGAAACTTGGCAACGGTTGAAGAGGTAGACAGCGCCACCAAAAAGTCGCGCAATCTGTACCAGCTGGCACTGTCTACCGCTTCAACTGCTGCCAAGTTTCTGAGCCATGCGACAGACATCTAACTCAGGAGGCTATGGTTAGATACAGCATCATACCTGAATGGGTAACGAAGAAGTAACGAATAATAGACTCGCATAAATGTTTTAACTTTGCTCTACTACCTGTGGACGATAAGACCCATTCGGGATACAGTAATAGAATATGCAAGTAACGAGAGACAAATTCCAGAATAACGATTCGTTACTTCACGTCTGAAAGAATATCTGCATCTCAGTAAGGAATACATATAGTTTGATAAAGCTCTGCTACTCAGTGATATTCTCAATCAGTAATCTCTTTCCATGTTCATACAATTATTGTTAAAAAAAAATAATAAAGCTGAGCTCTCGAATATATTCTAGAATATTCCTTGTGAAATATATTAATCAAAATAATTTTAATAAGCAAGATACTTTTAACATCTAGGACAAATAACATCGTGCTAATATTAAACACCCTTGATATTAATTTAGAAATGATAGTTTGGTGTTGATAATTTTTCATGGGATAGTAAAATCGTTTGGGTATAGAGTTAGTTATAGAGATTCTCTTGTTTGACAGAAATGCTTGCAAGAGGGGAAGAATGCCAGTGATGTTTCTGTTTATGTTTACGGATTGGGGAGTTTTTTAATTAGATTTCGCTGGTATCTAGTAGATGATATTTATTTGAAGTTCATGATGGCACATGAGATTCAAATTACATAATAGCGTGTAACGCATGCAAATGTGCTTCAGAAGATTTTACTTTTTCATATGTTTTGTATGTGGCGATAAATTCGATAAGAGGATGCGTACTTGTGTTTCGCTTTTCATTTTTTTTATTTATTTTAATCAGTTAAATTCTTTATCGGATTTTTTTTTTTTTTTTTTTTTTTTTTTTTTTTTTTTACAGAGACATTTTTATGATGAGTAAAATGATTAATTATTTATGATCGTATATAAACGTTCAAGATCCGAATGGGAAAATTGCATTATGCGATTTTGCGAACAAAATTTAAATTTTATAGTAACTGTTGCGAATTTAAAAAAGCATAAGAATAATTCGGTTGTCAATTTGGAAGTTTGTTTTTCCACCTAAAATCCATATATCAGTATCTTGTGAGGGACTTTTTTTTTTTTTTTTTTTTTTTTTTAAGCCGGAAATTTAATTTCAAAGCGCTTTTTACGCCTTAAAACTAAAAATATTTAAAAAAAAAAAATTTGAATAGCAGTTGCTTTTTAATCAAATAAAATCATTTTACTTTTCACATACTAAATATTTAATTCTATATAAAATGTATACATATGTTTTTATCATTAAACTAGGTTTTAAATGCGCTAGTTAAGTTTTCTTTTTCTAAACAATCAGGGATGGAACACGGGCGCAGAATTCATACCACTATCAATGTAAGAAAATTTTCTACTTCTTAAATCAACGATATTATAGTTAGAGAAATTTCTTTAACAGATTCCGGTATGAATTCTGCGCCCGTGTTCCATCCCTGAAACAATGCACTGAATAATAAGATAAATTAATCTTATGTTTCGTTGAATAATATTTCTAAAAGTCAATTATAATGTAATTTTTATGAAATAATTATTGCAGCATAGTTCTAATGTTGTTTTTATTTATTTTTATTTTCTTTTATTTTCATGTAATACATTATTTGGCAGTTTAGAATTTGGAATGTTGTATAAAACATTTTTTAAACAACTGAATAATTTTTTTTTTTTTTTTAAATAATATAGTTTATATATTGGTATTCTTTGTTACAGGAAACGGATGTACGCAATGCAATATTATTTCCAATATTCCGTTTTCGCATGTGCGTACTTCTTCAGGGTGACCGTTTCATGGACTATATCTTTTACTATTATTATTTTATGATAAAAGTTTTATTTTTAAAAGAAAAGAAAATACGATTACATTAAGTGAAAATTACTATTCGAAAATGTTGCTATTCAAAAACATAAATCGTATGCACTATGTACGACACGTCTATATAATGCATTTCTTGAAGTCCCATTTCAATTAAGTAGTAATAAGAAATAGATTACAAAAATATTGGAAAATATTACCATAGGCAGTATGAAATGAAGTAACCAATTACTGAAATGTAACTGTTTATCCCATCCCTATCTAAGAACCTAACATACGCAGCGACAATATACTTCTAAAAGTAATTATTGCATTATTTTAATGGCGAATTTCTTTTATATATAAGTAAAAAATAATTACAAAATAACGGGGGAGAAATTGTGTCCCGGTCGTAATCAGGTTCTGACTACAATCTCTAAATTTTTAAAATATTTTTTCACTTATTAATGAAAGAAAGTCTAGGCTTTAATTTAAAAATTATTATTATTAGACAAACGGGTTGTTTATTAATTATCTGATTATTACGGAAACAAAACACACCACTGTATAAAAAAATATATTTATATTCTTTTTTTTTTTTTGTCAATTATAAGTTGAAAAAAATGGTTTAAAAATAGTTGCGACAGCGTTTCCCACCGTAGTCAAATCTGCAGCAAAACTACAGCGATTTTCGTTTTATTACCAATATTTTTCTTAAGAAATATTTAATAAATATATGTAATTATTTCATTGAATAATGATGTAAAATAAAATTTTCTGTTCAACAAAGACGAAATAAAAAATCTAGAAATTGTCAGCCACATTATTTTACATTTTTAATAACAATATAAACAGAAAGAAATGTTTAGATATTAATAAAACAATATAGGCAGAGCTGCCAACATTTTCAACTTTTAAATCAAAATTGACACCAGTGTTTTTAGATGGAATATGTTATATATATTTTTGACGATTAACATTACTGAAATCACCTGTAAAAATTTTCCGGTTTAAAGTTTCCCTTGAAAAACGGGAGACTTGGCATCTATGAATATAGGTTGTTGAATTAGCCATTATATAAGTGACGAATCATTTTCAGTCGAATTTTCAGGATATATTACTGCAGCTTATCAGCGGATTAATTATCAAAATGTGGTATTAATCTGTTAGAATTACTTTAAGACATAATTCTTTTCAACAAGTATTAACAATTACGGTTAAATTTATTTTTATTAATAATATGCTGAAAAAATAAAATTTAATTTGTAGTGAAATATTTAAAACTGCAGATTTATATAAATGTGTTTCTTTTTTCAGATTATTTTTTTGTAATTCTTAAAAGCATAAAGATATTCTGAAACTTGAAACAACATGGCTGCCGACACTCCCATTTTTTCAACCTGCTAAATGCTATTATTATTATTATTTATTCATATAAGTGCCCAGTCTTCCGTTCCAGGAGACTTCAAACCGGAAAATTTTTATAATTTTTTTCAGTAATATTAATCTTCGAAAAAGAAAAATATATATATATAGCATATTCCATTTAAAAAAACTTGTGTCAATTCTGATTTAAAAGTTAAAAATGTTGGCAGCTTTGCATTCAGAGCCTGATTAAGGGGGAAGCACACATTATTTATACTTACACCGTTATGTTTTAACAAATACTTTCCTCCTATAATAAACAGAAAATTCTCAATAAAAATTATTTTAAAAGAATTCTGGTGTCTAATAACGGTGAGTAAATTGGATTGTTTTACACCGTTCATTCTTTATAAAAATATTTCCTCGTCAAAGCGTGGAATTTCTATGACATGAAGTAAAAAATAATTGTAAAAATATTCCGGTGAGAGCGGAGATAATGTGTGCTTCCCCCTTAATCAGGCTCTGTTTGCATTTACTTAAATATAAAAATCATAAGTATGTAAAAACGTCGAAAAAGTATGTTACTTTCAAATAAAGCTTTTTTTAAATACTTTTAATTACAAGTAAATTTTGCTAAATTTGTTTAATTTATTTACAAATAGAAAATGATTATTTAGGTTAAAATATTATAGGAACACTTTAACCAACACTTTAAAAATAGCACCTTTACAGAAATTTTACGCGTTTTTAAAATACCTGTCTTACACATTACTTTTATATGAGAAAATAAAAAAATATAATTTTTAAATAAAGATATTGCAATAATGCGATAAAATCCAGACACTTTTTAAACCCAGGACACACCATCATCACTATCTTTGACAAGAATCTTTGATTAATTAAAAACAGAAATTCTATACTTTTATTTATGAATTTAAAATTATAAGACAATAGTAGTGTCTGCGAATATATCTTCATTAAAAATTATATCCTTATTTAAATAAATATTTTTTGTTAATTATAAGTTAAAAATAATTTTTCAAAAGTAATGATAAGAATGCGCCCGGGACGGGACCTAATCAGCCTTCAAAAATACAGTACCATATTCCCCTGTGTATAATCGGAAGGTTTGCTAAATCAGTTTCACATCGTACATTTTAATAATGCCGTCCGGCGACACCACAGTGGTGTCGTACGTAAAGTATCACTCCACCAGTGATCGTTTCTTTCCCAATTTGTATGTTATTTATTTCTTTAGTATATACCAAATATTCATATTTTTACAATAGAATATGATATGGATACAAATACATTGATTAGAAAGAACATAATTATAATGTGTATCCATTTGTATTGAAAATTTTGCTCTGAAATATTGTAACTTGAAAGAATAACGCCGACACGCGGACCTAACTGTCAAAAAAAAAAAAAAAAAAAAAAAGCATAGCCTCCTAAACTATATCGTTCCGCATGGCTCGGAAACTTGGCAACAGTGCAAGCGGTAGACAGCGCCACCTGGTACAGATTGCGCGACTATTTATTCAACACCCACCAAAAAAATTTAAAAGTGGGATGTGACATACATTAATGGCGAATACATACGAAGAAACGTTGATTTTGTATATCATATATCATTTCATAAAATTATTGGTGACAGTTGAATAAAAATTTAGCAAAATCTGTACCAGGTGGTGCTGTCTACCGCTTGAAGTGTAGGCAAATTTCCGAGCCACGCGGAAGGCATCTAGTTTAGGAGGCTATGGTCATATATTCGAGGGAAATATTCTACAAAAATTCTGGTGTGAAAAGAGGGTGGAATTAAAAATGCTCCGGAATAAATTAGAAGAGTTGGCAACTCAACATAAATCCTTGCCTGTAAATTAAATTTTCCGGTGTGAAATTGATTTACCACACTTGCGAATTATACGCAGGAAAATACGGTACAATTTAATTAATATCACAATAGGGCACAGAAATCGATACATTCAGGACTAGTATTTTTATAGCCAATTTTTATTTAACCCAAAATGAATTAAAGCAAATTTTATTATCAAAATATAGTGGTGCTTTTAATTATGGATGTTGCGTTATTTGATAAAGTACGCTTTACAAAAGGCATTTTAATTGCAATTTATTTTCACGTTGTTTATCCTTTTAATACAAAAGTAGTTTTGAAAATGCTTCCTCTTTAAATATCATCGGAATAAAATCTCTGTTGAAAAGCAATCCGATCGAAATTTCGGCAAATATTAATTTATTTGCACATCTCTATGAAATAATAAAACACTTATGTTTGAAATGGCCTGCAGCATTTAAGTTCTGCAAAATTCAACTTTATAAATTACATTTCAAAACAATTTTAGTTTCAGTAGCCAACAAATTGTTAATATCGATAAAGAATATATTTTATATTTATATATCATTAGTGGGGGGAAAGTTTTCCTACTTAATAAAATGGTACAGCTGAAATAAAATGAATTCAAAGGAAAAGTTAAAAATATATTATATTTAATACAAAGTGTGTATTCTAAAAGTTGACTAGATTTATTATAACCCTAGTATTAAATACTCAATACAGAAAACCATAATTGCGCAGACTATGAAATCAAAACTCAATAATAATTTTAAAAATTTAAATTAATTTATTTTGGAAGTAATAAAAGCAATATGAAAATTCCAGCAGAGCAGCCAACATTTTAAATTTATTCTATAGCATTGTTAATACCCGCCTTTTTATTATATCATTTTTTTTTTTTTGTAGAGTAATTTTTTTCCAATATTTAACTCCAATTAAATAAGAAGAACATTATTAGAAAAAAAAAAAAAGTGGTGTAAAAAAAATGCAGACTATCAATTATCCGAAATAAATTATTGGGTGCAATAATAAGTTTAAAAGAAATTCATATGTAACTGAGATCTGAGACTGAAACCTTTATTTGTCAAAATAATATCCATCATTATCTAACACTTTCCTCTAACGATCAGGAAATTGACGGATGCCATGAATATAGAACTATTCATGTTTTAACGTTTTGAATTCGTCTAACCACTTTCATACTTCGTCCACTGTCCGGAAATGCATAGAAGATGAGGTACTACTTATCTACTGATACAAATAATTTTTCGAAGGGGCTGTGACGGAGTTATTCGCTTGGTTTTCAAAAACTGCCCAGCCAAGGGTTGCTAAAGTGCCTTTAACAGATTTTGCAACATGAGGCCTTGCATTATCAAGGAGCGCAAACAATTACTAGTAAATAGAAGTTTTTGTCCGATTTCTTGGTTCAGTCGCAGAAATTGTTTCTTGTAGTGTTTTGTAGTTACATTTACATCAGTCATAGACAGATTGTAATGGAACATACTCATCACATCTCACTGGATGTATGGGAGAACATTTTTGCCGTGAATGGCTCATTTCTGCATTGATATTGTTGCTTCACCGGGATTCATCAAATGATTTTTCCTTTACGTATTGCCATAACATACCGCATTTTCGGCTCTCATTATGATTTTCTGAATGAATGATATTTTGTGTTCCTATTTAGCAGATTTATGGGCCCCAAGATACACTCATCGATGTCCCTTTGGCTCAATTCATTTTCCACCCATGTGCCTGCTTTCTGAATATTTCCTACTGCATGTAAACGATTAAAAATCGTTGTTTTTGATACTTCTAATTGTTAGGAAATTTCTTTTTGTATTTTAATCGCATTTTCATAGAAAGCTGCTTGCAAATTATCATGCTTAACATTCAGTCTAAAGCCGGTATGTTCTTGGTCGGTACCATCAAAATCGCCCCCGCTAAAACGTCAAAACCAAAATTCGTGTGTTCTTTTCAATGCGATAACCGAAATGCACATGCTCTTTTCAATGCGATATCATCCCCGAAATCCCAACAGATTGATTAACATCTTTTCAGCACTTTTTCTTTGGTGAAATTTGAAATGAATGCAGTGACGAACAAATACCTTATAATATGACTTATTTTACCTTCGAAACGTCAACTTTACTTTCACTCTTCTTTCAATTTTTGCGTTTGTTTTATAACTATTAACCAGATCCTATTTCATGACAAACAAGTCCTTCCGGCTTATTCGGAAGGGTAGGTTGATTTCTTTTTCCTTATCAAGTAGCCGTCATTTTGTTTCAAAATGGCGGCTACAAATTATTAATGCACTTGCTGGAAATATTGATGTAGGCTATGCACATATGGATTTTTAAGTAAATCGGTTCATAATAACCTTTTTATGTGAATTTAAAATTTTCAAGTGGCCGGTGCTTGGAAACAAAATGGTGAGTTAAGTTGACAAATATATGAAATGTATTTGTGAGATAAGTCTACTGTACACATATAGTTCGAATTAATTCAAAATCTCAAAAGTCATCGTGTTGAAAAATTAAGTGACTGGCACTTCGATCAAAATGGCAGAGAAAGTTCCTCATCTAAAATATCGTTTCAAATTTGAAAATAATTTTTTTTGTAGAATTTTTTTCAAAGAGGCTTAGCAAGTTCATAAAATGTTAGTTTTCTGCATTTCTAGCTTGTTTTAGCATTAAAATAGCCTAATTTTTCCTTAAAAACGCATTAAAAACATCCAGTAACGAAGGTAATGGATTTGGCGCCAAATGTCGTGACTTTTCCCATATGGCGACTTTTTTGGCGACTTTTGGATAGAAAATACTTATTATCGATATACCAAAGATGGACGCAATAACGTGATTGTTCACGAGTTACGTGAATTTTCTAGATTTTTGTTGTTTGAATGATAAATCCATTTTTTAACTTTGATTTGAATTGATTAAGTTTTTCTAAATTTACCGTGATAACAAACTTTCCAGTGGCCACCAGTTGGAAACAATACAGTGGAACAAGTTGCCCAGCAAACATATCTAAGATATTTCAAGCATAGGTTCACTGTCCAACTGTGGTTTATATCAGTGCCGTGTTTCAAAAGTTAATTTTATGGCAAATTTTCAAGTGGCAGTCTAAGTGGTTGTAACTTGGAAACAAAATGGCAAAACAACTTGCCCAGCGAAATCACCCAGTATACTTGTATAAGTTCCCCGTCCAGTTCTAGTTCAAATTAAATCAGTATTTCAAAAATTATAGTCATAAGAAATTTTCAGGTGGCACCACTTGGAAAAAAAAAGTGGAGTGAGATGCACAGCGAACTTATCTGAGATATTTGAAGGATAAATCCACTACCCAAATTTGATGCGAATTAATTCTGTATTACTAAAGTTACCATATTGATAAATTTTCAAGTGGCAGCCACTTGGACATAAAATTGCGGATCAAGTCACCAAGTGAACTTATCCTAGATATTTGAACCATAAGTTCACTATCCAACTTTTATTTGAATCAGTTTAGTATTTTAAAAGTTATCGTGATGGCATATTTTCAAGTGGCAGTGTGATGTCAAGTGGCTGGAACTTAGAAACAAGATGTCGGGACAAGTTGCCCAGTGAAAACATTCAAGATAATTATATGATAGTATCACTGTCCAAATTTGGTTCGATTTGGAGTATTATTTCAGAAGTTATCGTGATTTTAAATTTTCAAGTGGGAGCCTGATTTCAAGTGGTCCCGCTTAAATTAAGCTATCTGCCACTTTATTAAAAATGGCGGATATAGTTTACTAAAAAACTTCATTGAGATCCTTATGTGGTCTGTATTTACATCAAAATTCAAACAATTTCGGAATACGCTTTTTACAATTTAAATTTGAAAATTTCAATTGGTCTCCACTTGAAAACAAAATGGCGGAGCAACTTGGTTAACAAACTCATCTAAGATATTTATAAGATAAGTTAAGACACTGTTAAAATTTGGTTCTATTTGGAGTATTATTTCGGAAGTTATCGTGGTTTTAAATTTTCAAGTGGTAGCCTGATTTCAAGTGGTCCCGCTTAACTTAAGATATCTACTACTTTATTAAAAATGACGGATAAATTTCATTAATAAACTCCATTGAGACCCTTATGTGGTCTATATTTACATCAAATTTCAAACAAATTCGGAATACGCTTTTACAATTCGAATTTGAAAATTTCAAGTGGTCTCCACTTGAAAACAAAATGGCGGAGCAACATGGTTAATAAACTCATCTAAGATATTTATAAGATAAGTTAAGACACTGTCTAAATTTGGTTCGATTTGGAGTGTTATTTCGGAAGTTATAGTGATTTTAAATTTTCAAGTGGTAGCCTGATTTCAAGTGGTCCCACTTAACTTAAAATATCTGCCACTTTATTAAAAATGGCAGATAAACTTCATTAATAAACTTCATTGAGACCCTTATGTGGCCTGTATTTACAACAAAATTCAAGCAAATCTTGCTTTAAATATGCTTTTTACAATGTCGGTTTGAAAATTTCAAGTGGCTGCCACTTGAAAACAAAAGGTCGGAGCAACTTGGTTAACGAACTCATCCAAGATATTTATAAGATCAGTTGACTGTCCAAATTTGGTTCCATTTCGAGTATTATTTCGGGAGTTATCGTGATGACAAAATTTTCATTATAGATAGATAGATAGATAGATAGATAAACGAAGTGATTGCAATAGGTCGATTTCTAAAGAAATCAACCTAAAACGCGTCGTATAGTTTTGTATACTATTTCGCAGTATACGGGGTTGGAAAATTGGCGCAGAATTCATACCAGTATTCATTTAAAATATTTCTCTACTTATAAAAACGTTGGTTTATAACAAGAAGAGAATTTTGTTTCATTTACTGTAGTATGAATTCTACGCCAATTTTCCACCCCTGCGATACACGTGACACAAAATTCTCTGAAAAACGTTTTACTACATCCAATAGAAATGTTGTCGTTTCTGCCATTGTTACGTACAATTTGATTTGCTGGTCATTGATGTAGTGATGATGGGTCTCGGTTGGGGATCTAAGCATCTATGCTAATAATTTTAATGTTGCATTTATTAGCTTGCATGTTTTTATTTTATTAGCATGTCATCAGAGCTACATTGATCCAGGAGGACGCCATTTTTTTTAAACAATAATTTCATTTATTCATGACTAAAATTCTGTGTTTTAACTGGCAGATTTGTCAACATTCTTAATTTATTCCGAAGAATTTTTAGCCCAGCATTCTTTCACACCAATTTATTTAAAGAATTTCTCCAACACAGAGCCTGATTAAGGGGGAAGCCCACATTATTTATACTTACACCGTTATTTTTTAACAAATACTTTCCTCGTATAATAAACAGAAAATTCTCATTAAAAATTATTTTAAAAGAATTCTGGTGTCTAATAACGGTGAGTAAATTGGATTGTTTTACACCGTTCATTTTTTATAAAAAATATTTCCTGGTCAAAGCGTGGAATTTCTATGACATGAAGTAAAAAATAATTGTAAAAATATTCCGGTGAGAGCGGAGATAATGTGTGCTTCCCCCTTAATCAGGCTCTGCTCCAACATACAACTACGATAAAATAAGAAAAAGTTACTTTTAAATTAAAAAGTAGTATAAATAAAAGGCGGGGCTAATATTGCTCCGGAAGGAATTATAAAAGTTATCAACCCTGAATTACGAAACCAGGTTCGTACGGATTCGCCTAGTGTGGAAAAAAGGGTGGTTATTAACAAGGCTATAGAATATTAACCGCTTAACTGTCCCGGGCGTATATATACATTTTGCCGAAACCCGATGCTACAAACGAAACTAGTCCCATGGCTTTGGAATGCAATTAAGTGACCATGACAGTGTTTTCGAAGGATTTGATTATTTCAGAGAAGATGGGGAGTGGGAGGAATTGGAAAGGGAATTTTTCTAGAACAGTGAACGCATAACTACGCACGCCTGTGTGAAAAATGGTGGCACTAGGAAGTGAATCTCGTAATTTTTCGTCCTGAGGTAAAGGGTTAATCAGAATTATCGGCAAGTTTGGCATACCTATTTACAAAAAAAGAAATAGATTTGCATAACACTTTTTTTTTATTGCTGGAAGTTTTATTTTTTGGATAGAGGTTAATAACGCATAACGTAATTATAATCATAATTGCATGAGAATGTGTTTCTTTCGGTTTTAAAATATACATGAGTTCAAATAGTAAATAAATGCGCCTATTTTCTTTTAGATTTCATTGAAAAAGTAAGATAATAGATAGATAAAATAGTAAGATCTTTTAAACACCGTAAACTTTTATAAGTAGAGTTTTTAGAAAAAAAGATTAGGTAATCAAATACAATTCCGGAAATATAAAATAATATTCAAATTGAACTTTGTAGAAATTTCAAGAAGTTTTAAGAAAATATTTTTTTTTTTTCTAAATAAGATTTAAGTATTTTCAAGTGCTTGTACTTTAGTAAATGCAACGAACATTTATGTTATCACTAGAAAGTATCTAAAGAATTATTTGGAAACGGAATCATTGCTTACATCGTTCTTTGCATTAAAGTTGAAAACACACATACACACACACACACAAAAAAAAGAATTAAATAAGGACAATAAAATAAAAATAAAATAAAATAAAGAAAAAATAAAGCGAAAACTTTATTTTGGATTTTTTTCTGCTTTTGAAGAAAAAAATATTCTCATGGATGAAAGAGCATATGAAGGTATTCTTGCTTTTTCATTATTTGTAAAAAGCAAATTGTATCATAAAAGTATTTTTATTCCTCAGATAGAAAAGAATGTTAAAATTCAAGCGTATTTTAGTATATTTACAATAAAAAGTAGCAGATTTTTCTTCTTTTTTTATTCAATATCGTGAAAACATATTTTACTGCAAGAAAAGTGAGAAAAAATATTTATTTTCTATTCATATGTTAAAAAAGGATATTATTAAAGAATATTTTTTTGAAACAGCAATTAGTTTTTTGTATGTTTAGGACCTATAAAAATGTTTTGGATAGAAACTTCGTGCTAAATGTTAAATTTTTTTAAGTTGTTCATTTTTTTTTTTTTTTTTTTGATTTAAAATTTTGTTGCAAATAAACAGATACTAAACATTGACAATGCGAAATTTCCATCTGAAAATGTATTACTTTAAATTAAAGCCAGAATTAAAATTCATCTTTTCTCAAATTTTATTTACTAAGTGTACAAAAATGTTTATATACACACACACAAAAAAGAGATTTCTTTGAATTTTACGTGTTAACACTTTCGCGACCATTGACGTAGATTCCCGCCATTTAAAGATCTGTAACTCCATCAGTGGGCGTTTCTTTCGCGATTTGTATGTTACTTATTTCTTAAGAATATACCCAATATTCAAATTTGTACAGTCAAATATAATATGGATACAAACATTTTGATTAGGAAGAATAAAATTATAATGTATATCCATTTGCAATATAAATGTGAATATAGAAAATTTTGTTCTGAAATATTGTAACTTGGGATAATAACGACCACAGGCGGACTTTACTGTCAAAAAGACAAAAGCATGCGGTCGTGATAGTGTTAATATTGTTAAATTTTATTGTTTTTTAAACTGAGTTATAATTTTGTAACATAATATTAAAACTAAAAATAATTATAATAAATTAGATATGCCAATATTTTAATTTATTCCGGAGCATTTTTAGTACACTGTAGCTCTTTTTTCACCCCGCTTCATTTGAAGTGAATTTTTTTCCAATATACCTGCTTTTTTTAATATACCTGCCAATATTCTAATTAATATTCCACAGCATTGTTTGGCAACCAACGCTTTTCCACACTAATTTATTTTTGGAGTATTTTTTCTAAATGTAATTACGATTAAATAAGAACAAATGTACTCTAATAAGACTGGTACTTAGAGATATGGTGAATATTAATTAGAATGCCAGCAGGCGAGGCAATATGTAATTACGATTAATCCTTTGAGGTGCAGTGTCAGCACTGTGATGACACCAATCACTAAGTTTCACCTACAAAAACTCATATCGGAAATTCTTTAGTAAAATTTTACTTTTATGAGGTAGGGGGAAACAGTTATTTATTTCTTTTATTCTAATTTTGTTCTTAAATTCCGGTTGGATAATAATTTAAATGAGAACAATTACCTCTCGCCACAAAGGGTTAAATACGAAGAAAAATATCCTTCCTGAAATGTTGTGTGAAAAAACGGCTTTCCCTAACAATTCTCTGGAATATATTAAAATGCCTGAACGTCTGGTAAATAGATACGCAATTCACAAGTAGTTACAGATGAGCCAACATTGCTACTTTTTTTAGGAGCATTGTTAGTACTTACTTTTTTATTTTATTTATTTTATTTTATTTATTTTATTTATTTTTTTGACTTGTTCATTGTTGGCCAGCTTTCTTAAGTGTATTATGGTTGAATAAGAAAATAATTATTGTTTAAATGAGTTGGTTTTCAAAGCTTTTGCGCATCACTTTTTCTCTACACTTTTTTTTTTTTTTTTTTCCAAATGTAATTGCAGTAAAATAAAAAATAAAAAAAAATATTCTAAATGATCTGGTTTGAAAACCAAGAAGGACGCTAACAATAAAAGTCAATATCAATTAGAATATTGGCAGGCATGGCTTCAGAAAAAGAGTTTCAACAATATTTTCTGCAAAATATTTCCACTCAGCAATATTTATAGCCATCTTACTAATCTTCTTTGCATAAATAGAGAAGGTTTAATAAAAATAAAATATGTTAGATATAAATGTAGAGTCGCCAACTTTTATGATTTATTACGGAGCATTGTTAAATTAGTTCAAGAGCATAATAATAACTTACCATTAAACCATCCCCATAGTGTAATAATAGAAATCAATTCAATTATGTTCATTCGAAAGGCATAATCTAACGTGATTTTTCACACATAGACTGTTAGCCCCCGTAAGCCGTTATTGAGAAATCTATATTTAAGTTTGAGTAAAAATGTAGTAACGAGAAAGGAGTGGGAGGAGTCCAGTTAAAACCTGACAGAACCATGACTTTTATCAATTTTTAGATTCTATACTAGCGAATTTTTAGTCATTATATCTCGATGGAATACATATCAAAGGTGAAATGGACAACTGATTATTGCATCAAAGAACGCGTTTGTCTATGCTCTTTCGATTTCTGCTTGTTTAGGATTTCAATTATTATTTCAGTAAGGCATGGTTGCACCGATGTTAGCAAATTTTCAGAATTTATAACTCAAAAACGAGCTGACGAGGGCTATTGCTTTATGCGCCAAAAAACATATTTATGTATACTCTTTCGATTAATGCTTGTTAGGATTATTTTTTATGATTACAGTATGGGATGGTTTCCTGGTTAGTAGGATTTATCCAGGAAAAATTTCTTCTATTAATGATGAATGATAGAAGAAATTCATTCATTACATCTGTTCTAACCATGTTCGATAATTCTGTTGGTTATTGTAATAAAATTATCGTAAGTACCTTGTCCCTCAAAGGGTTAATTCCTCGTGGAACAGCACGGCTAGTGCCGTCAGGGATAGCACCCTCCGCCTTAGTTTTAGGACACTTTAACATATGAAAAATATTCTACTATTTTACTGCCATTATTTTCATAGAGACATTTATATGATATTTTTATAGTAATGTATCGTTATTAAACAGGGTAGTGATTTTTCTACAAAAATTTTGGTAGTAAAAAAGACGGAAATTTCTTATTTCCAAAAGTGCGTAAATTAGTTTCGCATTTCAGCATTGAGTTATAGTCTATCGAGCTATAATGTCTGAAAATTAGCTAACGTATAATCTAAAAACTGATACCAGACATGGTTTTGACAGGTATTATTGGGACTCCTCCCACTCCTTTCTCGTTACTACATTTTTACTCAAACTTAAATATAGATTTCTGGAGAACGTGCTCACGTGGACAAAACAGTTTATGCGTCGAAATTCACGTTAGATTGTGTCCTCACGAATGAACATCATTTAATTGACTTCTATTATTACACTATTGGGATGGTTTCCTGGTAAGGATATAAAATTTATAACCTAACAATCAATTATATTCTCATGTATTTTCAAAGCACCCATTTTCTTTACTTGATTGCTCATTGCAACTTTGGTAAGGGGTGTTTAAACTTCATCTTTAAATCTTAATTAGAGAACTTATTTCATATACAAAAGACTTAAAATAACAATGCAAAATTTCCTATATGAAAACGCTGTATGAATCTGGCAGCAATTGTATTATTTACTGGTTCCACTGGTGAAAGTGGTGAGCGTCTTCGCACCACAATTTTTATGCAGAAAAATTCAGTGTACTTTTGCAAAAATGTCTTTCGATTAAATAGGATAGTGATTATTGTTAAAAAATATCGGTGGGAGAGTTCTGTCAAAAGCAGAGTTTCCTACTTTTATAATTTATTCACGAGCATTTTTAGCCCCGCCTTCTTTTCACACCAGAAATTTTGTAGTTTATTTCTTTTTAATGTGTGACAACGATTAAATAAGAAGAAAATCATTTTTCAAAATTTCCGGTATGAAAAAGATTTGGAGCTAAAAATGCTCATGAATAAATTGTAAAAGTTGGGAACCAGAACAGTTTCACCCACGACTGGTTTTACATAGAACAACAATTTCCTTAAAAAAAAAAAAAACAAGAAACACAAGGCAAATGTGTTATGTCTTTCTCTCTATATCATTGTTATACTATCAAGAGCAAAGTAGAGTAAAATAGCTTATGCTTATCCTTTATGTTATAATGTATAATATATTATTCTGACTCATGATCCTAAAATTTTTACATAAGATCCTTTTAGAAATATCTAGTATTACTATAAATGAACGCATGGATACAAGGAGTAAGTATTGAACATAAATTCATTTTTTACTTACTTATTTATTTATTTGATTTTTAAGATTAAATGCATTATAAAATCTTAAATTCTTTATGTTTATTCCTTACATACATAATTCTTTCTTTATTTATTTATTGTCCTGTATAAAACAAAAAATTACAGTATTTAACAAAGTCAAATTATGTCCACAAAAAGAATCTATGTTTTTAGTTAAAAATACGTAAAGGTAATTTATACATGCATACATTTAAAAAAAGAACGCGTGTTTAAATGTTAATTTTTTTTTAAATTTCTACCAGCAAATGGAAGCATTAATGCACTCCATTAAGCACCACTTTGAATTCAACAAACGTTCTCTTAGCGCACTTAATTTCTGTGAATAGATTAGGTAAAGCATCCCGTAATTTATTTGGAATGTTTGCTTTTAATTTTGCCGTCTTTCTTTTTCTTTGAAAAAAGCTTTTCGTTTTAATTTCTGTTGAAAAAATATTTTATACCATTAAAACAAAAGAAAAATAACTATTAAATATATGACATATATATCTTGTCTAATTACTCACAAATTAAGATTGTATTACTCTATAAATACAAATAAGCTAATCTTGATTATTTATAAATTATTTCTATTAAGAAAAGTTATCGCATTAAAATGCTTAAATATATATATATATATATATATATATATATATATATATATATACCCAAATTTCTTTAAAAATTGTTAATTCTTTTTCTTAAAAGAAAATAAAAAAAAAGTATAATGAAGCAGTGTCTTAGCAAATAATATTTATTAAATTGTTTTCTATAAATTATTTTGCAAAAATGTACAGTCGGAAAAAAGAAAAAAAAAAAAAAAACAATCGCTGTAATATCGTTATTATATCACACAGAAAAATCTAATAGACACCATTCAACAGGAAATTACGTGTACTTTTTTAAAAATATGAAATTTTTTTAATTAGGGGTCATCTACATATTGAAATGAGCGCGAACTTTGATTTTTTTTTTTTTTTTTTTTTTAATAGTAACACCTAATTTTGACTTCATAATTGCATTCCTGGGAGTCTTGTAGTGCGGAAAAGCATACAGTTTGTATACTTTACTTTAATATTCATAGAGTTATTACCAAAAATGTGTTAGGGGTTCATCTGTAAATCTAGAAAAATAAAATTAAGATCTTACAAAAATTAGACAAAATTTTACTGTTTGACACCGGACATTTTTGAAGAAAAAACGTATTATAAAAATTAATAATGATTATATCATTTTTTCAGCACCTTGGCTGTCCCTGATTTCATTTTTTTTTTTTTTTCTTTTTAATTACGCATATACTTAAATAGTTCATTAGAGAATATATTTTAGATTGGTGAGGCAGCGTTCTTTGAAAAATGTGCGATTTTTTCAACTCAAAAGTGTCATCGTGGCTATAGTGATCAACAATAAAACTTAAATTTTCCTTCACATTATTTTCTAGATGTGACATAATATACGAACTGAAATAACTCATATATTGTATAACTTACATATATACACATAACGATGTGAAACTAAATTATATCCGATAAATTATTTAAAGTATTATGAAGTAAAAATTAAACAATTTTAATTGTACTTACCAGTTTTGGTCAGTCTAACTCTTTGAAATTGTACGATTTGTTTTGTAATTTCTATGAAAATATAGTTTTTAATTAAAATATACTTATAAAAGTAATTTTTAAAAACTGAAGTATCCTTAAAATAATAACCCCCTCCCCCAAGCAAAAATAAATAAATAGAAAAAAAAAAGGAATATTTGAACTAAATGATTAACCTTTTGACAATGACGGTAGTTAACCCATTCAGGGGCGGTGGTTGTACAGTGAAAACTCAAATTTAAATTCAAAATTCCAAAAAATACCCCCGGATATTGTTTATAAAATTTTTCTTCATTTATTTCTTGTCTTTTAATATTGTTGGTGATTTGTGGTGGTTCTTTTAAATGAAGAAAATTTACTTGCCCCTGAAAAGATTAAGATGTGATTTAACGAGTCTGCCTTGCATTTCAATACCATTCGTTTTTTTCTTTCTTTTTTTCATTCACAATTTTTACATACCACCTGTATCTCTATTTTAAACAGCAAGCCCCGCCTATTTAGTTGATTTTTCTTTTCCTTCTAGTATTCATTTAAAGGATTCAAAATTTATCATCAGTAATCCGTGAGGCAAATGCTATTTGTATATAATTTTGCCAACGTCAAATAAGGGGTTTAATATGAATACGCATAGTCACATTTTCTTTTTATTTTCTATATTCTTTTGCTTTAGGAGAACGATGAAAGGCGGGATTTGTTTTCTGTAGAAAACAAGAATTTGTTTGTTAACGTTAATTTCTAATAAATAAATAAATTAATTAATTAAAGACTTATTCTACTAAATGGATTCGCACTAAAAGGTATGAAAAGATTAAAATGAAGTGTTTCCACCTAAATTTCATACTTTAGTTAATTAAAAAAAACTTATTGTCGTGTCAAAAAACTGTTTGCACCTCTGGATTCAGAAAAATCGCCCCTTTCACTTGGTACCGAATTTGTAATGAGCTGCGTACTTTTTAATATGACTGAAATGAATTAAAATGAAGTGTTTCCACCTAAATTTCATACTTTAGTTCATTTTTAAAATCTAATGGTCGTGTCGAACAGCTGTTTCCACCCCTGGATTCAGAAAAATCACAGCTTTCATTTGGTATCGAATTTGTAACGACAGGACTGACATTTCTAATTTATTTTCCCCTTTTTTCTGTTTTTAACCCAAATTTGGCAAAAGGTTTATGACAGAGAATGTAAGCTAAAAAAATAATAATAAAAGAAAAATTAATCTTACATTTCCTATTTGTCACGTATGTTAAAAATTACCAAAAAAAAAAAAAAAAATGTAACTTTTATGTTGTCACTTAAATTTCACACTTTAGTTACTTTTAAAAAAATTAATTGCCGCGTCTAAAAACTATTTGCACCCATGGATTAAGAAAAATCGCCCCTTTCATTTGGTACCAAATTCGTAGCGATAGGACTGATATTTCTAATTTATTTTATGCATTACACAAAAGTTGTTGTCACATAAATTTCATACTTTAGTTATTTAAAAAAAAAAAATTAATTGTCATGTCGAAAAACTGTTTGCACCCCTATATTTAGAAAAATTGCCCCTTCCATTTGGTACCGAATTTGTAACGATAGGTCATTTCTAATTTATTTTCCCTTTTTTAACCCGGATTTGGCAGAAGGTTTATGACACAGAAAATAAGCTGAAACAAAGTCTTTAAAAATCATCTTTTTTGTTTCATTTCTTCGCATTTGATGCTTTTGTTATACAGTTTGACCCGTAAAATTCAAAATATTTTGTTTAATTTTCTCTGTTATTTTTTTAGATTTTCTTCGTTATCTTATGCAAAACTTCACAAGAGACGACCCCTAAGCAGAGCCTGATTTAAGCCGGGGCACTCTCTCACTGGAATATTTTTACAATTATTTTTTACTACATATCATAGAAAATCCACGCTTTGACTAGGAAATTATTTTTATAAAAAATGAACGGTGTAAAACAATCGAATTTATTTATGGTTATTAGACACCAGAATTCTCTTAAAATAATTTTTAATGAGAATTTTTCGTTTATTATAAGAGGAAAGTATTGCTTAAAAAATAATGGTGTAAGTGTAAATAATGTGTGCCCCGGTCTAAATCAGTCCCTGCCCCTAAGCTACTCCAAAAGAAAGATTTATTTATATCTCGAAAACTAATAACTGCAATGAGCTGCAAATTTGCACGCCCATATTTTTCAGCATTAGGATTCATTTTATGTAAAAATTAATAAAGATCATAATTCATATATATTTATGAATATGAATTTATTAATATTTTTCACAATTAAAAATATTTTTCAGAATCAAAAGTGTTAATGATGATGCTTGGGTTTCTTCACTATATCTCGTTAAAAAAAAAAAAAAAAAAAAAAAAAATATTTCGATCGAAATACTTTTTATGAATTTAACATTAGCACCTTCAAACTTTGAACGCTTATAACTCCATGAAAAAAAATAATAATAAGTAAAATATACAACCATTACCCTTTTTCGCATCGTCGCGACCCCAGGAATTGAGATATAAAATAAAAAAAAATGCGCGTTTTGATATGTAGATGACCCCCAATTCAGAATTTCACTTCATTTTCTAAAGATACTAACAATTTCCAGTTGAATTATACGTATTACATTTTTGTGCATAGATTAGCAACGAAGTTACATCGAGTGTTACTTCCCCCCCCCCCCCTACTGTAAATTATTATGCAATAATGAAACGCAATATCTTTGAAACATATCTCTATTTTTTTTTATTAATTAAATATGTTGCATGTTTATGATTTTTTTTAAACATGACTATGAAATCTTAGGTTGCAATCTTGTCATCATATCTTAATTTCTTGAAACGTATTTTCCCCAGCCTTAACCCTTTAACAGTTTTTCCCGAATAGCGCTCAGACACTACTTATGGCATAATTCGCATAGCTGTCAACTTCTGCGCTTTTTTGCTGCAAGATAATTGAAACAGAAATGTTTTACATATTTGTTTGATAGTTTTCACTGATAAAATAAAATAAAAAAATTTATTAAAATTTTCTTGCAGCCAAAAGCCGTAAAATTGCCAAATTTGTAGTTATTAGCACCATTATTTCAAAAATTGTACTTTTCTAAAATTATCTGATTAAATAACATGTACACTCGATTATTAAATAAAATGAACATTATCATGCAGTAATAGTGTTGTAAATAGAAATATATACATATATAAGAGAGAGAGAGACTGTTAAAGGGTTAAACCAGTCTGACCCTCCTCCAGCCCCTCTTAAAAAAAAAAAAAAAAAAAAAAAAAAAAAAACTGAAGCCACTATCTTTGTAACAATAATACGAGGTTTGATCCAGAAATAAGCTTCTCAAAGAGTTCCAGCCGCACGGGAAGATGTGAGGCGAAATCTGGCAAATCCGCTGTGCGCGAATGTTCCCCCACTCTCGAGTCCGCCCGGCCGCATTTCGCTGCCCGCTAAGTCTTGGCTCAGCAGCCGTTCGACATGGAAATGCCCATTATTGTTCCCGCCAAGTGCGAGATTCGTTCCGTAATTCGCTTTTTGCACGCCAAAGGGATTCCACTCGTGGATATTCATCGCCAGTTGACAGAGGTGTATGGCGACAAGTGTATGTCCGTTCAACACGTCCGAAAGTTGTTTAGGGAGTTTAGTGCCGGTCGGAAGGACGTCCACGATGAAGAACGGACTGGAATATCATCAGTTTCGGATGCGATTGCGAGATGGTCCAACACGAAGTGCTTCAAAACAGGAAGATTACCGTCTGTAAACTCGTTGCTTGGATTCCTGGGAGTTCTTACGGTATAGTGGAAACAGTTTTGACTGAAAAATTGGGGTAAAACGCTTCCTCAATGGGTTGGCAACGGAGTTCTAAGACATTGGAATACAGAAATTGGAGCACCGTCAACAAAAATGTGTAGAAAAAGATGGCGATTATGTCGAAAAATAGAGCAAAGTGTCTTCTTTCCAACGATGTACATTGCTATGAGAATAAACATTGTTGTCTATTTGTAAATTGATAGGAACCTTATTTCTGGATCAAACCTCGTATTTGACTTTATACGTTACAGGAACTATACGGCTTAATCAGAAAATGATTATCAGGAGAAAAAAAAAATACTGTTTAAGTATCTAATTTATATGCATAGACAGACAACATAGCATTATTTTAAAAAATAAAAGTGTTACATTATTTTAATATTTAATTACCGTAAGTTAGAGTTAAAAATTAAGTATTAAAAAATAAAGATGATTGTTCCTTAGTCTGAATCAGGCTGTGAAAAAATCTAACATAGAGGTCTAAAATGAAAGACATTGATGCATATTGGAAATAAAATTTGAAAGATGTTTAATGAAAACCTGCTGTTAAAAGGTTGATATAAACAAATTCCTTAATTCCTGATTTTATTAAAAATAACATAGGAGAGGGTGGGGATGAATGGGACGCAGGATGAATGGGACAGTAGCAAGATTTTTATGTTTTACATGCACCAGAAACTTGACAATTTTTCTGATATATGGCAGTACTGAGGTCATTCATCAACTGTAGTTTCCGAGTTGTGCTATCTATAGAAGGGCAGGAAAAATTTAAAGTGTCTTTTTTTGCTGCCAAAGTAACTTTTACTGATTCAATTGGGTAGTAGTTAAGAAATTAACTATTTGCTTAAAGTTAATATAACTCTTATATGATGAAAAGGCATAATCATTTACTGTGTTTATGATATTCAAGAAGAATATTGACAATTGTTCATTAAACATATTTCTTGTTTTATATGATCATGTGGTGGTGGGGATGAATGGGACATTCCCCACTATGTGCTAATTTAAAATTGTACACAAAAATTACATTAAAACAAATCGTAAATAGATTTTCAATATTTTTATAACAGTAGTTATAACATGGAATTATAAAAATAGCATGGATTTAGAGAAAAATTGATTGAAATTAATTGTTCCGATTTTTGTTTATAATAATTATGATTAAAAAAATTATAAGAATATTCAATGTAACTTAAACAAATAATATCAATAATTAAAAAAATAAATAAATAAACTAATAATAATTTGATTAAAATCACAATTTCACTCAAGCTAATTAAATAAATCCTGGTGATTATTAATGTAATACAGAATAGAATGCTTATTTTTCCTGATCAGTCGGAAACAAAAATTTATCTGGATAATTTGTACTCTATTATAATGATTTATATCTTTGTAGTGTCTTATTTATTTATTTATTTTTAGATTAAATCTTATTAGATTAAATTACCAAAGCCAGAGCACTAGGAACTGTGCAAACCAAAGGACGTTTGACTTTCGATGTTAATTAGAGTCAATACATCAGTTGTTGTTAATGTCAGTAAATTCATAGTGTGTAATAAAATCACATAAACTAATTTAACTTAAAAAATTTATTTAGTTTCCATTTTGCTTTCTTTTCTTTGTTAACTTCAGTCCTGTCCCATTCATCCCCACATGTGTGGATGAATGGGACAATGCACATGCATGTAAAAAAAATTATTATTAATTAAAAATGATAACTTTTTATTAAAGTTAGTATGTTTATTTGTAACTGATTACTGAAGTGGGCTTATGAGCAATGTTACAAAATTCTGAATTACATATGTTGAACGTTATTAATAAAAACTTGAAAAATGTCTATATATATATATATATATATATATATACAGTCATGGCCAAAAGTATTTGTACACTTTACGCATTTCTCTTTTATTATATCATTTATTTGATAAATAACAAAAGTATTCAACAACAATTGAAATAAATGTCAATAGCTGTCACTTATTAACAGTTTACAGTCATTTAATACTTTGTATGTCGACCCTTGGCTCGTAGGACGGCCTTAATCCGGGAGGGCATAGATTTTGCAAGTTTTTCGCAATACTCCTGAGTTATCTCTTGTACCCAACCTTCTTGATAATTTCAGCCAGATTCTTCTCTGAGGTCGGATTTGCCTGGCTAAACTTTTGTTTCATTACTGTCCACATGTTTTCAATCGGGTTGAGGTCAGGACTAGATCCAGGCCATGGCCCTAGGACTTCGATGCCCTCGTCGGCTACACTAAGGCCCATAATTTTATAGCAAATATGTATGCCTTAGCTTAGAGAATATAAACAGTTTAGGACCAGTAGTAAAATCAGAATTTATTTTTTCCAGTTGTAAAAAAAATATTTAGGAAAAAAATAAGTGTACAGATACTTTTGGCCATGACTGTATATATATATATATATATATATATATATATGCAGTACCCACCTCTTATTAAAATCACATTCGTTCAGAGCCAAAGTGATTTTATTAAGCGGCTGATTTTTGTATCCGGAGAACATTTTTGCACTCAAGAAAAAGGTATTACTTCCCTAAATAGGTAACGAGTAATGGAATAAATAAACGATATTAATTAATTTTTGACATATAATTAATTAATTGTTACTTTAAAATAAGTAAATTTAACACATCCTGCGTTCCGACGCGCTTTCCTTTGAGGAAAATCCTCATTGCTTTGCCAAAAGTGCACGCTTTTCTTTCAAATTTAAAATATCTTTCCGTTTAAACCTCTTACTTCATAGTTATTTCAAAATAAGAGCTTAAAATTGTCTTTTAATAATTCAAAAAAAAAAAAAAAAATCACCTGCGAATCAAATCAAATTTTAACTTATTACTAAGCTGACCAAATGTCCCCATTTTCTGGGGACAGATTTTATTTTGAAGGCGTTTTTCTGCGTTTTAAAAAATTGTAGAAAGTGAATTATTAATCAATAATATTTTATTTTTAGTCCTTATTTATTACGAATGAAAAAATACATCCGTAATTGGATAATTGTAGCAATTTTCAACGCTTTTCTATTATAAAGCTACTCTGATCTGGTCAGCCTACTTATTACCGCGATTTCAAGCGTACGTTTCTTCAAATTGTTACTAAGACAATTGATGGGACATATTTAATTTGTAACTATGCTGCAAATGTAAAGCTATCTACAAAGAGACATAACAAGGAATGTGTTTTATTTTCTTTTTTATTTCGAAAATAAAAAAAATCGCAGTGTAAATAAAAAAAAATTTAGTGCGCATAAATGAAATTTTTGCTGCTGAAAAGATTTATTTATTTATTTATTTATTTTTTGAGTTTATTAACCGGTGATGCTGATTTTATTAACCGGCGGTTTTAAAAGTAATTTATATTGATTTGATTCCGGTCCTGCCAATTTGATCAGATTAAGCGGCTGATTTTATTAACCGGTGAGTTTATTAAAAGGCGGTTACTGTATATATATATATATATATATATATATATATATAATATCTTATCGACTTATTAAAACGAATTATAATAGGTGAGAAAACAATATATAAGAAATTTATTTTAATAGAATCAAAGGTTATAAATGAGAAACCGATACTCTAGGAATATATATAAAATATAAAATAAAGGACATGCTAAAAAATATTATATCGACTTATTAAAACAAAATACAATACATGAGAAAGCAATATATAAGAAATTAAACAGAATTTAATAGAATCAAAAATTATAAATGAGAAACTGATGCTCTAAAATTTAGTTATGTTAAAGTGCAAACAAATCCCGTAATCTGCATCTAATTAAAATTATTTAGCTTCCTAAATTTTGATAAATAGCGAAAATACCTGTTTCATTTAGAAATAGCTGCATGCAAATGGACTTTCTGATCTCAATTCGTTTATAAAAGGCAAGAGATTTATTGTGTAAATATTTGGTCACCTGGAAATTTCACTCAATAATAGTCTCATGCTATAGCACGAAATGTTTCATTTTAATCTAAAAGCGTTTATAAAAGGAATGACCTATAGTTACAAATATTCGGGCATCTGAAAGTTTGACTGAAAATTATTGTGATATAGCACGACTTGTTTCCTTAAATGGTTAATTTTGAATTTTACTGTAGTGACATGATTTGACGTATTAAATATTGTTTGGGTTAATCTTTACTTAACAAATATATTCTTGCGTCACAAAAATGCAACAATTCGTGAAATTTTGCCCTTAACGATTTCAATTATTCACAGAGGTCGACACCAGAGTTGCCAGATCTGGTGGATTTTTTATTCAATAATCACCAATAATTTTTATTTGTAATGTTTGCGTAATCACTTCGAAGATTGATGGTCTATTATATATAGCAAATACCACTTTTCAAAATTGTTTTTTATTATTGAATGGAAAATCCGTCGCAGTTTTAGCACCACTACCCAATTAACCATACTTGTTAACATTTCAATTTATTCCGGAACAATTTTAGCTCCGCCTTTATTTTTGCGCCAGTTTATATATAAAAAAAAATTCTCCGACATATAACTGCTAACGTACAGTACGACGCTAAAGTTTAGACAATGACGTTATTCATCTTTAAAACTTAAAATTATGACATCAGAATTACAAAAACTTGTATATATATTTACAATATGTTTTAAAATGCTATAATCAAAAGACAGTCGTTTGATTTGCTATAATTTTAATTTTTTTGATAAAAATAAAAATTTACTTGTCGCAAAAGTTTAGACACGATTATGAGTTTCTGTAAATATTTGCTGGCATATGCAAATTTAAAATCGATGATGTCACAGATTTTGAGTACTTAAGTTCTGCAAACGATAACGCTTCGTAGTCGACATGCCGCGAGCTAAAAAAATTCAAGGGAATCAGGTTTCAATGATTTGGCAGTTGAAAGCTGAAGGGAAGCGCGTTTCAGAAATTTTGGTTATTATTAATAGATCTAAGAAATCTATTCATCGAGTTTTTTCGCGTGGTTGTGAATATAAAGCAAAATGTAGATCTGGGAAGCCACGTGTAAGAAATATACAAGAGGATCGCCTGATACAAAGAATAGTGAGTACCCAACAAATGAGTGTATGTGGAGTTCAAAGGTCATTGGGACTCTCTGTATCAAAGGATACGATTCGTAGACGAATTGTGGAAAAAGGATCAACATTTTATAGCAAAATGCAAAAGAAAGCAGCTCTGAAGCCACATCATAAGTTACAAAGAATGTTGTGGGCTCGAAAGCATATGTCATATGGACAAAAATGGCAATCAGTCATATTTAGCGATGAAAAAAGTAGAATCTAGATGGTCCAGATGTCTGGTCATCGTATTGGCATGATTGCGGAAGGAACCTCTAGGTTTTTTCAGTCGCAGATAAGGAGGGGGCTCGGCGATGATTTGGGCAGCCATTTGCTATAATGGACAAGTATCTCTGACCTTTACCTGTGGTCGTCAAATATCACAGTATTATACAAAGACATTCGAAAAGAACTTAATGCCATTTGCTGAGCTTCTAGGTGGCCCTCAGTGGCAATTTCAACAAGACAATGTTTCGATTCACACTACAAACAATACAAAATCTTGGTTTAATTCTCATAATATAAGAGTTCTCGACTGGCCAACATGTAACACAGATCTTAACCCTACAGAGAATCTTTGGGGCATCATGTCTCGCAAAGTTTATAGCAATGGTAGACAATACTTTTCTGTACAGGAACTCAAGACATCTATTGAGGATGCATAGTACGACATCGGTCCCCAAACTATGCAAAATTTAGTTTCTTCGATGGAATCTCGTATTTATGAAGTAATACAGAAGCACGGATGCACAATTAGGTTTTAAAAATTGTTTATTCAGATTTTATTTAATTTTTGTCTAAACTTTTGAGACAGTATTATATTTTTGTTAACATTTAATTATTTGCAATATGTACAGTACTACTTTTCATTGTTATAAATATTGTTTATATGCACAGCATTACATTCAAGCTATGTTAGGAAAATTGATTAAATATTTTTCGAAATTTGCATGAATTTCTTCATTGTCTAAACTTTTGCTTCGCACAAAAAAATTACTGTTAAAATTAATCTGGTATGTAACAAAGGCGGGGCTGAAACTGCTACGGAATAAATTAAAATGATGGCAACTCTGTCTTAACATTGTTGAAAACACCTGGGCAATGCTTGTTCGTCGAATATATGCCAGCGAAAAACAATTTAAATCCCTTTGATTAGCTCATGTGATAATTTTTGCCTAACAAATATCCAACAATTTTATGATTCACTACCTAATAGCATATTCGAAGTCATAAAAACTAACGGGAAGAGTATCCCGTACTAATAATCGCTTCTATTTTATTCATTTTATTACTGCAGGAATGGAACACGGGCGCAGAATTCATACCACTATCAATGTAAGAAAATTTTCTATTTCTTAAATCAACGATATTATAGTTAGAGAAATTTCTTAAACAGATTCCGGTATGAATTCTGCGTCCGTGTTCCATCCCTGTTACTGTCTTTCTTTCTTTCTTTCTTTGTTTTTTTTGATAGTATTTTAAATGTAGAAAATACTTCTGTTATCATTAATATTTCATTTTTGAATATCATAGTTATGATACTGATAACATTTTGTTAAATGATCCTTAAAACATTGCTCATAAAAATAATTTCATTATTATTATTATTTTTAAATATAATTGTCCTTCTACGTTTTTACGCAGTGTATATAGTAATTTCAGACTTCGATAAGAGATGAATTTCATTTATATGGTTTAAAAAAATTACTACATAAAAATTCTGTTGTTCATATTTTATTTTGTAGGAAGCATGATTATTACTTTCTTTGGTATATATTCTGGCAGAAAAAGTAAAAAATCTCTTCTAGATATGTTATTATACATGTTAATTTCTACGCCAAACAAGATATTTTTATTTGTCAAAATAATCAAATTTATACTAAAATCTGTATTTATAAATTCATTTTAAAACTAAAATTTTTTTGTTAGAAGACCGAACTTGATTTTAACGAATTGGTATAACATTACACATTATTAAAAAAAAAATTCTGGTATAAATGATCAATAAAGTAATAAAAATAAATGTTGTAACACATGCTTATAAATTCGAATTTAACTACAACATAATATTAATATTTTAACATGACTTCTTAAGATTTTATTTATGTCATATATGCAATATTTTCCAAGAGATAAATGTACATGTAAACATTAGTTTAACTTTATTGTTTATTTCAACTGAATGTACTTTTATGCGTACTTTAAATTCAAATAGTTAATTTAAATGACATTTGCTTGCTGAGTCTGGCGGAATACTGCGACGTAATAATAAAGCAGAGAGAGAATAGTAATTTATTGTCTAGGAAGAAAAGTTTTAAGCATTTTGCCTTAAATGAAATGACATGTAACGTGCAAGTAAAGCAATTTACTTGTCAGTAACAAACACCTTTAAGTATGTTGCATCCTGTCTTTTGCAAAATCATTCATGTTTAGAAATTTAAAGAATATGCAAATTTTAGAGATTTCTCCATTAACAATGAAATGTTTCATGGGAATTTATCTCCAAAATATTTTTCATTCGTTTTCATAATACGTATGCGAAGTAACTGAAATTTAATTATGTGAGTAATCGTTATTAAAATTATTTGTTTTATCTTCATAGAAGCTTTTCAGTGCTAGATTTTATGGAATAGCTTGAAAATTCAGAATTACAATATAATAGTAACTTATCCAATATCAAACTTATTCTGAAAAAAGATGTTACTGTATTATTAAAGCACAAAAACCACAACTCCTAATGTTTCTACCAATATTTCCAAATGGATTTTTTTTTTTTTTTTTTTTTTTTTTTTACTTAATGACGAAAAGTTTACTATTAACTTTCCGGTTCTATTTAATTTCACTCCTTTTGTCAGTGTCGCCAAATTTGAGGACAGTTTTATTCAATATCCACCACTAAATTTTAACAACAACGGTTGCCTAATCTCTTCGAGGGTTATTCGTAAATCATGTATATTAAATATCATTCCTCAGAAATATTGGTGACACTTAAATAAATAAGTCTCGAAATTTGGCAACACTGTTTAGAGTGTTACATCCCGCAGAGGGTTAAATAAGACAAATTAAGCTGTTTTCAAATATTTGAGTTAAAAATTAGGATAAATTAGCAGATATGTTAATCCTTTTCAAACGTTACAGAATATGATCAAGCAATACAATATCCGTTTTTAAATGCTCAAAACTTTTATTAAAATATGAGTAAATTACCGTATTTTCCGGCGTATGACGCGTAGGTTTGTTAAATAAGTTATACACCGAAAATTACAATTTAAATTAACAGCTATTTTTTAACAAGCTTTTGTTTCTTACAAATCTAGCTTTTTTTGTAAATTAAATTTTCTGGTTTCATCTATGTGATCTGATCTGTGCGTTATACGCCGGGTAAGTGTATAAGTATTCTCATAAATACGAATTAAGTCTAATCGTGAAAAAAAGTTTAAAAATCATTATTTAGAAATTTTAGAGCCAAAAAAAAAAGTGACGAGGGAGATCTCCCTGGACTATAATAATAAATAAAGCGAGTTTATTATCCCCTTTTATAGTTATAAATTTCGCGTAACCATATAATTTCATCTGTGTCAACTTGCACGGTTTTTTAACACCAGTATTTCTTTGTAAAAGAAATCATCATCATTAATCGAAGAAGACTGATAAAAAGATTTATGCAAAATTTTATAAAAAATTTCCGTAGAAAAAAAAAAAAAAAAAAAAAAAAAAAAAAGACGTGCAAGTTAGCACCTATGTAATTTCATTTCCCTTTAAAATGTGAGTGTGCATACGTATTTTTAATAAACAACAAATTTGACGAAACCCTTTATAACATAGTTAGGGTCTTATAGTTTCAGCGATTTTGATAAGAAATAACTTTTTTAGAATCTTCCAGTCTTCATGCTTCATGACTATTATTTTAACACTTTCGCAACCGCATGTTTTTGTCTTTCTAACAGCCTGTAGGCATTAACATCATATTTGCCAACATCCTAATTAACACTCCGTAGTATCTTTAGCTCATCCTTCTTTTTTACACCACTATATTTTTAGAGTATTTTTCCTCTTACTGAATCGTAATTGCATTTGGAAAATATTACTCTACAAATTTACCGATGTGAGAAAACGGGCGGGACTAACAACACTACGGAAAATTAATAGAATGTTGGCAAGTATGTAATATCCCAAGTTACAATCACATAGCTGCCAATATTTTAATTTATTCCGGAGTACTTTTAGCCCCGTCTTTATTTCGCACCACTTTATTTATAGAAAAAATTTCTTTAATATATAACTTCGATAAAATAAGAAAAAAATACTTTAAAAAAATAAGTGGTACGAATTAGAGGCGGGCTAAAATTACTCCGGAATAAATTAAAATATTGGCAGCTATGCAATATTTCTGAACAAAATTTTCAGTATTCACATTTATATTACAAATTGATATACTATATTATAATTATGCTCTGTCTAATCAAGGTATTTGTATCCATAGTATATTTCATTGTAAAAATAGGAATATTGGGTATATACCATACTTGCCAACATACTAGTTAATATTCCGTAGTGTTGTTAGTCCCGCCCTTTTTCTCACACCGGTAAATTTGTAGAGTAATACTCTCCAAATGCTATTACGATTCAATAAAACGAAAAAGACTCTAAAAATATACTAGCGTAAAAAAGGAGGAGGAGCTAACGATACTACAGAATATTAATTAGGATGTTGGCAAGTATGGTATACACCTAAGAAAGAAACAACATACAAATCACGAAAGAAACGCCCACTCGCGCAGTTACAGATTTTCAAATGTCGTGAATCTACATCAGCGGTCGTAAGCTGAGAGGCTCAAAATATGGGAAAGCTTCCCTAGATCACGTCACCAAGTGATCTAAATAAAATAAATTCTTAACAATGGAAGAGTTACCATTTTTG